>CM057815.1:50611721-51010292 GCA_030067965.1 Latrodectus elegans | reverse complement strand
AAAAATAGATGAAAGAAAGGAGAATTTTGAACCTTCGCTGTCCTAAAGTTCTGCTTGTATTTAAAAAGAATGCTTAAAGATTATATTCAAACGATAAAGATTTGTATTCAAAGAAGAAGGTCAAGTTTTACAAGCATTACAAAGTATGCGATATTTTGAAATGCACCTGCCTTATCTAATATTGACTTTCTGGGGTTGAAAAATATCTGGTCGAGAGTGACTTGATGCTTCATAACATACGCAAGAGTATGAGGAAAAATTATATATTATCTTTGGCGTCTTAATAGTCTTCAGAAGCCTATTAAAAAATTTGTTTATTTTTGTATTGCATAGTGACCGTGAGCCAAGGTATGAGATACCATCTTCCAATATCATGTCAGCTTGTCATCTTTTCCTGATAAGGCAATCTTATTGTACTTGTATGGAATCGGATCTCAGCTGCTTTGTGCTCTGATGAGATTCATAGTCCTGTAACCTGCTTTGTACTTCTTGCTTGAATAGAGCAGTCCTTGTAGTCCTCAAGAAGGGTTATCTATATGTTTTCACGACCGCACTTCTTGACTCCTTTTGACTTTTCACCAAGTCAACCTCAGTTTCTACAGGCATACATCTTAGGATCTCAAGTCCGACGAACTCCTCCAAGATCTTCCCTGCATTTTCATCAATTTCAATCTTCCCAGCAATACCTTCTTGTTGACACGTGGCATTGCCGTACCTATTACCCTTCCAACATAATCAGATGTATATCAAAGTGATGATCCAAGCTTGTTACCTTTCCTTGTATCCTCCATAAAAAGTCCTCAGTCTGTAATGTCATAGTATTGTGTAACTGTCAGTGTCCATGTACAGTAGCATGATATTGTCCCCATATTTAAGGCTTCTAAATCACGTTGTAAATGAAAGTCTCCGTACATCCAGATGCTTCAGAGAGATCTAATATACTCATACCAACGTATATGGGCTTATTAAGAGACCACTTTCGTCTTGTTCATATGCACTTTGTGGCTAAATTTTCATCAAAGATGGTCCGCCCCTATGAAGTTGGGCTTAGCAACCAGCTTCTCTGCCTTCTGAGGATCGCACACTAGTCGGATATCGAGCCGCTTCCTGATATTCTCCATCGTCTTGCCAAAGACCGAGTTGTTCATAAGTTTGTAGAAGTCTTTCTCAAAGTCATTGGCTGCCTTGGTCCTCATTTCCGTGTTTAAGTCTATGTACTTCTTCAACCAAGGAGACTGCTGAAACTCAACACTTTATGCACCTTTTTTATCTTAATCCCCAAATGCAGCAGTTGCTTCAAAACCCTGTAATGAACCACATAATGCTCTTTGTTATAGAGCGTCGTCAGTAGTTTTGACTGTTTTTGAGCCATCAGGCACCCTGCTCTCAGGTGCTAGAGGTAGGTCTGAATGGAGGTTGTGCAGATGCGTTGGGTACTCTAAGTCACAATCCACGATGTATCCTTTGTCTGAGTCATCCGCTACTTGGGTCACATCTGACACAGTGCTCCACCTGAAGCCACCGTGTGGTAGGTATTGACTCATGGCCCATCCATAGAGGTTGTTAGCATCAAGGTACATCAGGTAGTTGGACTTCTTGTTCTCGTCATAGTCCTTCATGTACTTGTTGTTCGCCCTCGCATATCGGTTACAGCACTGAGAGATGCCTCCTCTGGTCCCCTTTTCCAGCATGAGTATCATGTCATAGTCTGTCAACAGCTCTGGCTCGACCTCCGTGGTTTTGAGCATGGCATCCCAGGAGAGTCCGGGTGCGGTGAAGTACCATGCTGGATCCAACTTATAGGTCTTTAGACAGACATCTCTAAAGTGTTCCATGATGTCGGCTAGTATGAGTACATCAGTCTTCACATACAAATCGGAATATTCACCCAGTGTCTTAATGTTGAAGGTTCTCCATACCGTTTTGGCGTGCTCGTAGTCCTCATCCTTTATGTGTGACTCATTTAATTGGTTGTAGAAGTCTTCTTGTGGAGGCAGCTTGGCTTCTTCGCATTTGTCCCACGAGTCCATGTAATCGTATGGATAGACGCCTTTTCGGGTGACGAGGTCTAGCTTGTCCATCGGGAAGTACTTGGCTGTCTCCTGAACTCCTTTACGTTCTTCGCAAGACTGTCTAGGCTAGCGGCCATGAACTTGGAACGAGTCGAGAAACCTCAACTTTATGCCAGGCAACTTTACTTTCTTCCCATCGCCTACATCTAACATCTTTGCCCCGACCTCCTTGCTGAACGAAATGTACCTCTCACTCGTTGTTCGGAATGACATCAATGTCCCCTTCCTCCCCACCGAGCTCCTTTATGAAGAGATGGGCGTCGTAGCCAGACAGGTTGTGTATGAACACCGGAATGAACAGAAGGCTCTTGGTACTTTAGGTTGCAAAGGTTGTGAGCAGGTCCTCTGTAGTTCGATTCACATTTTGCCGGATCGAGAAGATGGTCATGATCTCTGACTTTTCGGAAGTCTGGTTCATCCGAAGGTGAATAGGGGAGGTTCCTTCCTGATATCTCTGTCACAGATATGACAAACATGGGTCCTTTGGAAATGCTCTTCATCTGCAGTGGTCATTTTAATAGGTTGCTTCTTATCATAAATATTCTTTATCGCTAGCGCCTCAGCCTTCACTGTATCAAAGAACAGTTTGGTGGCATTGGGTCCTCTGTACGTGATTGGTGCCTTATAGTCTGCGTGTTTATATTTGATGTAGACAGTGAATCTCATAGGCTCGTGCTTTTGATACTTATGCAAGAAGGATGCGTCTTTATCGGGATAACAGGTGTTTATCTTGTTTGTCAAGCACTCCAGAAAGTCTCCGTACATCACAAAGGGTACTCGCAATGACCTTTGGTGGTTTTTGAACCTCAGAGATTCGTATTCCTTAGGCATTACAATCTTTACTGGCGTATTCTTCCTACAATCCATTTCATGTTTTTGCAGATCTTCCTCAGAGTGATAAAATAACAGGCACCTTTCGCAGGGATATACTCTTTTATCATGTTTAGTTAATTGAGCACTTATTAATTTCGACATGTCTTTTATCCAACAGTAATGACTGTTTCCTTCCTGATTCTTTGTGTACAGCAAATTGACGTGTTTGTCTTCCTTATTTTTAGTGATTCTCAATGGGTAAAATGTCATTACCTTCGTATGAATATATGTTCACCGATATGCCATTCAACTTCTCGAACCTGTTAAATATTCTGTCTTCCATCTTCACTGGAAACTCAATGCCTTCGAACTTTAGCTCATTCTCATATGGCTTATACTTCGTGACTCTTTGGGCATCTTTTTCCGCTGGGTGCAGTGCAGAGAGTATTGCCCACATGAAACACTTATTATCCTCATTTTGTACGTTAATGACTGCTTTTTTAGCCTTAATTCTTTTGGGCAGATCAATGTAGGATGCCCCTCTCAGCGGGTTGTATTTATTGATCCTAACCTCAAGGCTTTTGATTCTGGCAAGCGTCCACCCTGAGCCCTTTGCCACAAACTCCTCCATTTCTGTCAGTAACTTTTGGATAACTGATCTGTAATAATCAATCAAATCAGTGGATTCAAAGATGACTTCATTTTGTGTTTTGAAGTTCATCTCCATTTCTTCCACCCCTTTTTGATAGTCGCAAAGGAACTTAAAGTTGACCTTCAGACCATGCAGCCTCTTTAGGTGTTTTGTTATGAGGCCCCGGACCAGTGATGAAATATCGTTCAAGAAGTCTTTGGGGAGCATTAGATTGTGTTCGTTTGGGATGTCGTACGTCTTCAGCCGAGACTTAAATGCCGTCTCAACTTCAAGGGGAGTATATAGCCTTCTCTCTCGCGCATCTGAAAACAGGTCGGAATCGAATTTGAAGTGGCGGTTGAACAATACACTTTCAATGTACGCTATGATGTCTGCCTTCCTTCCTAACGTGGAATAACCTGCAATGCCACGCGTCCGACAAAAATCACGTAGTTGCTTGATGGTCATGTGATGCAGGCTCTGTATGTTGTCAAAGTCATCTCTGTGGTCCTCCTGAGAGGCCTTCTTTCGTTTATAGTTTTGATGGGCCTTAGTTTGCAAGTGCCTATCTATGCTTGATTCCTTAAATAACTTACCACAACACCTGATTTTACGCCCCCTCTTTTTTTTTTGCTTGCTGAACAGGTCATCGTGGAAACTGGGAAGCCGTTATGATTCGTGGAGTATGAATCAAGGCGATGAATGAGGGCGATCAGTTCCGCCTTTTAAGCTTCGAGTATCCTCGAATATTATGTTCCCGACAGTAGTCTCGCAACTGTCGAACAGTTTTATATTCCATCTTTATTATCTCTCTCTATATATATATATCTCGTTTCTTTAAATACTTAAAAATATTGATCATTCAATTTTAATGGTGCCTGCTTGTTGAGAGAATCGTTGTTCTGTTCTCTTATTTCGTAAAAGCTGCCCTTCACATCTGAGGGGCAGCTTTTACTTTCATAGAACTTTTTCAGATTTTTCTCCACCCAATTGACAAAGTGCGTAAGATATTAAAGAAGTTAAAAGGAATACTTTTAATAATAAATGTCAGATGAAATGATGGAAATATTAAGACACTTTGGTCTAGACAACAAAATGCCTTCAACTCAAAAGTGTAAGCACGAATATATAACAAAAGATGATTATGAATTTTACGTGTGTATGACATGTCATGAAGAGCTCAGATACAATCCTAATAAACGTCCTCTAGATGGAAAGCAATTATATTTGATGATGAAGATGCAACAGAGGAGCCAAAGCAGAGTGAAAAATCTTACTAAATGGTTAAAAGGGTTTAATATCCCCTTAGAAGATGAGATTTTGGTTGAGTTTCTTAAATTTATCGATAAATATGAAGAATTGTTTCCAGAGCGGAAAAACTTAATCAGCAAAGAAAACGTTTTATTCCATCTGTTACGGAAAAGAGATTTTCAGGTACCACTTAAGTTACCCAAAATGAAGAAAACGCTTGATCAGAATGAAGAAATCTGTCGAACCGTCTTCGAAGCTTTAAACTGGAATTTTTAATAGCTTTTGTCAGCTATTAAAAATTAACTAAATCTTTCTTATCTATCCAACTACTTTCTGGATAACCTAACCACTTCACCAAGTATTTATTCCCCACCTTTTTGAGAATTTTTTCGATTTTGTACACATCATACCTTACCAGCTCATTTTCATAAAAGGTTCCTTTTACATCTTCATTGTTTAAATCCTTTATTCTATAAGTGACTGGATCGGTTTTTAATACTTCAGAGATGACGAATATTTCTTCTGTAAAGGTTGCCTCATAACCTCTCCTGAAAGTCGTTTTATATATTGATATTCGAACTATATCTCCTACTTGGTATTTGGGTTTATGCAGGACTTTTTCTTTGAACAAATTGCGGTAGACTTCACCACTGTTTTTTTCTAGACTGGCCTCAACCGGCATTATCTTTATACTTCTGTGGTAAGAGTTGTTATAATTTTTCACTAACTGATCCAATACATCTATGTATCTATTGGTATTGTTAGCCGCTAAATATTTCCGAATTTTACCGTTTAGAATTCTGTTGAATCGTTCCACCACGGAGCATTTGATTTCAACGTTTTCAGTTGTGAACCAGTGGATTTTGTTCTCTTTAAACAGAAGTTGTGTCTCTTTTTGTTGATGAACTCTGTCCCCTTGTCAGTTTGGATTTTAAGAGGAACTCTCACTTTAAATATCTTCTTAAATGCCTTAGTCACTTCTTCCCCGTTTTTCTACGAATAGGCACAGCCCACCCATATTTATGCTGAAAATGTCAATGACTGTTAACAAGTAGTTGTAGCCATCATTCGATTTTGAAAATGGCTTTAGAAATAACAAATCTGCTTGCCATTCATCATCAATGTGTGACACATAAGTTCTTTCTTCTTTTAAACTTACTGATGAGTGGTTTATGTTTTGTGTAAACATCTTGTTGATGTAAGAAATCTGAGACTTTTTTCGACTTAAACCTGTTTTTCTACTGAGTTCGTTTATACCACAATATCCAGTCTCTGGATCATAATAAACTTTTTGGGGTCCTCAGTTACCCCTTTAGCAGTAAAAAACGACTCTTTTTAGAACCGCAAACCGTGCAGATCCCTTTTTATCATAGGTCTCCCGTTCTTAGAGGTAGCGTGCTGTACGTCTTTCTGTCTCAGTGTGGGTTTTACATTTTTAGGCAGTATATTTTTGAGCCCATTCCAAATGTCTTCTTTGCTTTGATAATTGGCTTCACAACAGCTCTATCTAACCTTTCACGGAGAGTTGGATTGGGAATATCCTCAAGCTCTTTTATCATGTCTGAGTCGCACACCTTGTTTCTTGTTTCGGTATCTTTTTGTTTTTTAGGTAACACACATCATGTTTACAGGCTGCCTCATCGACTCTATTAATGGGCTTACTCCATTCTTTTTGTATGTTAAATCTGGATTTAATCTCGTTTTACCTTCTGAGCAATTGAGTACCTGGTCCTGTAAATTGGTGACCAGGCAGATGCATTTCAAACGGTAAATTGTTAATTGCAGAATTAATAACTCCTTTTCCTTTCTTCATTTATTTATATGTAAAAATTATTTACACACATATTCATAGCCGTTAAGCTGGGTTTGTTTCATGTATTTTTCTCTGGGTAAGTAGACTGAATTGTTAATGAAATCATCCTCTCTACTGTACACCTCTTTCTTCTGTTAATGCATTTGATTTGAAAGAATTCAACAGTTGTTTATAAAACTTGTATGATTGCTTATACTCTTCGTTCCTTTCCACGATATTCAGGGACTTTTCGATAACTTCAACTATTCCGGCACTTAAGCTCAGAGCGGCTAAGGGTACCATCGCAAAAGCGGATAAACCCAATGAACTGCAGAGGAACTTTGTAATGGATAGCGAAATTTTTATCTTATGATAATGGTGGTAGCTCTTTCTATACACGTAAATTTTCTTCCGTAAAGTATTCTTCCATCTTTATTTATAGGGATGAAATATTTTTTCCGATATCTCAAGGACGGATTCACTAAATCAAGCATAAAAAAATCATATGGTTGTTGCATGCACTTTTGTACAATCGATTGAACTCTCATTTCGTCAAACTGCCATCTACCTCTCTTATAATCTGCTGAATCTCCCTCTGCTGGAGGTTGAAAAATATTAAATAGTTACAGTTTCTCCTGATGACAATGGGCGTTCTGTAATAGGATTGAGAGAGGTAAATGATTGAAGCATTCTTCTTCCTACCTCTGATGAAGAAATCTTCTATACTCTTCTGGTCTTTCTCTGTCACACAGTCATCAAAGACAACAACATTTTTGCAAGAGGGGTCCAGATCGTCCACTGTAATAAAGTCTTTTTGTATCAGAGGAGAATACGGTTTCTTTCTTGCCGTATTTTTTCATATAACTCGAGCAAAATTTTCTTCTTCTTTTTGGGATACTTTGCTAATACGTCTTTAATATCCACACCATCAAACATAGTGTACTTTTCTTTCAGTTTAGTGTACTTGGGTTCAAACATATCTTTAGCGCAAATGAACAAGTTATCAAACTCGAGATAATCATAAATAAAATTCAGCAATAAATCTCGTTTTACCAGTACCCGAAGCTCCAGCGATCAGAAGTCTGGAAAGGGTGTTTCTGGTAATAAATAATGCTGATTTGCATCGGCTAATTCTTCTGGCTCTGTATAATCTTCAATTGCAATCATCTTTATTTAATGTTGAAAAAAATTTGCTGCCAGTAAAAACATAATTTGCTCTCAGCAAAAAATAATTTGCTTGCAGTAAAAAATATTTCGCTTATTAATAAAATGAATGCTTTACAAAAAAGAGCGAAACAAGAAGCTAAGAGAAGAAGTTAAGAATGACCTGGAAAGTGTTTAAGATTCAGGCGGAGATTAGAAAGAACAACGAACAAAATCTGGAACAAAAATTAGGTTTCCAGAAAACTTTGTCTGAATTTCACCAGCCTGTAACCGAGAAACTTCACCAACAAGATGTTACTAGAAAAGAACATTTTAAGGCTATAAAAGATGCTGTTGATAAGATTCCTCTTGCGATTGAACCATCTCCAGCGACTCCGGATATCTTCTATTTTGATAAAGATTTGGATGTAGAGTTTTTAGAGAAAAATAACTTTCCTAGACCCTCAAAGTTGTACAACGAATCCAAGGATGCTCTACAAGAAGTTATCAATAGAGTAAAGAGTACACACTTAAAGTTTGCTCGTCAAAAAGGAAACCTTATGAGTCAGATAGCTCGAATGACCAAAAAAGATGAGGAAAGAGAAGATAGACTATTATCTAAAGCTGATTATTTAAGGGAACATATGATTACATTAGAAGATTATCGAGAGTGACTGAGGGACTTACAAAGAAAGGAAATATACCTCGGTAAAGGAGTGGAAGACAAATTAGAAATTTTGGCTGGATTCACCGATAAAGTTTGCAATGGATCCAAAAGTATAAAGTTACATACTCAAATCGTCGATCTACTGGATGCATTATTAAGAGAAGGAACTCTAAACAACGAGCAAGTAAAAGAATACTATAAAAATTTCTTATTAAATAAATGAGCAACTACTTAAAAACTAAAATACACTTAAGTGATCATCAGATTGCTAAATTAAAATCTGCATACCAGAAAGGAGAAGAAGTTTCCCTACAAATAGACAGGACAAAACCATCTAACTATGACATGTACTTAACTCAAACACAAATAGCTCAAATCGGGAAGGGAAAGAGAATTACTATCAGCAAGACGCAGCTCAAGAAAACGGGTGGGTTTTTAGCCTTTCTAGCTCCCTTTCTACCAGCCTTAATTGCCGGAGCTAAGGCGTTGGCTTTAGGTGCTGCAAGTAGGGCAGCTGGATGGGGAGCAAAGAAAGCTTTGGATAAAATTTCAGGATCAGGTTGTGCTCAAAAAAAGCCCCGTGGAAAGGAAGTCTATCAAAACTGGGAATATCCAACGAAGTGATTGAAGACAATATGAAGCAAGAAAAAGGGTTTAGGGGTGTCTTTACTTCAGATCTGTTACCTAAAAAGATGAGACGATTTGAGAACGGCATTATTAATTTGGACATAGCTACAGGACCTGGTACACATTGGGTAGGTTACTATAACGATCCTAATAACAATTTCTGTCGAATATTTTGATCCGTTTGGAGAACATATTTACAAAATTCCACAGTATTAAGAAATATCTACAAAGTTCTGGGAAAAAAATAGGGTATAACTCAAGCTTTTTACAACACCCAGCCTCTGTCAAATGTGGCTACTTTTGTATGAAGTATATTAGTGAAAGAAACAAAGGTAAATCTGTTGAAGATGTTCTGTATTCCTTTACCCAAGAACCTAGTGACTATAATGAAAAAAATGCTCTCTATAAATAAATGGTGTTATTAATATTGGATTCGAAAAACTCTGAAAAGTCAGAAGACTTTACAATTGAATATTCTAGACCATTTAGGTTTAAGCAGATCGCTCTTCAGTCCTTTTCAATGTACGTTTCTTGGGATAACATTAAAGATGAGACCTTTTCATACTATGATGGACATCAGTGGTTTGATCTATCGCTCTCAGATGGCAATTATACCGTTAAAGGGTTGAACCGTTACATGCTGAAATTTTTTGGGAACGATCCACCAATTCTATTTGGTATAGTCGAGGAACGACAAAGAATAGCCATCAAGTTAAAAGATGGGTATAAGATCGATTTAACAAAATGCAAAAACCTGCATAAACTATTAGGGTTCGAACCTGAAATATATGAAGAGTCTGAACAAATAGGAAAGTACATTGCCGACTTATCCGGTGGGAATGATAACATTTATGTACACTGTGATGTCGCGGAGGGAGCCTACATTAACGGCTTTCACTCTTCAAACGTAATCTATTCCTTTACGAATGTTAATCGTCCCGGCAGTGAAATCATAAAATCATTTGAAAAACCTCTATTCTTTCCTGTCCGGATGGAGAGTGTTCACAGAATCAGAATGAGAATAACGAACCATAGAGGTGATTTAATTCCCCTCAATAAGCAAGAAGTACAATACAATTTTATTGCCCTCTAAATAAAGAAATGAATAAACATAGACTTCGAAGGAAGAGCAAGAAGATACAAGGAAGAGGGATCTTTTCAGATGCTTTTTACAGAATCCCTCTGCGTTAGCCAAACAGTTTGTCCATGATAAGCTGGACTGAAATATTTTCAAAGAAGAAAAAACATGGGGCTGGACTGAAATTTCTGTGAATTTTGATTTAATAGCTATATAGCTATTAAATTAAGACAAAAAAATTGTTTTTATAATAAATGAATAAAATATTTGATTTAAACAACACTGATTACTATTACATGATGATGACATCGAAAGTCTCGAGTATAGAGAAGTGAGGCATGAAAACAGCGATAGTTCTACTGAGAATGCCACTTACCATTTCTTTATACATGACACTAACTCCAATATCTTATATTCTAATGGATATTTACAACAAAAAGCTAAAATTGTTAACAGTAATGGAACAGCAATAGCGGATGATAATGTAGCTCTCGTGAATGGAGGTGGGTTTGATAAACGCCAACAGATTTACATTGGGCAACACTGAAATCGAAACCAACATTAATTATTCTGCTCTCATGCGACATGTGTTAGGTCTAATTCATTTCACTCCTGACTATTCTACTTCGGAAGCTACGAATATGCTCTTCTACGTAGATACGTCTGACACAGCGGACGGAAAACCCTTGAAATATGATGGAACTTTGGTAGATAGAACTAAGAGAACTGAATTTTTCTGAAAAATTAAGCACTAACGACGAGTATAATCAAGGATTCAAAGAGAGATGCAAACTTACTCAAAATAGCAAAACTGTCACTATATGGATCCCGTTAAAATACGTATTTGATTTCTTCAATGAATACAAAAAGGTCATAACAGGGTTCCAAGTCAAGTTTGAGTTTCAGAGAAATCATAGTCAGAACATGGTGTATACAGATGAGCAAAATAAGGATTACAAAGTTGTTGTGGAAGATTTATCACTTTGGCTCCCTTATGTTAGATTTAAGAATTCAGCAGCTGCAAAATTTAATGAGTTAAAATTATCAGATAAGCCTGTTGAAATAAACTGGAACCAACATAGCATTGTAAAGTCGAATATTTTCTTAAAGAATTCAAGCGGGTCTTATTCCATAAATGCTACTTCCGACGAAGTATTGTCCTTGTACGTCATACCACAATACACTGAAAGATATAAAAATGCAAAAGAGAACAACATGTTATTCGACAACTTAGATATGATGGAATGTTGGTTGATGGTTAATAATGTAAGGGTTCCAACTGTTAGTTACATGATGGATTTTGAGAAAGGTGATTACAATCGCCTATACACAGCTCTCTTTGGAGTCTGGACTCAACACCCTTTACACCAGAAACAGGGTGCATGGTCAATTATTCCAATTTTGGTAAATTATATCCAATCATTTGCTTCCAACCTGGCTCACCATGAAAATTATACAGACATGAATAACCTGACTATAGAGTTCAACTGGCGATTGAGAAACAACACCACCAAGAATTATGTCTTCTATTTCATCTTACGAGAACGCAAGAAGTGTTACTTAAACATAAAGAATCAAGATATTACCATGATCAAAACATTAAAGCTATAAATGGAACTGAATTTTAATTTTAATAGTCGAAAGACTATTGAAATTATTCATATTAAAATAAAGAAATGACAGCATACTATCCACTTTTTGAGAAAGAACTCAAAGAAGGGCCACCTGGCATTCCAGGAATAGGGTTTAAACTGACAAATGATGGTAATTATGATATGGAGGAAAAGATATTAAGAAATGCTGGAGAACCTTTAGAAAATAATGACGTAACTACAAAATTTTACGTAGACAGATGTAGGAAGAATCTGAGGTCATCCATTCGAGATTTGTCAAACAAAAGTTTAGTCCTTTCAGAAAATGATCATCAATATGATGCAAAAGGAAAAAGAATTATCAATCTTTTAGCTCCAGTTGACAAGTCTGATTCTACAACTAGAGATTATGTAGATACAGTGGTTGACCAGTTGCAGAAACATAAGTTTACTACACACACCTCAAGGAAATTTTGATGCGAAAGGTAAAACGATAAATAATGTGAAAGATCCGGAATCTGAGAAAAATGTGGTGAATAGACGATATTTTGAAAGTAATGCTTTAACGCTCCATGGGGAGGCTTATAATGCTAAAAATAGAGCAATCGCACATCTTGCGGATCCAAGCGCTAGTCACGATGGTGTCAACAAACAATATTTTGAAAATAATGCTTTGATTTTAAAAGATGATTGTTATGATGCTAACAATAAAGTGGTGTCAAATGTGAAAGAGCCTGTGAATGTAAACGATGTAGTTACTAAAAACATCTTGATTATTACTGTATTCTATGGAATAAAATTAATAAAACTATTATGCTCACAATCAAAAGAATTTCTGGGTGTGAAAAGACCTCAATATGATACAGATTGTGCTAATAAATATTATGTTGATTCTAAGACATTCTGTGCCTCTACAGATAGAGGAATACAATTTACGGAAGTGGTTTCAAAACTTTCCCCTTTAATAGATTTACTTCAGGAAACTCTTAGACTCAAACTTAAAATTACCACTCGATATGTATATGAAAGTAACAATTTTCATAGCATGTGATAACATGAATGAGAAACCAAAGATACGATTAGAAAAAGGTAAAAAGGTCCTTCTAGATAAGGAAACACGTGTCAATGAAGAATCAATCATTTTATTTGTGTATGGGAAACAGAATGATGTATTAACTTTATCAGTATTGACAGGAGGACAATGTAAGTTGAAACCCTATTTACACATTGAAAAGTTAGAATTTTCTTAGCTCCATAAATAAATGGAGAAACTTAATTCTGTACGTATTCGAACTTATAAGGAACTGGACCGAGAATACCTGATTTCTGATACTGTAGTCCATACTGATAAAATTTTGATTCGCTTAGAGAATGGGTCACTTATTCACATACCTCTTGGCATACTGAATATAGAAGAGATAGAATCATTAAAAAATAGACAAATCAAAGCTATGAGTGTGGGTAAGTATATAATTTTTCGCATTTAAAGAAATAAAAATTTTTTCTCATATAATAAACGCAAAATGGAATTGTTAAATAAATTAAACGCACTCAGTTCATTAGAAGATGGACCAAAGACATTCAGGAAAATGAGGGATCTCAACATCCACGAAAAATATCCTGTCACTGAAATTAAACAGGTAACCACAAGATATGGAAATAGAATAGTTGTAGAATTGCCTGATTGTCTCGTATCGCTACCACAAAGATGTGATAAAATGGCGTCAGATTATTTAAAGCTCAATGATTTGAAACCTCTTTTCTTTGTGTATTTGGGGAGTAAGGATGTCGGGAAGTTTCAACCAGCCCAAATGTTTCAATTCGATATTTGATTTTAATGGTTTTAAAAATCATTAAAATCTAAAGAAATTTGTCTAGTTTAGATAAAATATCACACCCCATTTTCCGAACATTTTTGTTCTTCTCTTCATGCAATATTTGATGCATTTTGAATAACATATTTTAAAATCAGGGAATGAATTTCTTGATATTTCTCAGTTTCTTCTTCTTCTATACATAAGAATAACTTCTGACACACCCTCGCTAAACTAGTCATTCTACAGTTCACACTCCCGTAGAGCGCTATCATGTCGCCGAATAAGTCGTAAGTATTTTCCATTTCTGTTTATTATTATTCTCATTTCTTTAAATGAATAAAAAGAGGAAGCGGAAAGGCTGCGACCTTGAGTCGTGAGAGAAACGGGTTTTTCTTTTTTCCCAGTCTGAATGACGTTTAATTTTAACTACCACTGGATGGCAGCACGAACTGGACTCGGAATCTAGTATAGAAAATTTTTCGCCTGTTTACGTTTAATTTCTGAAGTGTTTTTGACGATACTTTTCAATCAGATAAATTGCAGTCTTCGATATTTTAAAGATTTTTCAAACTCTGAGGGAGAAATGACTTGTTTAAAGCTATATTTCAGCGTCTTTTCGTCTTCCGTGACATGTATATATTACTTAGATGTTCTCTCTCTGTCGGGTACCCTGTAGCTCCGTGGCAAAGTCTAAGCTTAGCAACCGTAAGATCGCGGTTTCGATCCCCAGCCTCGGCTTGGTAGCAGCTTTCGTGAATAGTGTAATGCTATTATTTGTGGTCTCTATGTCCATTTAGATGTTGTGTTTGTGTTGTCCTTAATATAATGTATGCAGGCCCTGCTTGTCAGGTCAGTGATGCTGGAACTCCGGTTCTAGAATTCGTAAACACCTGTTGGAACTGGACTTCTGGTATCACTGACCTGGCGGGCCGTTTTGCTATTTTTTTTAAGAAATGCCCTATTAAATAATAATTCACCAAAGAGGTTGCGTTGAAATTTTTCAATGAATAGTGCTGGGGGAAAGAATAGAAATATATTTTTTAATAGTTTTCGAACTATTAAAAGATAAAGACTTCCATTTTGTATTCATAAAACAATATTTTTCTTCAGCTCTCATCAAGACTCTCAATTACTTTTTGAAACTTTTCTTCTAAATTTCCTAAGTGTTCAATGACCTTTTCATTCGGGGGTATCATTGATTGAAGCTTCTGAAGTTCTGCTCGAAAGCTATAAATTAATGAGATGCGAGTACACACTTTAACCAAATGGGTTTTCTTTTTATCCATTTCTTTGTTTACATATTTGTTGTCTTTAAATACTTGAAATATCTCTCTACCTTTTGGCGGAGAAAAAGGGAGTGCTCACCGAAGGGGGCGTTCCAGATGACTTCTAAAAACGGGTCAATGGGCGGTTGGAATTTTTTTATTTTCATTTATTTTTTTTTTAAATGGACAAAATATGGACAAGTGTTTGCCATTACTTTTTTAAAAGTAGGGAAAATTAATTATATGAAGTTAAGAAATATTTTAAAAGGGGCGTGAGAAAAAGGGGGTGTTCACTGAAGGGTATACCCTGCCGTCTCAGCGACTTTTTCGTGAATAAATTATTGCGCTTTTGTGAAAAGTTTTATGGGAGCTATATTTAAAGTGGAGCCCTTATATTTCCAAAGTGGGTATATGCACCATTGTTTTTAAAAGTGGGTGGGGTTGATTTCTGTGAGTGGTTTTTACACCATTGCTTTTAAAAGAGGGTGGAAATTTTATGGGACTTTTTACACCATTGTTTTTAAAAGGGGGTAGAAATTTAATGGTGTCGCTGCGAGCCATTGTTTTTAAAAGGGGGTGGAAATTTAATGGGGAGGTTGACACCCATTGTTTTTTAAAAGGGGGTGGAAATTTAATGGTAGGTTTCCACACCATTGTTTTTAAAAGGGGGTGGAAATTTTTATGGGCACACATTATGGTCTAAACATCACTGCGCCAGCTCCGGCATCCGCACACTACTCTTATAATAAGATTGTAAAATAAGTATATATATATATATATATATATATATATATATATATATATATATATATATATATATATATATATATATATATATATATATATATATATATATATATATATACACACAATTGACAAAATGTTTACTTGTACACTTTAATTTTGGAATTTTATAGAAAAATAAAAAAGGTTACTAAGTTAAAATGGCAGAAATAAATTCTAGTGAGGTAAAATAATAATAAAATATCAACAAAAAACAATCACATAAACTTTAGTTGATTAATGACTAAAACTTTATATATATATATATATATATATATATATATATATATATATATATATATATATATATATATATATATATATATATATATATATATATATATATATATATATATATATATAATGTTATACCGAGCTTCTAAGCACTAGACTTTTATTCGTAAAAATTCCACTAGATATACCAGCTGTAACAATCACAATTATACAGCTACAATTTGTCAGATACAATAAGTAACAGGTTCCAATCACAGGTGTCAAATACCTCAGACAGAGAAGAGCTTCTCTAGACTAGCAGTCACGAATAATGGTATTCACTCACTGCCTTTACAAAACTGCTTGCCTTCTCGTTCTTTGTTGGTGTAAAACTGAGTACCTGCCCTAAGGCGTCTACTCATTCATCTCAATTAATAAGAATTAAATGTAAAACTTAAAGTGTAAATAAAATTTGAAAGTAATTCAATTAGGCAAAAGCCTTAGAGAGTAATGTGTCCGATGAATAAAACGCCGCAGTAGGTCTGACTTGGGCATCCCCAGGCCGAATATGAGCATTAATGATTGACTTCTTTGTCGGGCTGTGGTATTTATATCTGACTTGGCGGACAAATCTACCAGTTCCGTCAAGGTTCTGGAAGTTTCTAAGCTATCTCGCTAAATATTGGTTCTCGAGCTTAGGTGATGGATATTTCCAGAAGTATCTATTTCTCGCCAAATCACCAAGAATCTCGTAAACTCTCGCCAAGTAGCCACGTTTTTTTCGCCAAAACGTCGCCAAGTCAACAAATCATTTGAAAGATGCTTTTAACGTATAACGCATCTAAATACCGTATTTTTTGCCCAAAATGTGAATAATGTGATATGTCTGAGATGTTTTAAGACAAATATTAATTATTGATAAATTTGTAACAACATATATATATATATATATATATATATATATATATATATATATATATATATATTAAAAGTAAAAAGTTTATAAATCAATATAATTTTTCTTATTTGAAGTCCTTCAAACAATTTATTAAAAAATAATTGCACTAATTTCAGGCACTAAATAGATTATAAGGCCCAAACTCCTTATAATCTTTATTTCTGGGCACATTTTCCCCACTCAGGAACTCCCGTTAAAACAAGAGTCTAGGTAACTTTCTTTATTCTCTAAACAACGATGGAAAGGAGTATCTAGACTAAAACCACCAAATTATCGAGTATTTGACATTCTGAGCAAATGATTCCTAATTAGTACCATCGCTCTTAACCAAGTCTTTACATGTAAAAGGATACGCATCTTTCTTTACTTTCGAAAACTGAATTACAGATATCTGAAAAAGATAACTCTTAAAGAGGAAATACAAAATACTACACTTTTTAAAATGAGAAGAATTTTCATGTGATTGCAGTGTACTTTTTCATGCTTAGAAATAGTAACGCATTCTGTTAAAATTTGAGAAATAGTCTATAACATCTAGCAAAATGAATTATAGTAAAATGTAAATCTTTTATTTTTTCCATACAGTAATAAAGAATCAATTAAAAGCATAAATTTAATTAAAAAAAGAAAATCACTAGGTTTGAATGGTTAGAAAATTATATAAAATGAATACATCAAATATAATAAGGAAATACTTGATTTAAATATAATTTACACAGTATTAACGAAAAAGAGATATACTAGAGAAATGTATCGAAAATATTTGCCTTTATGCAATGTTTATTTTGCATTATTTCCAGGATCACATGAATGTGGGACAAATATTGCACAGGTTTCAATCTCTAAGCATTGAAATTCCGAAATAATATCAGGTGTTCTATAGGGACAAATAGGATTAAGGTATTTTTATTTTAAAAAATTAAGTAACCAGCATCTAATTAAGTTTCCAACGTAAATTTTAAATGTTTGTTAGTTAACTATTGCCTGGTATTCTCTTGAGATACGACGTTATAGTAGATATCTGAACACCACGTAGCAGACATGCTTACACATAACGGAAAGGCATTCTAATTCATTTATGCATCCTTTGAGTATGAACTTCAGGAAGGTTTTTCATAGTGGGTTGTAATTATGTGTCGTAGGGAAAGAAACTCGGAAAATACTTAAAATCTTGCTTGATTATGGCTGATAATCTGTATGATACATTTGTAGCACTGATATAATAATTATGAAGTTATACGCATTTGATTAAAGATTTTTTTGATATTGCATGTTGATAAAAAAAATGAGTTATTTGAAATTTTTTTTATCTATTGATAAATTGTAGATTGCTTTTTTTTCTAAAGTTTTTGACAAAGGATTTTCTACATTGATAAGTTTTTAAGGTTCTTTTTATTTCCTTATTTTAACAAGAGCTTCCTTCCGTCCACATTTAATTCTTACAGATTTGATGGTTAGCTAAATTTTATTTGTCTCATAGTTTAGATGGTAATCCATTACAAAATCTCTTTTCTGATTTTTAAATGTTTTGTTTATATCAAAATTTGAGCACTCAATCTTCAAAAGTTTGAAGTTTCGTTTTTGATTTGAAAATCTATTTCAGGGATCATATTTTAATCTTACAGATAAAAATAGTAAAACTGGTAATTGAAACATCTCATTTTTAAAATAAAATTTTGATAGTGAAGTAATTAAAATTTTATATAAATATTTATATAACTTTAATATTAGTCACATAGCTCTGAGTAATATGTATAAGATGTAATGCAAAGCTTCAGTACTGAAATCTTAACACCACACAAGATAAACAATAATACAAATGGAAAATAACATTAAATAATTCCTGAGTTTTATTTTTTATTGAGAAATGTGAAAATCAATTTCTTTCTATTGACAAAATAAACATTCAAAAATATGTTAGTTCTAATCAGGCATTCATTTTCCTGTTATGATAACTTAAATATAAGTTTACTGCAGATTATTTGAGCCTTGCATTGTAAAAATCACAATAACTGTGATTCCTTTTTATCTAGTTACCAATACCTGTGATTAATTTTTATCCTATTACTAATACTTGCATTTTTTTAAATCTGAGTAATAATATTTGGGATTTCTCCTTGCGTACAATTTTTTATCCTTTCTCATTGAACTTGTTACAATGCCTGTGATTAAAACCTCTATTGAGCAGAGGGTTTATTACCGTAAGATGTATATAAAACTCGCTTTTAAAACGTATTACTCGCCAACTGATAATTAAAGTTTATATACTTCTAAATGTAATAATCCATATTATGTGAACGTATATTCTTCTTTGTATGTGAAACATATTTTTTTAATAAATTTATCATTTACTAGAATTATGTCAGTAATGTGTATCTATATTTCTAAAATATATGTGAATATATTTGAAATTGAAGTTTACATGTAATTCTAAGTTTTTCATTTTGAATCAGAAGTGCCCATTTGAGAATACTAGATCCAAAAATAAACTGAATATTCTGATAAATATTTTAAGCTATTAGTATGCCATCATTTATAAAATAATTCTTTATAAGAATACAAATTACAAACTTATAAAACTTATTATGAAATGTGTTAGTACAAGAATGATTAAAGTGTTGGTTCATTTATTTAAATCTACACATTCTTTTAATATCTTGTTAATATTATTTTGACAATATCAGAAGGATATTTAATAAACAGTTTTGAGAAACATGTTTTAACATTTAAATGTAACAAATTTTATTAATATGGGAATCATTAAATCTGTTCTGGTATAGAAGCTTTTAAATATTTTCTTTTGCAAATTTTACAAAACAGCTTTAAAATAAAGTAGCAATATTGCTTATTCACGTTGGCTGATTATTTTTTAAAGATATATAATATTTTAAATTAAATGCTTTCCTCAATAAATGTTTTTTTTTAAACAAAACATCAGCTATAAAGTTATCGCAGATATTTCTTTCATATAAGAGAGAGATGGTATTAGTTTTTATGGAGCTCCAGAACAAAAATTCAATCTCCTGTAGAATAGATGTACTTGAAAAACTAGTGTTTCATTTAATTAATAGATAATTCATAAATCTTTGATAATTGTCTCATTTTGGTTAAAAAATTATTAATGAAAGGAAATATTGAAAATCATAAGGTCATCTTCATATATTTTGCAAAACTTATAAGAAATACGTTTATTTGTTGAATAAGATTTTAATTAGAGGTCGTAACGAACTAAAAAATATTGAAAAATTAAGTGTTAACATATTCTTTCATCTGCCCGCTAAACTCAACAAAGCTCAGCTCTCATCGTTGCCATAATATGAATAAGAAATTGAATTACAAAATTGAAATCGTATTTTAAAAAATCAGCAAATAAATTGTAATTTAACTTGTAAATTACAACGAAAATTTAAGACCTGCTGCATAAATATGCTATTTCAAATTTGAATAACAAGGAAAGAAATAATTATGAAAATAAGCATTATAAATTTCTTCGTAAAACCTATTCGCATAAATTAAATATTCCTAAGTTCTTGGAAAGCTATTGCCGTCAGACAAATACTAAAATTCCAGTAAGGTATTTCATTTGTAATTTTAGATGCCATAAAACAGGCTACTGAAAAGGTATCAGTTAAAAATGAATTTCAATTTCGTTCGATTCAAGTTTATCTCGAATATCCGGTGGCGCAAAATGTGCAGTAAAATATGACATAAAATCTAAAAGGAACTAAAGAACAACTCCATTTATCGACTTATTCTGAACATTTTTTTGCATGAGAAAATATATTCTAAAATAAATTTCTGGTTCCGCTTCTGAACCTAAGCAATCAAAGTTTCTTTTAAAATAAACCTTAAATTCAACTATATGAAATAGAAAGTGTTAATTTTATTTCATAAAATACTCGTATGCATTTAGTAATCTTATTAAAGATAGTTATTACATTAAGAGAATATTGTAAAAACTTAATAATTTCGTATACATCGTAAAATAGTGCATATAAAGTTTTAGGTATGTTTTATAAATATGGAAAGAATTATTACTTTTCTTCAATATTCTTTGCATTAGAAAATATACTCTAAATTAAAATCATGATTTTCTTTCATATATTTATAATTATATTTTTCTGTTGCGTAAACCAGGAACTAAGCAATTTTATGAGTAATAAAGAATTAAACTATTTGTAAGATTTTGTTGTATTATATAATAGAAATGTTACTAATATAATTCTTTATTAAAATATTGAACGACAAAATACTTTTATTTTCAGAAATTTTTCCAACCATAAAAAATACAAAACTTTTCAAAGTGTTTTATTTCGCATGATTTCGCTTTCGTTATGTTTTCCAGCTGAGTTTTTTCATGCCAAATGTGGAAATTTTTTTTAAATTGTTTGTTAGCACTTCATTACATATTTATTTTTCTTCAATCTCTTAACAACATACTTTGTGAAGATTAGAAAATTTGTCACAAGTTAAGAAACATAATATATTTTTTCTTAATTTTATGCTAATATTACATTTATCCTTGTTCCATTCAACGTCTGTTTTTCTTTGGCGATAATAAAGTAATTATCTCCAAACAAAAACTGCTTAGTACTAACTCACCCAAGCATGGAATATTTCTATCATTTTCACATCCAAATTTCACAGTAATAATAGGATGAAATACAAAACTTTTAGATGAAATAAATAAAGTATCTTTGAAATACAATACATAATTTTTGTATGGGATAATTTCATGTTATCCTATTATTCAAACAATCTTGCTTTCATAATGGATATCGTTCAAGTTGATGGGCGTAACATTGAACCGTATTTTATTAAAATAAATTTGGACTATTTTTATGCTACTTTAAATGAGTATTTAATATATTTAATAATAATTTTAAATTGTCTGTTAATTGTAACATTATATTTTAATTTTTATTTAAAATTTATACAATTAATATACATATTAGAAAAAACATGCATTGGTGATATATCCTTATTAGTTCTTATTTATTGTTATATTATCTACATGAAATAATTTACATTTAGATAATATAAGAAGGGTGTGTAGTACCGATCAATACCTCTCGTCTGCTGTTCAAATTAAAATCTATAATACATTTAAGGAAACATTTAATTTTATCATCAATTTTAAAATTAAGACTCTATATTGTTTTTGTAAATATTCTAAAAAACCATCTAAATATATAATTTTATGCATTTTTAAATATAAGAGTTTTAGTGAAGGTTGATTGTCCTTTATTCAAAAAAAAACCCCAAAAAAAAGTGAGAAAGAAGCCCTTAATAAGTACAAAATAGTTAGTTTTGATAATCAGTATAAAATCATTATGATTATGATACCTTTATTTTCTAATAAAATTATTCAGAAAGATAAGATTTGTTCTTGTATATAAGGATTTTTCTAAATCATTATCAAATATTTCTCATTTACTTTTTGTTAAATATTATTACTCAAATAAATGAAATAATTTGGCATTCTAATAAACTGCATGGAACAATATAATCTGCATCTTATAATTAATTGTGTTAATTGTATTTTAATATTAATTTAATTAAAAGTTGACATAATTTAACTTACTAATTTATCTCCAAAATAAAATCGTTTTTATAAACCTTGGTGGAATCAGTCATGCATTTTGATGTTTATTTTTTCTTAACAATTTCAAATAGCATTACATTGTAAATAATTTTTAAGGTAATTTGACAGGATTAATAATATTTACATTTTTGAAACTTATCACATTTACATATTAATTAAATATATAATAAATTAACAGAATACAATACCGAAGTTTCCAATTTTTATTTAAAAATTGGAAATGTAATCAAAATTGCATTTATGAGCATCAATGGAAATAGCTTAAAAATACCTTAAAATTCAAACCTTAAAACTGGAAAAATTACTTTATGAAACTAAAGTCCTTAATATATATTAATGATTTCTTTAATTATTATATTCTTAGAGATAGAACTTTAGAAATTTAAATTCTTTCTTGGAAAAATATTAGTGTAATGTGTCAAATGTTATTTGATTAGTGAAACACTTTAGCCCTAAAAAACCTTATATCATCGTTTTCCACTGTTTTAAGTTTTAATTATTAATTATGATATTTTTATTGACACAAAATATAATTCATTATGCTTGCAAGAATGTAATGTGGCATGGCAGAATAAGATATATTAAACAGCATAAAACATATTTAAGCATTCTTTGAAATTATATATGATTCATTTTAAATGGGATAAAAATTAAATATAGGGAGAAAGAATTTGAGAAAGGAAATACAATATTTCAGAGTTTCTGTGATTAAAATATAAGATTCTAGTTTTTTGAAATCGTAACTACATCTTTCCAAGACAATGAATTTAGGAATGATATTAAAAAATACAAAAAATAAATAAAACTGAGATTTACTGTGCTTCAACATAAAAGAAAATTTTACGACACATATTTCACAATTCTTATTAAATTGGTATTCTTAGAAAATATGCATGAAAATATGTATGATTTTAAAACTAAAGCAATTTCCCAGAATTTTTTTTTTTTTTTTTTTTTTAAATAAAATTATTTAAAGTGGTATTCCGAGAAACATCTTTTACAATCTTATAAGAGTGTGGCATAAATATTTCTATCAAAAATATATTATAATGATGAGATAGAACTTGAAATAAGTTAGGAAATCAAAACATATGTAAGCTAGTTACATATAAATAATGAATTTGAGTGTGAGATAATTGTTCAAATGAAATGAAAATAAAATTATAAATAAAATTATCAGACATTAGAAATATACGCATTCTCATTGAAACGTGATAGGAGTAAATCTTTCAAAAAAACAGTTCACAGCGATTGCAGATTTCTATTTAATAAACAATATAATAATAGCAATAAAAAGCATACAAATCAACACCAGAATATAGCATATTAAAGGTCATAAATTTCTGATGACAAATAAGAGCAAATCATGTGTTACCTTCATTATTACTAATTACCAAATAATTTCATTTAAATTTTTTAAAGAATACCTATATTCATTGTTCCTTACCGTACAGTGCAATCACATTGTAATATTTTTAATCTGTTTCACATTATAGTGATCTAGTTTTAAATCGTCATTTCTTTACAACGATATAATGTAATGAAAGTAACAACATTTAACATCTTTCATTGTTTTAAGAGCACTTAAGTATACATTTTTATTTCCTTTGTATCATCAAAAAGGTAAAGGTCTCATACAGATATGAATACACACTTACAGTATTTAAATGCTAACATCATTTGTACTTTTACGAAGGAAATATAGTATGTAGGAAACGATGGTACTTTTACGTAGGAAATATCTTATTGAACACTGATGGAATAATGCAAATCAATTGTATGATTATAAACGAAAAGAATGTGTTAAGGGAATAAATTTGTGATCATTCTAAAATGAAATCACCTTCCTTCATTATTACCGATATTTAAGATATTATAAGTATACCCTTAATGAGGACTTCATAACCCTGAAATAATATCAGATACTTAATTAAGTGCTTCTGTTATAACTACAGTTAATTTCTTCCGGCATGAACCAAACTCTAGCTGTGGCTTCATTTTTTTAATGTTTTCTGAAGCACTTCACATTTGAGAAACGACATCCCAGCTATGAAGTGTTTTAGAATAAGAGTTGTTTCTGTTGCAATTTTAGAAGGATTTACCTAAAGTTTCTTTGTTTGTAGAAAATAATTTTATTTCTTTATGTGCAGAGTATATTTTCAATTTTTATCTTGATTAATTCATATGTTCAATACACACATAGACAATCCTAAGTTTATTCGATAAATAAAATAGTCCTAGGTACAGGTAAAACAATGCGAGAAATGCGTATAATACGTATATAAAACAAGCTAATGATATTTTATGCCTGCAAGTTTTAATGAAAATTATTAAAACTTTTTAAACGCATTATACAGGCACAAGGCAAAATATTCGTAGTTTATATTCTGAATATTTCAAACATTTTAACTATAAAAAATGTTGGATCTATTACAAAGTAATAAATTTACACTCACATAAAGAAGAAAAGGAATCTTACTTAAGAATTATATAACAAAATTATCATTTGCTGAAAAGTTTGAATCATTTAAAAATTGATAAAATATTATACTAAATTTAAAAATCTTTTTTTTTCTATTCATGAGATTATATCTACAAACTTTTATGTGTAAAAATAAAATATTATATATTGGAATGCAGAATATTACACACATATGCAATTATTAAAAAGAAATGCAATACTTCTTTTTTATTCAAAAAATAAGTAGGTTGTTAAAAATTAAAAAATATGTTTTATCCCAAGTAATTTTTGATACTTTAAGGTACATTATAATATATATTTACAGTAAGGCAATTTTTTAATTAATAGTAGATTTGCAAATATCTTTTTAAATTTTCTCTAAAAAAACATGAGATTCTTTTAAACTATGAGTAAATTCATATGGAACCAAAACTGTACACTTTTTTACCAATTAAATTATTAATTATGCGAAAAAAGTTTTTAGAGAATAATAAAGATTTATCTTTTACTAAATAAAATGTACATCATTCACGAAAGTTATTACGCAATCAAATGCCTTCATTCTAGTGTTGTATTCTTATTCATCTTAAAGAATGATCTTTAAAACTCTATAACATAATTCATTCATCATTTAGTGATAATTTACTACATCCTAAGCGATTACTTAAAATTATTTTTTATCGGATTCAGAAATGTAAATTTAATTTTAGATTATATTTACAATCATATGTTGGTGTAATGCGGAAGATAATTTCGCATCATTCTTAGAATATATATTTCTTCCGAAGAAACCGCTTGATTTCATACATATGTTTCGAAAACTAATCTGTAAAAAACATCATACCTAAAAATAGCAAAATGGTTCAAACAAAGCATATAAATTGAACTCTCTTGCACATTTACCCAAGATTGAAGCTTCTAATAAAGGCGGAAAATAATCCATACAGAAGTTGCTCATTTATTTATTATAAAGTTTTTAAGAGAATGATAAATGTTGGAAATAATCTCTCGTCCTTATGTTCTAAACGCGTTTTCTTCTTGTAGACATATAGAAGTGAAACAAAAAAGAAGAATCGAAATCATTGAAGAGAAAAATCAGTAAAACTATACTCTTGTCATATCAACTTTTATGAATGAAATCCAAACATTGGAATCAAGTATTATTTAATAAAAACAATGGCCAAAAATAAACAATAATTTTCCAATATTGTAATCTAGTAAAATCGTAAATAAATAATCTTCAAAATATTTTCATAGTTGAATGAAACTGTGTTGAGCAAAAAATAGCTAAAAATAAAAAAGCATTGAAAAAAATATATCATTTCACAGAAATCTTTTATCGTCCTTAACATTTTTTTTTCAAATTGTTGCTACGTGAGCATAAATGATATTCTAACCTGATTAATGTCAATACATTTTAAATTATATCTCTCTACAAATACAATATTATTTGCTGCAAAACTTTAGTAATTTCAATCAACAACAAATTCTTCAAACATCATG
Source organism: Latrodectus elegans (assembly GCA_030067965.1). NCBI lineage: Eukaryota > Metazoa > Arthropoda > Arachnida > Araneae > Theridiidae > Latrodectus > Latrodectus elegans. Next base: position 50,984,021 of record CM057815.1, on the reverse strand, counting down.
TGACGGTTTCTGTCAAAATACCAAACATAAGAAATGCTGATGACTGGTAATATTTGGCAAAGTGACATATTACGTTTAGGTTACCTGGAGCATAAAATAAGTTGCTGCAACTAAATCTGTTGAGTAACTGAATTTGTGTTTCATTTTCTTCAAAGGCACAATAGTTGTAAAAGTATAAAAAAGTCAAATTTTCGTTTTATCTTGTCTTTCTCAAATGGTATAAAAGAATTTGTGGTTATCAAGTAAAGTATTGACCTTATTGACTAATTTTCTTCATTCAAGCATTGTAGGCATTACTTGATTCACTATAATTTAAAATTTACTAGCGTTTATTATAAATGGAATTTATACTTTCAAAAATTTCTTCAAAACTTGTTCCATTTATGTAAATGTATTTTGAGTTTACTAATTTTCTTAAATGATCAATTGAATTCATGCTTTACGTGAAGTACAGAAAAATACTTTAAGCAAATGTTACTTGATTACATAGATTAGTCATATTAAAAACACTTTATATATATATATATATATATATATATATATATATATATATAAATATATATATATATATATATATATATATATATATCGCTTTTTTAATATGTAGTAAGAATTAACGTTTTAATTTTTCCGTCTGCCAGAATTGACTTGAATCTATCCAAACCTGAAGCCATTTCAGTAAAGTAATTTTTGAAATAAAAAATTAATTTTTTTTCCAATTCATTATCTAGAACTATATAGTTTACAGAAATCTAAATTTTTAAAAATTAATTAAATTAATTTGAGTCATTTCTATATTTACAATAATGCGCTAAATCAAAATGACAGTAAAAAAGGTAAATATTAGATTAATTTACCATTCATAATTAAATTTATTTCAATAACACTGAACAAAAACTTTCATAGTAAGTAAATGGTATCATTTAATTCCATTACATTTAAAATTAAGTACAAATTGAAAAATTAAAGATTAAAAGCATTTACATTCATTACTTAATTAACATCTACTATTCCAAGGGTTATGTCATGAAAATTGCTTAATACATGTTGAACATGCAAAATTACATGGATGCAATAAAGAACATAAGCATCAAAGTTGAAGTATTTTATTTATGAAAACATTCGAAACGTGAAATACTATTCCAGGATCATAACGAATTTAATATTTAAGTCTTTCCACAAATCTGGAAGACTGGAGTTATATCCATTATGAATAGCTTCATGGAAACAAAATACGCATCATTGTATTAGATTTAGCTCAAATGACAGGAAAGTCAGATTTTGGGAAGGAAAACAAACGATTTAAAATATGATTAATGAATTGGCGCTGGGATAACAATTAAAGTTGCAGAGAATTTCCTGCTGATTGGAAAAGTGACAAGTGCAATTCAAAGACTTTTTCTCTCTTTCGCTTTAGTGATTGAGAAAGGAAGCACTGAGCAGTTTGTAATTTATCATTATAAAATCATTCTGAGATCAACAATGATGTAAATGATTTTATAGATAAGAATATGAAGTTAAATTTAATGTATTTGTTAATTAATATATTTCAAATGACCATTTAAGTAAAGTAACATGATTCATAAGTTTGATAAAGTTAATAAAATACACTTATAAATTATTTATACATTTATAATTGGTAAATATTTCAATGCTTTATTTCATGTATTTATTAAATAAAGAATTTAAAGTATAAGTAAAATAGGTAAAAATTAAAAATGAAATATTTTTTCTAAAAAATTTGATATTAAAATAAAATAGTTAGTCATGATTAAGAAAAAATAATATTTTTGATGAGAAGCACAAGATCATTTGGTAAAAATAGATTTTGCAAAGCAAGTTATTTGTCCATCCACCTATGATTACAATGCGTATTAGTTTAAGTAACTAATATTTTCACCTTTTTTCTAAAAAAATTTGTATACGCAATTTTATTAATACTCTGGCAAAACTAGTAGTTACCTTTAATAGTAACAAAAAATCGACTTTCTCATTCCGTATTTTTTCTTACAGTAAGGTCAGTTTTTCTTACACACCAAACATTTTCTGTTAATCATTTATCAATCAAGTGTGCGTGTCTTACATCAAAAAATGAAAGAACACGCTTTTTTCATTGCATTTTATTTCACGAGACTGTTAATATTAGTCGTTGGCTTAAAGATGAATGCAAAAGTTATATAGTCTATTGTGTAAAGTTATGCTGTCATCATACTGAATGCGTGCTGTCAAATTTAAAATTAAAATTTTGAGAATAGCACACAAAAGTTAAAACTAGGAAACACGCAATATAAAAATTTGTTTCTTCAATTGTTTTAATAAAAAGCTTTTAAAAGTTTTAATGTTAAAATAATTAAGTTGTTAAATAGTATTTTCAATTTGTTTTGAAGGAATAGTATCAATCTTAATTTCATATGCGAAGAGATTTTATATTATTTTTCAAAACATATTTAAATATAATTAATGCAGCAATATAATTTGAATTTTAATAATAATAATTTAACATGATTTTTCCTTTCCGAAATATTTTAGCCATCTTAGCAATTGCCTATATTTTCATTAATTCATTGCTTATTCTAAAAAAACATTTCTTTATATAAGCAGACAGGAATCCCGACTATTCTTAAGTTTTTTCTTTAATAAATTTAAATTATCCCATAAATATTTTACATAGAAAAAATTAAAAGAGTAAATGAAATTTTGAAAGATATTTTATTAAACTTCAAAGATTAAAATATACTTCAAAATGTAATAGATATTTTTATATTATTTATTGCGAGACTAGAATATTTTGTAGTGATTTTTTTGTGATTGTTTCCTACAATTACAATTTCTTTCCTACAATTACAATTTATGGGATATTCTTTAATAAATTTAAATTATCCCATAAATATTTTACATAGAAAAAATTAAAAGAGTAAATGAAATTTTGAAAGATATTTTATTAAACTTTAAAGATTAAAATATACTTCAAAATGTAATAGATATTTTTATATTATTTTTTGTGAGACGAATATTTTGTATTGATTTTTTTGTGATTGTTTCCTACAATTGCAATTTCTTTCCTACAATTACAATTTATGGGATATTCTTTAATAAATTTAAATTATCCCATAAATATTTTACATAGAAAAAATTAAAAGAGTAAATGAAATTTTGAAAGATATTTTATTAAACTTCAAAGATTAAAATATACTTCAAAATGTAATAGATATTTTTATATTATTTATTGTGAGACTAGAATATTTTGTAGTGATTTTTTGTGATTGTTTCCTACAATTACAATTTCAATGAAAGATAAGTATTTTACAAAATACGTGTTTCTCTAGTGTCCATAGTAAACAAGCTAATTTATTCATTATATTTCATTAATAATTAATTCATTTCTTATTTTAATTAACAATGCACTAATACCTTTGTAATTTGGATTTTCTTATAAATTTTTTAAATATGTTTTTCGTTTTATTGAGCAAATTATTTACACCAATGTAAAAAGAGCAAAGAATTATTTGATTTGTGTTTCCTTAAAGTTTGAATTGGAGTATTGCTTTTTAAACAAACAGCACTCCAACGTTAAACTCAGAATTTAAATTGTAAATAATAAAAAATTCTTTTTCAAGTCAATATGCATGAATTTTTATTAATTTAAGTATATACTAGCTATCTATCTATTAAATTAAAATGTAATAAATGTTATTAAAAATATCATTTGTGATAAAACTCATAAACATAAATGCATTAGATTTTACTTTATATAATTTATTTACTTAAAATTAATTTGTAAATTCAGCTGTATATACTCTGATAATAAAGTGTTTTGTAGGCTAATTTTTGAATTTTATTTACATAAACTAAGTTAAGAAAAATTATATTAAAGTTACGAAGTTTCAAAAACAAATAATAGTAATGAAATTGTTTCGCGCCTGTCTTTTTTAAAAAGTATTTCGTATCTGATCTAAATTTGAAAATTTTTATTTGTGATCATTTTGGAATTAAAACATGAAAATAATAGTGCTTGGTAAATAATAATAGTAACATAAATAATAATTTTGGGATATATATATATGTGTGTGTGTGTGTGTGAATATAAATATTTCAAGTAAGTAGAGAAATGAATTGAAATATTTGGTGTCTTTTTAAGAAAACTGTATTTTCTAATATATTTATTAAGAAAATACTTTAATTTCATATTATTATATTATAAAATGCATAAACCATGGTCAAATGAAACTCTTTTTCTATGAAAATTATTTTTAATTTTCTTGAGAAAATATTTAAGAACAAATCTAATAAAAACTCGTAAGAAATATTTGAAAATAAAATAAAACTAGTAAGAAATATTTAAAAATAAACAAGTTAAATCTTATTATTCTAAAACCAATTCTCAACATATCAAAAGTAATATAAGCAATTTATAAAAAAACAATTTAAGTTTTTTTTAAAAAAAATTACTTTCTTTGAAACTACATTTTTTAACTTGTGTATATTATTTTTATGGAGACTCTTATTGCCTAAATTAATTAATTTTCCTTAAGTATTTTTTATTTTCTTTTTTTAATTTAATATTTTTAAACTGCTTTTTTATAAATTTAAATAATCTAAGTTTCTTTTTTTAATTAAACAAAATATGAAAATTTACTATAAGTACATATTAATATATAATTTAAAATTCTAATTTCTTTAGAAAAAAATATTTACTGAAATAATAATTTAGACTTTATATTACTTTTTTAATTTTAATGACTTTGTATATTTCAATATATGTTATTTCTTATAATCTTTTAACACATTACAGCAATTTAAGTTTTTTTTTAAAAAAATTACTTTCTTTGAAACTACATTTTTTTTAACTTTTCTTTCTTTTTTAAGTTAATGACCTTTTCAAATTTCAATGACTATTAATTACTTAACTTACATTTTGCTGGCACAACTTTACTAAGAATAAGTTTCAAAATACAAAATTAAAACTGTTCATGTACGTTGATGTAATTATGAATTAAATTCCTATGATATTATTGTGCTTTTAACTGATTTGATTGCATGAAATTTTATTTATTTTGACCAGAAGAATATTTTAATTGATAAATATAATAAAATGTATTAAGATTATAGTATCATTAAATTAATGGTGTAATGATTCAAACTTCTATATCTCATTTTCACTAATTTTCTTTTATTGATTAATTTTGTTTTCACATTCTCAAAAATCATATATTTTCAGAGTATATAATTTTATTTATGATTACTATACAATGAGTATGTATAATATATATAATACTTTTAACTTAATAAAATTTTAAACAATGCTATTTACCTTTCTTTTATTCACTTCACATGGCTTTATATTTAGATTTCTAGCATTTTTCAAGCCTAAAACGAATTGTTTGAACCACAAGAGTAGAAAATGAACACCACAAATAAGTTTTTTCATTTCATCAAACTATGTAAATCCACTTTTATAATATTAAGCTTTCTTCCACACTAAATGTGCTTGACTCACTCTAGCTCTTATGTGCAAACAGCTGTGATGCCGACTGAGAAGTTTGTTTTCTCTGCCAAGCACGTGGTGAGTTTCACTGCTATACAAATTTCTGGTGTTTATAGCGCCATCTACTGAACATTACAAAAATAACAACGCAAAATTATTTGTAAATTATTCATTTATGCATCTCAATAAAATTCTTTCCAATTGTAAGGAGTTAAATATGATTAAATTTGTTTATTGTAAATGTTTTTATGTAAATTTAACAAAGTTTAACATTTCGGAAATATTTTAAGATTTGTCACCCATACGTTTCATTGAATTCCTAGCACTGTTGTACTATATATCATCTAGAAACGTTTACTATTTTGTTGTGTGTTTGTGGCAATTTAAGTTTTGATAAATTCCATTTAAATGTATTATTGCTTAGTTACAACTTTTAAACTACGATAAATTTAATAAAAATTTTAATTTGAAAACAACGTTTTACTGTGGATATAATGTTAAATTATTTCAATGAAAATATTTTCTAATGTTTAAATATTTAATTTGAAATCCCGCTCAAAGAAGCATTACAGAATTCTTTGAAATGGCTCTCTGCAATACTTCATAGGTATTTTCTCCTGCATTCATATTGATCAAATCTCAAAAAATTGCGCAGTTTCATAAATTGAAAAAAGAAAATCAGAATTTAGCATTTCATCATTTCTGGTCATTGTGCAAAAGTTTATTATTACAATTATTTTAACTAGGAAGTTTTTAATTGTAATTAGCAAAAACTTTTATCATCATTTACATCGTATAAAATAACAGCATCTTAATGAGAAATAAATAAATAGACTCTATTTATTAATTGACACTAAAGCATTAAAATTGCTAAAATTTTATAAAAAAATTTTATGTATTATAAAATATTGTAGACTGAAAAATAGTTGAGTCCATCCATAAAATCTTTGCATTATTATTGGTGAATCAATAACATTAATAAATCCTTTTAAATTTACAGAAAAAATTTAAAATGTTTTAATATTTGCACATTTGGATCATACAACTTAATATATTCATTTACAAATTAACACAGAACAGCTGAAGAAAATTCAGAATAACTCAATGACATAAAATAAAACAAAAATTTTATTGCTTACATCTAATATAAAATTCTGTTATCAATTCTTGAAATAAAATAAAACCTTTGGAAGCTACTTTTTTCTAGACTTAATTTACTTTACATGCATTGCTTAAAAATTATGCTTCATGGTAGAAATACATATATTTTGCTTGATATGTAGTTTAATTTTAATGCCTTTTCCTTTTTAAAATTAAAACTAAATTATATTTTCACATTAAATTGTTAAACCGTAACATATTTATTTTGGACACTATTGCAACGTGTATTTTTTTTCTGAATTAATTAAATTTTTCCTACAAATTTCCATGCATTTAATTATTGATAACAACTATAGTATTTTAATTTTATGTGTTTTTCAAAAGAGGAAAATGGAAAACAATTTAAAAATTTAAAGAAATCAGCTTCATGTGATTGGCTTTTCTTTTGGGGTATACTTCGATAAAGATTTGAAATTTGCTCTCTAAAATAAATCTTCTAATATAATCTAAGAATTAAATTTTAAATTACCGAGGAGTTATTTATAATTTTGAAAGAAATGGTGTAACATTTATGACTTTTTCACTTCTACCGTTTTCCATATTAGATTTATATGTATATATTTTTTTATTTTAAATGTTCCTAAATTAAAATGTTCTTAGATTTCTCTATTTTGACCACACACTTTAATTTTTTTTTTATTTAATTTATCATTTTGTTTCTAGAAACAATTATCTTTTCAGTATGACATGCAATTTCTGAACAGGTTTATCATGTTTTAACTGTTTTAATGAAGTATTTTTATGCAAAAATATTTTTAATGCTTAACATTCTTAAACACATCATTTTAACATTTCTTAGTGTGAAGTTCTTAGCTTTAGAATAAGAAATTATTGAGTTATATATTTTTATTATATTAGTTTATATTTTTCTTTCATCTTTTACAAGCAAGAAATGTTGTTAAAATAGAATTTATTACTCCATTTTTTTAAAAAAGTTCAATTTTAATTTTATTTTAAATACTTTCTCTCTCTCTCTCTCTCTCTCTATTATTTAGAGAAAACAAGTATTTTGACCCATAAAATACTTCAAATTTGTTATTGAATGTAGATTTTTAAGTTATTAGACATTTTATGCAATAATATTTAGTAATTCACTGTACATTAAGTTTAAAGATACTTATCACCATATATATGCTAGTAATATTTCCTTTTCAAACCATGGGGCATTGTGGTATCGCTTAGAGCTGCCAAACACAAGTTTCAAGTTCGATTCTCAAACTAAACAATGTTGACTCAGCCTTTCATCCCTTCAGTGCGTCAATAAACTTAGTACCAAGCATATTCAGGAACTAAACACTGGGGGTTTTGCATTAGGCTGTTCACCTAAATAGAATAGAGGCTTCGAACCCTAGGGCCTTAAGTCAGGAAAACAGATATGGGCACTATAGGCCTTGGCCTACATGAGCTTTTATGCCATAGGTATTAGTTATACTACTTTTTATTAAGCAAAAGCTAGATTAATTTAATAGTACATGAATAATTATTTTGTTTCTCAAGACTATTTAGTTAGTAGTTAAATGGAGCTTAGATATCTAAAGTTTTAAGCAAAATATTTTTTACAGTTTAAGACAAAAGCTTCAACAATTTAATTTGCAAAAACAAATTTCCAGTGTTAATTTCTTTAAAATTAATCTTGTTCTGTTATGCGATTTTTAAGTTTGAAATACATTTCTTAAAAATGTTTAAGTTATTTTTAATATACTAATAAAATATTTGTCAAATATAGATTTGAAAATTGCTTTAAATTTCTGGTACTCATTATATTTTGCATTACAAGCTTAACTAAAAAGTCGTTTTAGAGAAAAGTAATTGTAAATGAAATTTTCAATAAAAATATTAAAAACTTAATTCTTTTTCAAAATATATACTTCTGAAAGAAACTAACAAAAAGTTCGAATCTTTCTTTTCCCTTAATAATTCTAAAACTAAGATTATAGTTAAAAAAAATGCGATATTAATAGCCAAATAAACAAATAAGAATTTCATTTACAAAAGTTATTTTTATAAAGAATCTCAGGATTTGTTTTAATAAATTATTTAATAAGCACTTTAATAAAACAAATATTTAATAATATCTCTTAATAAACCTTTCATTAACAAATGCATGCATTTAAAACTTTGAAGAAACATAAAAATCCCTTAACTATGATAATAAGGATTGCATGAATAAAATAAATTAATATTATAATAAAATTAATATAATAAAATGTTATAAAATATTCAATAATAAAACACAAAATAAATTAAAAGAAAAAATTTATGCACTCATTAATTTTAATATTTTTCCACTTCAAAAATATTCCCTAAAAATCTTATTAAAGATGAATATTTTCTTTAAAACATAGCTTTAACCTGTTTTTATGTGCTTAACTTCTCATAAAGTAAATTGTCCTTTAAAATAATGATGAATTTCAACTCAGAGTAAGTGCCCTGCTTAAATAAATATATTCAAATGCAATTTTCTAAAGAACGTGACTGACTTATCAACACATTTATCTCTTTGTTAATAAATCTTGATTACAATTAAGAGGAAAAAGTAAGTTTTTGTTCAGTTTCTGAGAAAACCTCATTTAAAATGCAATAATTTTAAGTAATTTATGGCTTACTTTTACATATGTGTAAAATAGAAAATATAAAATGAAAGTCATTAATGATATTTTCAGATTCATGACATCAATTTTTAAATAATGTCACAGAATATGCATTACATTTAGATTTTAAATAAGAATGTCAGTTTATCCTACGCCAAGATAGACATATTCAATAAATTTCTTATGAAAATTGACCTGTTTTAATGACTAATATAATGTAATAAAATAATAAAAAAAATCATATGTTAGAATAGTTATTATTATTTTCCTACATTGCTGCACATTTTTGAACAAAATTTAACTAATTATATTTTTAATAAGCCCATATTTTAATTTTTGAAACCTTGATAAGATCAAAGATTACATTGGGAGCAATTAGGAAAGCTTAATATTATCTGCAATTCAAATTTGAAATCTTAATTTAACTTTTTCATGAAGCTGTATTTTAGCTTATAAATTGACAGGAATTTCCTACATGCAAAGTGGAATTATCATTATATTCTTTTGTTTTAAGCACTGTAAGAAAATCGGTGATAAGAATGTCAATTTTGTAAGGAATGTTGTTGAAAAAGAGGCAAAAAATTGAGGAAAACATGTTTCCAAATTTTTCCCAATAGATGGCCAATTAAGAATCAAAATATGTAAATCGAAATACTTGTCATAAACATAAGTCATTGCAATTAGCATCAAAATTCAGAGTGTATGGTATTTCATCATATCGTACCTGAGAAATTCACCATGGCTGCCTCACTGAAGAATTGTTTTCTGCTCGTAAAACTTTTTTCATAAGTTCGACGAATTCACACCATCAGCTTTGTACAAACTTTGGAACACTCAAGGGCAAGAAAAAAATACAATGGTTCAATGATTTCCTACAAAGTGGATTGATGAATGTGAATGCGAGTGAATTTGAACATGAATCAAAGTGATCATGAATTTGGAGAAAATATATCTAAAATTTGGGAAGAAAGGTTATTTTGATGTATATTCGTATGGAGAGAGAGGAAACAGTTTATTCCACATCAGTTGAAGGATATAATCCCAGTAGTGCAAGTAGTTTCGAATGGTGGATTGCATCGATGTAGCCCAAGCGTTGTAGGCATGCCGATGAGCACGGTGCATAAACCTCTACGAGACATCATACATTGCTGTCCACCTAAGATTATCCATGTGCCGAAGATGCTTCTTATTCACCTATTAGCGAGCGAAATTATCGTATCAAAATTTTTTGCTCGCATAGAAGAAATAATAAATGGCCGTAAAACATTTTGTAGACAGATGAAGCTTTTTTCAATTTAAAAGGATTCTTGAAAATAGACAACAAGTGCAAGATGGTGTAGGAAATCCCTGGATTGTAAATTTTGGTAGATGGTATGTCAACCTGCTACCCAAGCAAGTAGGTTGATGTACATCAACACTCCAATTTATTAATTTTAACGGATATATATATATATATATATATATATATATATATATATATATGGTCAGCATACACCTTTCAAAATTATCAGAAATTTATTTTACTTCAAATATTTACATAATAATTGAGTTTGATTTAGATTAAATTGATTAGAAACAAAAAATTGATCAGTAAAAACAGTTTTTTTACATTAGACACAAAATATAAAATATTGGAGTATCAATCATTTCGCAATTCACGAAAGTGAACATACAGGAAAGTGTACTTTTGAAATTTCCATATTTTAATATTTAGTTGTCAACCTTTTTAATTTAAAACAGCGCTCATACGATTAGACATTGAATAGACCAGTTCTTTGGTTACAGTGCGGGGGATATTTTGCCATTCTTCAAGCAATGCTTTTTTTAAAATCGTCTTTGCTTTTAATTTCCCATTTCCTGATTTTTCTGTCTAGTTCATCCCATAAATATTCGATAGGATTAAGGTCAGGGCTTTGAGGAGGGGAGTGCAGTTGTCTTGGAGGGTTGCACAACACCAGCTGTGTGTTTGGATCCAGATCTTGTTAGAATGTCCAGTCATTTCTCTGGCCTAATTTTTTCCCTGATTGCTTCAAATTTTTTTTTAATATATTTAAATAGAACAAAATGATCCCTAGTGGTTTCTATAAAGACTAAATTACCAACACCTGAATTTGAAAAAATGCACCAAACCATCACTGAACATCCGCCATGTTTTACTGAAGGAATCAAATTCTACAATTTTAACTCAGTTCCGGATTTTTGCCAAACTTTTTGTTACCTTCCCAGCCAAAAATGTTAAATTTAGATCCGTATGTAAAAATAACTTTTCTCCAATAATCGAAATTATCGTTTTCATGAATATACGCTAATACCAATCTTTTGTCTCCATTGATTTTACTAATGATGGGTTTTTTACGCGGAATTCTGCTATTATATCCATCTTCTCTCAAGGCTCTTCTAACACAGTCTGGAATTATATCAGTTTCTTTAACCTTTTCAAGATATCAGACTATGCCTACTGCAGTAGTTTTCGGATTATTACGAACTGTTTGAATGATTTCTCTTTTATCTCCACCGGTCAATTTTGGTGGTCTACCAGTTCGCGAGGCAAGTTTTCTGTGGTTTTTGTCAAATTATGTTTCCATATTATTCCTTTCACTGTATCTCTACTTCTACCTATAATTTGACATATTTGATTGAGTGATTTTGCCTCATTTTTCTATTTAATAACCAATTCTCTGATTTCTAATGATGTTTCAGTTCTTTTAGTTGTCATTTTAAAATTATTAAAATAAATTTCAAAAATGTCCTCTAATGCTTATATAAAAAAATGCACAATTCTTACAAATATGTTAAGACGGTAAAAAGCTAGCAAAATACCAGCAAAAATCTATTTAAATCCAACTATATGCTTACTTTTGTGGGTTTGAAAAACGCATATTATTAACTTAATCTGAAAATGATTATGATAACCTTAATATGTTTGATGTCTGTTAGACACATAGTGATTCAAATGCATACAAGTAGCTATACGAATGAGAAAAAGAAATTTATTTACATTTTATTTCAAGAAATGGGAATATTTGCTAGTGTATGCTGACTTTCATGTATGTAGATTGCTGAGTCTCTGACACCCAGTAGCGCAAAGTAGGATTCGTATAGCAGCTCATTGACAGGTAATTTTTCAAATTTATAGAGTATCTCTAATTTTAAAAAATCTACTTGCATATCAAGCAATAACCTAACTTTTGCACCTATGAATACCATACTATTTTGCACCTATGAATACCATACTATTTTGCACCTATGAATACCATACTATTTTGCACCTATGAATACCATACTATTTTGCACCTATGAATACCATACTATTTTGCACCTATGAATACCATACTATTTTGCACCTATGAATACCATACTATTTTGCATCTATGAATACCATACTATTTTGCACCTATGAATACCATACTATTTTGCACCTATGAATACCATACTATTTTGCACCTATGAATACCATACTATTTTGCATCTATGAATACCATACTATTTTGCACCTATGAATACCATACTATTTTGCACCTATGAATACCATACTATTTTGCACCTATGAATACCATACTATTTTGCACCTATGAATACCATACTATTTTGCACCTATGAATACCATACTATTTTGCACCTATGAATACCATACTATTTTGCACCTATGAATACCATACTATTTTGCACCTATGAATACCATACTATTTTGCACCTATGAATACCATACTATTTTGCACCTATGAATACCATACTATTTTGCACCTATGAATACCATACTATTTTGCACCTATGAATACCATACTAGTTTGCACCTATGAATACCATACTAGTTTGCACCTATGAATACCATACTAGTTTGCACCTATGAATACCATACTATTTTGCACCTATAAGATGAATGATACTTATAGTATCATTCACCACAGCTTCATTATTCTTCCAGGAAGAGACTGATTTCAATCCTATTAACTGCTCCGTCACTATTAAGCATTATAAGAACCTTTATGTGAAAACAGGGCATTACATTTCTACAACAAAATGAATCTGCGCATAGGAAAATTTTTATTATATATGACACTCCTTACATGACATAGCTACTCCAGTGGAGAATCTGCAGAAGTTTCGCGTCAGAAATGTTTAAACAATCAGCTCCCATTTCCTACAGCCTAAGCTGTTCCTATTATTTGATTTTAATATACGCATCTTGTAAAAGATATTCCCCTCAATTCTTTGATTGTCAACTTGGCTGAATTGAAGATATGCACTGTGAAATACATTTTCAATGTGTCCCTTGGCACACTTTAATCACTTGTTGGATGCGGAAGATGATGTTTCTCGATTTCAGATTTCATCAAACAATGAGCAGCATATTAAGCATGTTTTGTGCTAATCTTCCAAAATTTTAAAACTGAATTAATGTATGCTTTTGAAAATTTTTTAGCCACAAGGAAATTAAAAATAGATTTTTTTAGTCTGTTCTGATATAAATTTTCCGTGAAAAAAGAGCTTGCGTAACTTACAGTATCACATTTCTTCAATAATTCGTATAGAAAAGTACAGTTCAGATTGGTAATGAATATAGTTTAAAGAAACTGTTTTATCTTGTTTCCGTACAGTTAATTTAATAGTACGATGATACGCATTAACTGTTTTTTATGATTTATTTGTTGTCGAAATATTTTAATTTATCAAGCTTTCTCTTAATATAGCTATTCAATATGTTAACAATGCGCAGTAAATGATTCTTAGGAATTAAGTAACTAAATAATTTTACCCTCTATCTTTAAAATTATTTTTATATCTAATATTAATTTGTCTTATTTTAAATTTTGTGAAAATTTGAGACTTATTTTTTCCTGTAATAATAACTTTATTTTTTAAAACCATAATATCTTCTTTTACTTTCTCAAGTTTTTAAATTTTTGTTCCTTAATTTAACATTTAAAATTAATTAAAGATATAAATAAATAAATACTAAAATAAAGTGTTTTAACTTAAAATATTCTATTTATTTCCCAATAATAATTAAAATAATTCCCTTTTTGTTTTAAAAAATTTATAACTTTAGCTTACAAAATTCACATTTAAAATTCCTACGTTATATTTCTTTCCGTTTTCATTTGATTTTGCCAAGATATTTACGTGTTTATTTTTCATAACATTTAAATTTTGCGAGAAAATAAAATTTTTAAATAAATATTTATTTGAAAAAAAATGCATATTTGCTCATATTAGAATCTTATTATAAATACAAAATTATTTAAAATATTGAAACACTCATGGAAAAATACAATTTGACTATGTTTCTGTACATGCTAAAACAAAAGATGCAGCTAGATACATTGTTTTCAAGTCATAAAATGAATTATTCACAGCTTGCACAATGCCGATTGAAAGAAGTCACCTTAGTAATTTCGCACCAGTGAATTATATTTTATTTATTTCTCAGATATATGCAAAATTACACTTTTAGAATGCCATCTTCACTTTCAAAAATTAGATAAAACTTCAAAGATGATTTCCCAAAGGATTTGAATAATAACAAACTTTGTTTTTGCATAATACATTTTTTTTCACTATTTTTAAGAATAATAAATTTTCTGACAAAACTGCAAGTAGTTATGAGGAAAAGCTTTAACATAAACAAATTTTTATTTCAATTTCTTGTATTAATTTATTATTATAATGTTATTATTTGAAATAATTAAATTTAATCATAGGTTTCTGATAGAAATTATTTAAATGAAAGTATAATTAATTATGTTATTGTGACAACGTATGATTGAGGAAAAACTATGTGTATAACAATGGACATTGTTGACTGCTAGGAAAGTTCATTATTATTGTTAATTTAATTAATTTTATCAATATATATATTGTTTGCAAAATTCATCAAGATAAAGTTTTCCGAACTAGGTTGATAATCAATTTTAGAAAAAATATTTGATTATCTACCAAATCAGGTATATCTTAATGATCACAACAATTTTC
The DNA here is from genome assembly GCA_030067965.1 of Latrodectus elegans. Classification (NCBI taxonomy): domain Eukaryota; kingdom Metazoa; phylum Arthropoda; class Arachnida; order Araneae; family Theridiidae; genus Latrodectus; species Latrodectus elegans. Next base: position 50,968,811 of record CM057815.1, on the reverse strand, counting down.
ATTAATTTCATTAAGAAGAAATTAATTTAATGAGATGATAAATATTAACTGTCTTGAGTATTTTTTACTTCATATTTAGAATATAAAAGCTATTCTGATTCGAAAAAGTAACAAAATTTATACACAGTCCTTACAAACACACACACATATAAAGTAAATTTTTTTTCTCTATATAATGTATGATTAAAATTCATCATAGATAAAGTCTTCATACGTGTATGTATGATAATGGCTTTGTTACTGACAAACATAAAATTGCTATTATTATTATTATTTAGTATTTCCAATTAAATTGTTACTTCTGTACAATTATATATATATATATATAAGTAGTTTAAGCAAAATATAAAATTTATTTTTATTTATCAAAGGATCATTAAGGTCTAAACTTAATTACCCATTCATTTGTACTGGATAGTTTTAGCTCTTTTATTAAAAATGAAAATTTCTTGCAATTTAATTTAAAACTTATTTATGCCTTAAGTACAAAACTTGAAAAATGCTCTTCTACTAGCATGTAATATTTTCCTTAAATATTTTAGTCCAAAACACAATAAATAAAAAAACATCTAAAATTACAGAATTAATTAAAACTAATAAACAGTGAGTTACTAACAGTATTTTAGTTTCAAACACACATATCTCACCTATTGAGATTTTTAAGTAAATAAATTTAAATTCACTAAACTTAAATTCAACCAAGAAAAATTTATATACCTGATAGACATGTCAGTTATGTAACAATAAGTTTATTACTCATCCTAGTTATAAGAAAAAGCATTTGTTTAAAAGCCCAAGTACAATGAATATCAATTACTCTAAAGTTTATTATTTTTAAAATATGCCAGTAGTTAAAGTAAAACATAATTAACATGTCACAAAATATCCTAAAAAAAAGTACACTTCTTATGGAAAGAATGGAATCATATAGGAAATTGCATTACATATGAAAACCATAAAAAACAATGAGACGATTTTAATGAATGCGCGTGCGCGTTTCAACTTAATTTAATTAAACAAAATGAACTATTCAGCAGGCTTCTAAAATTTGATGAAATATTGGGGAAAACAGTAAGCGTATATTGCTGTATATATCATAACATGATAAATGAAATCACACAATTGTAGTTAAAAATTTCTTTATTGAGTTATTGAAATAAAATATATTTATTCTGAGAAGTACTGTTAAATTCTCATCTGGTCTTTTTTTTTTTTGGATTGAATTTTTCCTCATCTTCATTGAAAGAAGATCTAGTTCAGATATATAAATAATCAAACATAGTACTATTTTTTTAAAATATAAAATATTAAATTAAAAATTTGTTTTCAGTTTACTTGTAAAAGTCTAATTTTAGAGATCATTGAAACACTAACCACTTAAAAGGATTCAAAAATTAATTCACTCTTTTACTTTCAACGCAATTATTTTCAAATATGCATTGATGTATAAAGCAATATAAAAAAGTATAATTGGAAAAACAATACTTCGATTCTTAAAAGTCTAAAGAAAATCGATTTTTTTAATCATATTTACGTTTGTTCTAGACAGTTTAAAGTTGAAGAAACTTATACAATTCCTTAGTAATAATGACACCTCAGTAATTCTTCCGATAAATAATGCTAATTGAACAATAATATGTATATTAGTCTCTTTATTCATAGATATGAAGAAAAATTTACATTTGCTTCAATTTTTGACTCAAACTGTGCCATGTAATTTTTTATTGATGAACTTCAACTATAAAAATAACTATTTTCTATAAAATAAATAATATTACCGCAGTTAATTTTTCTTGTCTGGATATGACATAATTTTTTATTAATAAATGACGCATTATTTATCTAATTACTCGAAACTAGAAAATAATGAACCTGCGCATGAGCTGAATATTATCTGGTTTTGTAAAATAACTTATTATGTTACATGAAATTAACTTTACTTTCAGTTTGCAATAATGTAACGCTAATTGTATATATTTAGCATACTGTCTCTTAGATTAATTTTTATCTGTTACTGACTTATTATACATTATTCTAAAAGTTGATTTTAACCTTAATCACTTTAAATTAAATTGTAATGAAAAACAAATAAACTCTTCACTTTGTAATAAATATTGTATTTCCTTACGAAGCAATAATAAATAATCCATTCTGCAAGAGTAACTCAATATTAACGGAATATTTCGTGATTTTTGTTTATCACTTTTAAAATCTCTAAATGCAATAATCATTCCATCATTTCTGTCACTTTGTTAAGTATCGAAGAGACACTAACTCTGGCCGAGTGTAAATGTGACTTAAAAAAGGATCATGTGTCTACTGCTCATAAATCAATGAGTATGTTGTGAGAAGCAAAGTATTTCAAAAATTGAAAAAGATATTAGTAAAATATCTTCCGCCAAATGATATTAATATATTTCCCGTGATTAGTCATTTATTATCTATTTAAATGCATTTTCAACTTCATTAAAAAAAAAGTGCTTTACAGTTTATAAATGAAATTTATGCAAAATTCAAAAATAAATTTTATTTATATGTAACCTAATATATTTAATTTCTTAAACTAAATAAGTAATGATAGTAAAAACGAAAGCTAACTTCATTTCCCAATTACGAAATTTTGTCCATATATATTTTTTGCTGTTATAATGATGCCCACATATTATTTTATTACATTTTAATAATAATAAGGTTTAAATATCAAAACTCTTCAAGCAGCAAACTAATTCTTGTTTTTAACACATTTTTTATTAAAAAATGTTTTTAAAAACTTCCAAAATATGACTTTCTATTAAAAATTACATACATTCTCCGAAGCAGAGTTTGATAAGTAATCTTTCCTTGATAAAATGATTGCATTTATTGGTCCGATACACTTTACTATTAAGCATATTTTTAAGTAATAAATAATTTACCTGAGTTAGTTAAGGCTCACTTTTTATAATCAGCTTTCCAAAATACAACTAAATAATCCTTTTTGGTCCTTATTTAGCTTCTAAAATTTATTTTCTAAAATAAAATATAGATTCTTTAAACAGTAGCAGAACACATTTTAATGAAGCAAGTCAAGAACAAAAATAACATGAATATGGAAAATTCCATTTTGATCTCTAAATAAATGATTCCTTTTGATATGATAAACCATTAATAACCGATGACAACAAAGGATTAGAATGGAAAGACATGTTTTTAATAACAACTGGCGCTCACTTAAAAATGAAAAAAATACTTTTCTGATTTAGAAACATAAAGAAGATCGTAAGAATTTAAAAAAGAATTTTTCGTTGTTCTTTATTTTCTTTTAAATTGCTGCTCTTCGACCCAACAAACAACTTTAAAGAATATAAAAATTGAAAAAAAATTTTATAATGCAACGTGGCATTTCTTAACATCAAAAAATATTTTTTTATATAAATCTTAATTTTCTTTAAATATTTTATATCTTTATAATTTTCCCAATTTCTTTTGAATCTTTCGAAAAATAAGACTGTGTATTTCATAAGAATTTTATACGATTATTGTATTTACATACGATTATAACTTAACAAAATATATTTTATGATTTCTTAAGTTTAATTAATTTAAAAGTATTTAAAAAAAAATTATTTTGTATAAAAGTTATTTGATTTTAAATTTCCACTTTTTCAAAACTTGAAATGTAATGCTAATGGGCCATTTATTTAATTTATTGGTACTTTAAAATAAAGTAACAATCTTTCTTTTTCCAAGATATGATTGAAGTTTTCAGAACTAATAATTAAAATATTTAGTATTTTTTCTTTCCTTTTACAAACTGAAAAAACTCCTTTAGACATTTCATTGCTAATTGTGAAAATCTTCATAATACAAAACGTTAATTTTACATACTTTTGGCATGATAACTATTTAAGTTTATTGGCATTCCAATGAAAACTGTAATAGCTTTAATATCAGAATATGATATGATACTTATAACACACAAAAGGTAAAAGAAAATTGTATACTGATGCAAATTGCATGAATGTATATAATATTGTTTTTTCCTGCAAATTAGCTCCTCTCCTAAAGACATTTCCAATAATAATTTAAATATCACTGATTTTTTAGAGAATGAAGAATTTATCTAATAATGACAAGAAGTATATATTAGTTATTAGCTTAAAAACATGTCAAAATTTACAATATATTTTTTTTAATTTTCCTTATTTGCAATATGAATATCTGTGGATACTTCTCCGGTAAGATAGTATTAATTCTATATAATCTTACAAAAAAATTGATACAGTTAAGCTAATGAAATCAAGTATTCATTGTTGAGAAATAGGAAAAATCTTCTTACATCAAATACTTTATCAAAATAGCACAGGTAAAAATTATATCTCCTTTAACAATACTTTCAGTGGAGATTTGTTACTGGATGAACAAACACTTATATTTTTTGCTTTACAATGCAACGTTGCATTCAATAAAGTTTCCTATCATATAGTAAGAAATTTTTGATGTAACATTTCTTACTTTAAAGAATTAAAAGAAATTAATTTTGTATTATACACTCAAGAATGCTTCATGTGCTATGAATATTCACAAGATAAAATTGTTTTCGTTTTAAACTAGAAAAATAAGAATTACTATCATTGAAGTTTATTAATATTAGAAACATTAAATAAGAATAGAATGAGATACTTACTGTTTAAGCAAATATCGACAATTTCAAAATAAGATCCATTTGCTTAAGTCATAGTAAATGATAATAAATAAAATTAATTTAACATTTCATTGGGGCAAATCTTCAATATTTCTTAGTTGAAATATCATTTCTTTTTTTAAAAATGGATGAAGGAGATTTAAAAATAAAAGGAAATGTCTGTCTGTAAGCAATTTGAAGTCAATTTCATTGGAGTATACTTCATGCACAAAGAGCAAATTCCTGCATTTTGTTGATTTCAAGATATTAAGTAAGAATTGAGGAACCTGATCTGATGAGTGAGTAAATAATTTGAAAAATAGGACTGGAATACTATTGACTGATAAATATGAATTTAATTTGAAATGAGATACCAGTCAAATTTAGATTTTAAAAAAAAGTCAGACTTGAAATAAATCCACATCATTTAAAAATAACACATTATAGACAAGATTGTTTACACATTATATGCAAAATACAAGTTAAAATAACACATTATAGACAAAATGTTATGTTAATGCTTTTGTAAACATAACCCTATTCTAATATGCTTTGGACATAGTTTGACGGTACTTTACTGTGAGATTATGTGCCTCCTTCACTTTCAAAATTTGAAGCAATGTAGAGAATAGTCTAATAAACGAAAATTGTTGTAAAGTCTTTTGATATTTGGGGAGTCTTTCGGAAAGATTTTTCGTTGGTAGTAAGTTATAATCACTTTTTTATGAAAAAAAGAGAGAGAGAGACAACCTTAGAGATTTCTTAAACTATTTTAATATCCACCGCATAAATTACCTTCCGAGAGTACTTCTTTATGGGTAGAGGGCTATGTCTTTGAATTGCAAGGAAATAAAGCCCACCAACTTCTTAATATTCATTTCATTAGACAAGCTTGCAGAAAAGAGCAGCGCAACTTTGATCGGTCTCCCGCTGTTCAACTGTGTCCAGACTCAAACTTTCTGAACAGTGTTCCTTACCACGGTAAACCCAAAGAAATTATAATACCAAGGAAGATTTATACCAAAATACAAATTACCGTGGTAAATGTGTATACCACGATAAACCCAAAGAAAAGAACTAAGACAAATTTTTTAGGTGTAGAATTGTGTTCTCTAATGTCTTACTGATAATTCGGTTGAATGCAAACTGAACAAGGGAATATCTTTTCATCAGTTTGAGAAGAGCGAAAGTCATACCACGGTAAACCCAAACAAATTATAATACCAAGGAAGATTTATATCAAAATACAAATTACCGTGGTAAATATGTATACCAAGATAAACCCAAAGAAAAGAACTAAGACAGATTTTTAGGTGTAGAACAGTGTTCTCTAATGTCTTACTGATAATTCGGTTGAATGCAAACTGAACAAGGGTGTAGCTGTTTCATCAGTTTGAGAAGAGCGAAAGTCATACCACGGTAAACCCAAACAAATTATAATACCAAGGGAGATTTATACCAAAATACAAATTACCGTGGTAAATATGTATACCACGATAAACCCAAAGAGAAGAACTAAGATAGATTTTTAGGCATAGAATCGTGTTCTCTAATGTCTTATTGATAACTCGGTTGAACGCAAACTGAACAAGGGAGTAGCTGTTTCATCAGTTTGAGAAGAGCGAAAGACATACTAAGCAGTTTTTCTAAACTTTTTTTGTCATATTTATGTAATTGAATTTTTCCTCCAAAACAATTTCTCATTGCTTTAAATAATAAAAGTTACCATCATACTTTTTCCATGGAACGAAATAATTCAAGTTCCCATGTACTATTTCGGGATTTCTTGTTCTTTACTGTAGAATAATGCTTTCACATGCATTTTCTATTTTATCCTCAAGCATAAATAACAACCTGCAGTATTTTTCACTTTTTTCTTCCTAAAAGTTTTTGAACAACTTATCTCAAAACTAATACACATTATATTTGTTATCTAAATTATGTCGAATCATTCAGAAAAAATACTAACGCATTTTAGTATAAGTTATAATGAACATAATAAGACTATTATAAAAATGACTGCATAATAATTGCAAAATTTCAACATAAGAAATGAATTCTAAAAACAAAATATGTATTTTATTCGTAAACGTAGGATATTTTTACTTCTACTTATCTTCTCTTTCGTTTGTAATCTCCTTATTTTGATTTTTTGTTTCGATATTACTTTCATTTTATTCAAGTAAAAATGAATTAATATATTTAACTTGAGTTCATATTACTTTAATAAATTTCGTTAAGTAGATGCTGGTTTACGCCTGATTTATCGTTTCCCCATGAAAGCTTATAAAAAGAAAATCTGTTCAAACAAGAAATAATTAACAGAAACTATGCAACATTAACATATCGATGAATGAGCATGCATAAATATATTCCTAAGTATTCAAAAAAGTTCTTACTAGATTATTTAATACAAAGAAAGACTCTAATTGCGAAATACATCTTTGTCTCACGGAGGATTCATTAATTTCAAGAACATGATTTTGCCTCAGTCTCAAATTAATATAATTGGGTTTCATTTTTTTTATTTTAATGAATTTTCTTCACTTCTAATGAGCTAAAAAGTAAGTCCGGATTTTCTTTTGCTTAAAATTGTTTTATAGCTTTGAATTAATAATTTTATTCCCATTTGTTTGATTATGATCATTTGCCAGTTGGAACACTCTGATAGGATTTTTTTTAAATAACTAGAAATTTTAAACTTTTATGTTAAAATTTATCATACAATTTTTAAATTAAATAAACCAAGGATTATTTACTTGCTTTACTTTGTCATATGTAATTGTATGCTTAAGAAGTTTACAATATTATACAAATATTCCGATAAAAGTTTCGAAAGTAAATCGATATTGAAAGTTCATTTATACATTTGAAACGTTATTCTCAGGAAATGATTTGTTATAGCTTATGATGCAAGTAATTTTTATTAAATAGAATAAATAAATTTTAAAATAAAATTATAATTTTCATTAAATCAAAAAGAGATACACATAGCAAAATACTTTTTTTATCTTGAACTCTCATAATTATATTAATTTTATCATGAAAAATAAAGAATATTCTAGCTAGAAAGGTCTTGTATTAAGTAATTTATTTTAAGATATATCTCAAAATAAATTACGAAAAATATATCTTTATTAATAAATGAAGAAAAAGATATTGAACGAAACAAATATTAATTGTGTGTGTTTATATTATATAAAACACACACATTTCTCCAATATTTAAATTAAATATAAACTAACTTTTCAACTTATTTTAAAATTTAGAGAATTTTCTTTTTTTTCAAATTGCTTTTAAGATATCACTGAATATTCATGATAACATTTACAAAATTATTCCACTCTTTTAGTAAAATACGTAATCTTAAATATTAAAATGTATGCATAAATATTTTATCCACATTAATATTATGTTATAAATGTTTTTAAAATAATTCTCAATTAATATATTTATGAATTAGAAATTTTCGTAATTGTATGGACAGTAAAAAAATAGATGCGTATTGATTTACCAATAACAGACAGGTATGCTCAGTAAGAACATACCAGTCTGTTATTGGTACATACCAGTCTGTATGTTCAACGTATTGCCTGCTATTGATGAAACAATATATCTATTTTTAACTCATTTCATATACAAGAAAAATTGTTAGACAGAGAAACAAATTTTGCCCATGAGAATAATACTCACGCAAACATAATTACTCTCTTCTCATCAGTCATTCACAATAAATCTTTGGAATTATGTAGAAACTAACTTCATTCTCTTACCAGGTAAACAACGATTAAAAAATACGGTACAATCATCATAGAACATGAAGTCAGCAATTTTAAAAATCATCTAACTCCGCCCAGATCTATCAGAATTATTTTTAACTAAGAGTTGGCAATCAATCATTCATGAATTGTTGACCTTTGGATTAGTTATTCTAATTGTCAATTATTATTCTTATAATCTTCTCAGAAGTTTCGATAATTTTCTTCATATTACATCCTAAAGTAAGCACAAGGTGTCTAATAAGGTTCTACGAATTTTATAATTTTAAATCAGAAGTTAATATTCCAATATATACAGTAATTATATAACTTGATTCATAAAAGAGTTGTATTATTCCCATCTTTAAAAAATGTCCATGGTCTTAAGAATTTTATACAGAATTTTTTCGCATAATTTTTCTTAAAATCATCTCAATGCATTGGAATGTAATTTTCGTTAACCATATCGTTTTTAATTCAATAAAGTATCGTTTAATAAAGGATTATTATTCTTATAGCAAAAGCTTTACCACCATCATTAAAATTATGAGATTTTTTTCTGAATGAAATCCTTTTGAAGAAATTTTATGTATAATCACTCCTCATAAGTAAACCTTAGATAAATGCTATGCGAGAAATGTGAAAAAATATATGATTACATTTCTGTATTTTATCTTAATTATGTTAAAAACTGTTATGATAATATTTTGAAAAGAATCTAAATTATTTTAATCCGATTACTCAGAAAAATCTTTAGGATCCATGATTAAAAACATACTTCTATTTACTATAATATGATAACTTAATGTACGAATTTTTATTCCAGTTTACAATAAGTTCAATCAAAAGAATATTTCTTTCTCTATTTCAGCTCACTCAAGACATCCGCAGGAAAAATGCATCTTAAGATTAATGCAGACAAAACCTAGTTTATGCCGGTGGCGAAATCATCTGTGAGGTTTGAATGAGTCCTGACACCAAAAAGACAATCTTAACCCTAAAAAATTAAAAAAAGTCATTTAAATTTACGAAACAAATTCAAAAACTCAGTGACACTACAATAACTATATTTGTTTGGTGAATCAAAGTAAATTTTACAACAGATATTTTTGACTGTAATTCTAATTTTTATAATTTAAAATTATTTGGCATCTAATTAATAAGAATGAATGTTTAAAATATTTCAGCCCTCTATATAAGAATGGCGATTCAATCAAAAGGGATATAAAGAGATAAGATCAAAATATGATGAAAAAATTTAAAAATTTAGATATACACACACACATATATATGTATATATATATATATATATATATATATATATATATATATATATATATATATATATATATATATATATGTATATATACGTATTGTTGCTATTTTTTGGTTCTTGTGAATTTAACTTTATTCAAAGATAAATTCTAACAGCTACTAAAGCACTTATTTTTCATCTATTGATTTTGTCCTGTAAAACCTTGTTATAAATCAACTTAAAATGCAAAACTACAGAAAAATCTCTATTTTTGAAATAGTTTTTTCATAAAAATTGTAAACACTCTTGAATGTTATATCTACAAGACTTCATTACAAAATCATGCATTAGAGATAATGACTGTCTTATTATCTTTAAAAAGTATCATTCGTTAAAAAATTAGCAATTGTACATAAATTAGCATGTGTACATTATCTGTGAGATTTGAATATATGAATTAAAGATAAAATAGTTATGAATGTTCATTAATATTATAATAGGTAATAAAATTAATGCACAAATTTAACACACGTTAAATTTGTTAGACGTATTCATCTTTGATACAATTTTACGTGTTTACAGTTTAAACATAATGTTTTAAAATAATTTCTATAATTGCGTGACTATATTTAGAATATTTATCCTCTGAATCTTCTTTCATAATGCAATCAAATACTAGATCAATGATGACAAATAAAATAGAATTTCTGCATACCATGAAATTCCATATTCTAATATTTATACATAACTCTATATTATTAATTTTTTCAAAAAGCAATTTTCACTTTAACATTTTTACGCTAAAATAATTTTATATTCTAAGTAAAACATATATTGTACTCTTTACGTAAATTTTTTCTTTTTGTAATCAAAATAAAATTTTAGAGAATGAAACAAAATTTATTGAAGGATGTAAAAATCCTAAAAAAATCATAAAAATATAATGAATAGAATATCTTTGAAATGATGAAGTAAGAGGAAAAAAAACTTATCCTCCCTTATATGAAAGCTATTAACTATCTTGACAGCAAAAGATTAAAATAGAATGAGCAATGGACTATAACTATATAAAAAAAAAACTTATGACATATCTGCAAAAAAGCAAAAAAAAAAAATAAACATTTGAAATTTTTATTTAACAGAAGTTTTTACTGAAAAATCTTTGTAGCCAGCAATTTATTTTAAAATATATGAAAAAAAAGATTTTTTTTACTTAAATATAAGAGAACTTCTTTTCATAGCTCAACTTAATACTGCCTTTTCTTTTGTTGTCCCATTATTACGTTTTCTCATTTATTTTGACAAATGAAAATTCCGTAAGCATTTCTTATACCAGAAATGATAAAAAATTTTACATATGTCATTAAATACGATATATTTTAAATGTTTATGAATGAAATCTACACTGTAAGGTTTATAAAAATTTTGAAATCCATTTTGATGCCTATAATATATATATAGGAAATCTTATATATATAGTATATTTTAATATATATAGTATATTTTTTGACTATGGGAATTAACAAGTTAAAGAAAAATTCCTTACCGCTTATTGCTATGATAATTTTTAAAGAGCTAATCTTAATTGAAAACTTTGTTTCACACACACACAAATATATATATATACATACATATATATATATATTTTATATATTATATATATATACACACACACACACATATATATATATATATATATATATATATATATACACACACACACGTATTATACACACACACACACACACACACATATATATATATATATATATATATATATATCGGTTATTGTCTTTAAGGCTTTGATTTTATGGAAAAATATACAACTGGTTGAGATTATTGATTATAAATTCATTTTTGTTAAGATTACTATATTTAAATAATGTTGTATCCTTGCATTAAATAAAATTGAAAAATGCACTTTTGTTTTGTTCAAGAAATGTTTCAAATTCTCTAAAAACAATTGACAGGGGATTAACATTTTATTAATAATTAAAGTGACAAATATTAAATTTTTTAAGTATCACATATTAAAAATATTTTAATAACTAACACTTTGTAAGATATAGAACAAACAATTATTTAAGTTTTCTTAATTCTTTACCAAGTGAGAATCACTTAAAAATTCAGATCGAAAATTAATTTTGAAACTTTGGTGAAAATTAAATTATACTTTTGAGACTCATTGAATAAATAAACTGTTATCTCCAAATATGAGACAAAGAGAATTATCTTTGGTATTATAAATTACGATAGAATGTATCAAATCAGAATGCAGTAAACGTAAACAATATAAAAAATATTTGCTATTGTTAAAAAAATTCACATTTCAACGCAAGCATCATGAAAGTGGCACTCACAAATTCTTAATTAACTAAATGAGGTTTTACTTAAAGAGATCTTTACTATTCTGACATTCATTAAAAAGTACTTAACATAATTTATTGGCTTAAAATATTTTTGCAAAGTAAGATAAGATTTGACTGTATATAAATGAATAATTCAATTAATTATGCATTATAAACTTAAATAACACAAGAATAAAGAAATTTGTAAACATAAAAATATACTTCCAGAGTAAAATGTGTGCACAGTTAACGCAACATAATTCATACTTTCTTTTTTAAGTAATATATTTCCTTTAGAAGAGACCTTCATTAGAAAATAATTAAAATATTTAGTTTGTTTGTTTTCTTCCATTTTTGATTTTCTTTCCTCTATTATAAATTTAGAGTTATTTTTTCATATAAAAATAAATTAGAACAAATTGCGAGATCTAAAATAAATTGAATGCCAAAGATTAAATTCGCTTGCATTTTACATGCTAAAAAATTACAGTTCAACAGTATTTGTGCTTAGCTTACGAAATATCATCTACTTATCGTAAACAGAATAAGTATATTCCAAGATGCAGGAAAATGTCAGTCTTTATTTGATTTAATTATTGAGAATCACATTTGTTTCCATTTTTCTATCATCAAAAAATTGCTTTATAACATAAAATTCAACTAGAACCAAATACTGAGTAAAACTTCTTTACCATGAAAGTAGTATTAGTATAAACAGTTTCCATAAATTTTCATTTTTTAGATATATATTCTCATTTGTTACTGGTTTTTTCAAATTAGACACACATTGTCTTTGAATCTTTATTGCTGTTATCTCTAAGTGGCTTAGTGATACCTGTTAGAAAATATTAACATTTTAAAAACATTTCTGTATATACTGACATGCAATCTCTAATGGATTATAAATACAATCTGTAAAAGTGAATATTCTATTTTTATAAATACTAATTATTACCTTATTCTTTTATCTACAAGGTGCGTAACTTATTTCAAAAACTGTTTGAAAATGTGAGGTTAGAAAATTATATTGATAAGTTCTTATGTTAATTTTTAAATCCATATCCTTCTATGAAGTTTTAAATAATACATTCATCCATACTAAATATATAAAATAAAAAAATAATATTTCATTACTCCAACATTACTTATATTAATCATAAACTTAAGACCATTTACTTAAGACAATCATAAATAACCTTAATGTGATTTCTTTAAATATATAATCTGTAAACTTAAGTACACTAATTTTTAATTGCTTGTAATAATGTAAATTCTACGAATATACTATTGGAGCATAATAATCTTCAATAGAACTTTTTATATGAATAACTTGATCTAATATAACCAGCAGTCAGGAAACAATTTTAAAACTCTATATTCTGTGTTTGATTTCTTTGAAAATGAGTAGTAACACGTCATACAAGTATGACTGCAGATATAATTGAATCTGTGTCTCACCCTTAGATATAAAACTTCTACTTAGCACTGATAACTAATTCGAATTACAAAACTTTAAATAGGTTACAGCAATTGACTTCAAGAAATCATAATTATGAGCATAATGGCTAAAAATATTGCATTTATTTAACCAATTGTCCTAGCGAAGTTACATATTTAGAATTAAGAAAAAAAATTTCAGTCTAAATTTAACATTTTATTTGTTTTAATTTTTTATTCAGTGTGAGAAATAATTAAAAATTTTATAGGGATTACCATTTATTTAGTTTCAAACTACTGAATGCACAAACATTTTAATAAACTTCCTTTTGAAAGAAAGCAATATTTTCTTGATAAAATGCTAAATCACAAAATCTTACACTAAAAAGTATATATTTGAATTATGTTTTTAAATCTTAACTAAACAAATAATAAAAACTCAATCAAGAATTAGTTTTGCACAAAATACAGTTAGAGTTACAGCAGTTTTACACAAATTCAAATTAAAAACTAAATGAAACTAAAGATTCCTTTAAAACATCACTATCAGATTAAATATATACAGAATGTTTGTTCAATATATTTAAAAAAATATCAAAATACCACCAATGTATATCAAACAGTTTTAAATATGTGGAGTCATAAAATTTTGCTATAAAAATATATTAGTGTACAACGAACAAAAATACTAACTTTTAAATACTTAATATTTGAAATAAAGTTCAATAAAAATTAAATTCTGATATATTTTAAAATTTATGATGTGAATTGCACTGTAAAATCTCTCTCATAAGTTTCTTATTTCTTAACAATGGTAATTAAAACTATAAATTCATAGTCTAGAATCTAGAGCTTAATATTTCCTATAGTACCTTCAATATTCTATTCAGGATATTAAATAAGTATATTTTCATTATTACTAATGAAAATATTCGCATTTGAATTTATAGTATTATGCAAAACATTATGCCACATTTTACATATTATAAAAAACCTGTCAAAAATCTAATACATAAAAATACAAAATTCAATACAGTCTCTATAAAACATTAACAATTTACAATTGGATTTAATACTGTTAGTATAGTTTATTGAGCTTATTTTGTCTTCATAATATTCTGATCAATTAAAATACAATTTATGAGTTACTTCTTAATATTAAATCAAAAAAATACATTATTATGTATTATTAATACCTGTCTTTTCTTTTCATAAAAAATATTAGTTATATTTCTGAACAAATTTTATATGAATACATTGCGCTTTTTCCTACGCATTTCCATATGAAAGAAAAACTTGAACTTGTCTGAAATATTATGAATTCAATTTTAAATTGAAAAATTATTTAATGTAAAATATTTTTTGTACTATGAATAAAATAAAATCAGAGCTAAAATTAAATATAACTTTCTTCTGGTTATATTATTGACGTAATTATCACACATTTGGATTCAACCAATCAGAAAAATCTACATCAAGAGTAACTTAGTATTAAATCTAAAAAGAGTATCTGTAAAAACTGCAGAACACATATGAATTTTTTTTTATATTTAATCATAAAATTCTGAGTGTCTAAGAGCAAATCTCTCATTTTTTTTCTGAATTGTAGCTGGAGTATCTGGGAGCGAAATTTCAAGGGACGCTGATAACTTAGGGAACTTGGTATCAAAATGAACTACAGCTTAGATTTATAAGTTCAGTTTTACTTGTGACATTTATCCAATCATAGAAACATTAAAAATTCATAGTTATTAGAATAATAATATTCTAACGATAAAAAACGTTTGTAAGGTGTACTATAAAAATGTTTCATAGCAATTTCTTTTTATTTTTCATTCTTCATATCGTTTTCACCAGGAGTTTTGTAGTTTTTTACAGTATGATTTAGAAAATAATTGTTCTATTAAGTAAATATTATGCTTTTGAAAGTAATTCTATTTTTAAATTGTTTTAGATTTTAAGTCTTTAATTACTTTTCCAATTTAAGCATTCTCTCTACTTAAATTGTATGTGCTCACTAATGTCTAAGAAAATTATTCACTTCTTCACATTATTTTTTAAAAATTAAAAATAATAAGTTTATGAAAAGTTCTTATCTAAATGTTTATGTAGAGCCCTAAAGTTCATATAAAATATTTAATTTAAAGAACATTATGAAATTTATTTCACATTTTTGAATTACAGTGGCATAAAAATGTATTTATTCTATTATTAATTATCATACTTTTAATGATTATACTTACTTGTGTGAGTACTTTTAATGATTATATTAAATTGTAAACATGGAATTTGAATTTCTTCTATTTATTTTCTTAACTTTAAGAGATAACATAATAATATTTAGGAAATGGATAAAACTCCTAAAATCAAAGAGTAATATATATATAAATACAAATAAATAGAATTTTGACGGAACCATTATCTATTTAATTAATTTAGTCGAAACTAGAATGAAACTCGCAATATTCTTCTCATCAGATCTGGTCTAAGCAGTAAGATGTGATAAATTTATATTAAATTGATTTGGTTTCATATTCAATATTAAATTTTGATAAATCGTTCTCAATCAGTAGTATATTTCAGAATTCACTAGACGAATGCGTCTGCTTCAATTCATTTCATTTAAATCATTTTGTATTAAGTTTATTCAATTTATAATTAATACTTGAAATATCGCATGCTTATTTAATTTAATTACGTTATATAAATTTTGCTAAATGAAACGTGTACTGAGATTTCAGGGGTCTTCTCTTTCAGTAAATGCTTGTTCTTTGGATTTAATCTTTTTCTATACAGTAAATAGAAATAAACCATAAATCTAAACTTAAAAATTCACTAAAATGTTACGATATAAATAAATACTATATATATATATATATATATATATATATATATATATATATATATATATATATATATATATATATATATATATATATATATATATATATATAAAGGGAGTCCACTAAAGTCCCTTGCCACCGTTTTAACTTCGGAACGGCTGCTGCTATGTCCCTAAAAGTGGGGTCTATGTATAGTAAAGCAGCCATGCGCTACTGAATAAAACAGACTACAGCGTCACCTGGTGGAATTAGATAATTATTATTTAGGAGTATAGATAATTTTTTTCTTTAAATTTATTTATCAATATCCCAAACTTAATGTTTATGATGTAATTGCCATAGTTTAGTCTATAGTCCTTTTACGTAATGGTTTTATTGTATGAAATCAAAAAGAAAGATATATTTCTGTTTTTACACATAATACTGACATTTGAACATAGTTTATCGAAACTATTTTTATAGTGCACTAAGGTTAATGAGGAATGCAATTCTAAAGGCATGTTAGAAAATAATTTTTAGATATTTATTTGCAAAAATTAAGCATCGATTAACATCATTGTAATTTCACTTATAATGCAATCAAAACGAAAATTAGTTACTCACTTTCGATGTCTTCTTTGCAATACTCTATAGATCAGTATTTTAAAATTGATTTTGGTTTTTATTGACAGTGTAATATTTCAAAAGCACTAAATCAAAAATTGAACAAATAATATATTCTTAGTTTCACGCTTACAGTTAACTAATTTCCTTATGAAATAACATTTTAGATTTAATGATTACTAAGAAAATTTTAAAAAATTTACTAAGCATCTTTGTAAATTAATTTTTTTTATAAATTTAAAGTCAACAATTTGTACAATGATATTCATTCAATCAAACAGTTCAAAAAACTTGGTATTAATTTTTCCTGAGTTTACGTGAAGGCCATTTATTTTTCATCTATTTCCATGATAAAATGTATCGAAAAATCAATTGCTAATAAAAATGCAAAACAGGGAATTTGTAAACATATATTTTAGTCATTTATAATTTTAAATGAAAAAGTAAATTTAAAGTTATATATTAATTAACGTTCTTTAATATATAAAAAAAATTCTACTGTGTGTTTTAGTCTATAAAAAGAAATAAAATTTTTAATGATTTTAGCTCATTTTAATGATAATTTTCATTTGTTTTATATAAAATATATAAATAACTAATATAAATAAATAACTTTTTTGAAATAAATTAAAATAAATAACTTTTTTGATTGCTTCCTTGTTTTCTAGAAAAATCATATATTTATTTATTGATTTTATAAAAGAAAGTTTAGATATCAAAAAATTATATAGGCAAAAATTTCGTATTAATTATAATAAAAATTATAATACACCTTGTGAAAAATGAGTTTAAACAACACACTTTAAGTTAAAATTACTTCAAATCGTTTTTCTTTTCATTGAAAAAAAATCTAACTTCAAATGGAAACAAATCAATTCTAAGATTTTAATAATCGTACATTTACTATCAATATATTTTCTCCTAAAATTAAACGAACCTTTGTTAATGTTTAATGATATTAATAAAAGAAGAATTCAATTTGTCTCAAAAAACGCGAAATAATTCATACTTTTAAAAGCGTATTCATGTAGAAACCATCACATAGTACTTTTTGCTAACTGAGAAATTATTTTAAAAATTCAATTATTAATTTAAATGTTTCACTAATATTGCTTAATCAAAATTGCAATAGAATTTACTAAGTTCATTAATTTTAATACTCTTCATACTTTTTGCATCAATATTCAAAAAAGTTCAATATTCAACCAAGGTTATCATACTGTTAAATAAACAAATATTAAGAATTTCAAAAATATATACAAGCATGATATTTATACAAGCATATTTTTGAATAGTAATTAAAATCTCTGTACATGTTGAAACAAAAATTGCATAGAGATGACACTCGTAATGTATGGGGAACTGCACACACATTTCAATGCTGGGAAGTGATTTTACATTATATTTTTTTACCGATTTTACTTATTTTTATTGATTTTACTTTATATTTATTTATATAAGGGCTCCTATTGGATGATATTACTTCCAAAAAAATTCCGTTGAAGAAAAAAATCATCTATGAAACTAAATTTTATGACACATGATTTTGATTTTTTATGAAACAAATTTGATGCTACTTTGAAATTATGTCGATGAAATCTGCTGTTTTTCGACTTTTTTCTAAAATTCATTGTTTTAATTATTTTTATTAATCATAATGTACTAAATTCAGTGTTAGTACATTAGGATTAATAAAAAATACTGAAACTACTGCATAAAGCACAATTATATGTGCTTTATTGTACATCAAAGACATGCAATGCAAGATGGAGATAATTTTCGTTTTACAAAATGATATCTAAGAATAAAATAACCTTGATTTCTTTAAAAAAAAAATAAGAGTAAAATTTTAAATTTTTTTTTATTTCGAAAAAATCAAAGTTTTTCACAAAAATCAAATAAGATTGTTTCTATAAAATCAAGCACATTAATATAATAGTTGTATTTTCCAGTTTGCAATTAAATAATAATTATTTGTGTAGTGGTTTCACTAAATTTTTGATTTATTTATGATTTACATTAATAAAAATTTTTTGCAATTAACACTTTGAAATAATGCTTTAAATCACAAATTTTCAATAAACTGTTAGAAATTGTATAAAATTCCTTTACATGGTAAGAATACCATTAATAAATAAATCCGTAGATACTGATATTTAATCTCTGAAAAATGTTTAACATAAAAAAATATAAATTTTTATGTAGTATTCTAATTTGGCCCCATTAACACAAATTGAAATATTTTATTTTATTTATTATTTGCAAAATTTATCTACATTACGTATTTTCCTTGAAAAAATAGAATACTTAATTCACAGAAAACATATTTTATTAAATTATTACTTTAAAAATAAAACACTTTCATAAATAAAATAGAAATTTTAATATCTTAATAAATCAACAAAAAACGACGTGAATATTTTATTTTAATATGAATGTTTGAAATAACATAAGTATTTGACATTTGTGAAATACACTTTTTTAAGTAAAATTTATGTTAATTAATTATAAGTAGTAGCAAGTATAATTTGATAAAATTATTTAATAAGTAAAATTTATGTTCATTAATTCCCTAAGTTACTATTTGAGCAATTTAACAAAATGTAAACTACTCTGACAACAAATTATTTTAAAATCAGATTTTTAAATAATAAATTCAAACCTCTTATATATATATATGTATGTATACACTACTGGCCATTAAAATTGCTACACCAGGAAGAAATGCAGATAACAAAATATTTATTGGACAAATATATTATACTAGAAATAACAAGTGATTAAATTTTCAAAAAATTTGGCTGGATAGATCTTGAGAAATCAGTACCCAGAACAACCACCTCTGGCAGTAACAACAGCAGTTATACGCCTGGGCATTGAGTCAAACAGAGATTGGATTGCATATACAGGTACAGATGCCCATGCAGCTTCAACACGATGCCACAGTTCATCAACCGTAGTAACTGGCGTTTGGTGACGAGCCAGTCGCTCGGCAACCATTGACCAGACGTTTTCTATTGGTGAAAGATCTAGAGAACGTGCTGGCCAGGGCAACAGCCGAACATATTCCAACATATCAAGGAAGGTCCGTACAATACCGACAACATGCGGTCTTCTCGGCTGGTAGTGATAGGTGGCCGTTGAGATCCCGCATGGCGTTCAGTATTACCGTCCTGAACCCATCGATTCAATATTCTGCTAACAGTCATTGGATCTCGACCGACGCGAGCAGCAATACTGAGATAAGATAAACCACAATCCCGGTACGCTACAATTCGACCTGTATCAAAGTCAGAAACGTGCTGGTACGCATTTCTCCTTCTTACACGAGGCATCACAACAACTTTTCACCAGGCAACAATGTTCAAATGCAATTTGTGTATGAGGAACCGGATGAACAATTTCCTCATTTAAAAACAATGTAGGTGTCCGTACTAGCGCTTGCTTTGTCTGAATGCGCTGAAAAGCTAATCATTTGCATATCACAGCACCTTCTTCCTTTCGTATAAATTTTACGTTTGTAGCATGTCGCCTTCTTGGTGTAGCAATTTTAATGGCCAGTAGTGTGTGTATATATATATATATATATATATATATATATAAATATATATATATATATATATATATATATATATATATATATATATATATTTTAATAAGTACGATCTCTTTGTTAATCAATAAAATATTTTCCGAATGAAAATTTCTTAAATGTTATTTGTTTTCTTATAATCTTAACTCAAGAGCATAAAATTTACATTAAATATTCATATAGTTAATATATTATTTGAGATCGAATAGTGGATTCTATTTTTTTTTTTAATTCTAATTAGGACTTTAGTTCTAATAAATTATAAAGAAGATAAATTTATAAACCCAAATTAACTTTTATTAATTTAAAAAAAACTATCATGCATTAAAATAAAATAAATTTTGATTTAAAATAATTATAAATATAAAGATTTTCAATATAAAAATTAGTTAAAAGTTTTTGTTAATTTTAAATAACATTCATTCCTTATATTTAATACTATTCTAATCTTGTATTCCGCTTTTACGCTGTCAATCTGGAGATAAATTTTTAGGTAAAACAACTAATAAATTGTATTCTTGCTCCTATAACAATATCCACAATATCTCCAATTTATTTTCTAAGAATGAATCTAAGAAGATAGTCCTATTTCAAGCAGTTCACAGCTTTTAAAACATCTAGTTATACATAAATATTTCATGCTTTTATTCCAAACATATTTGTTATTGTTACTGTATATTCAAATATTTGCATTACATACGGTGGTATCGACCAGGCAAAATTTCTTATTTATAAGTCCTTGATATTAAACTCTAGTATTTTCTGCATTTCAATATTTTTATATATTTTCTCCAGTTCTCCGTATCAAAAACGTTACTCGTTTTGCATTATTTTGCAGTAATTCAACTTGTTTCCTTTTAAGGGAACATTTGAATTGTGTTGAAAAAGATAATTCTTATAGGGTAATCAATCTTTTTTCTTCTGTGCGTTCTCTTTACCAAAATCTTCAACTTGTAGAGTGATGTGCAGCTTCCAAATTTTTGCCATATTTTCTTCCTTATCAAATCATTTATTTATTTCCAGAATTTGTAAGAAAAGTTGAAATGTTTATAAGATTAAATGTGAAATTCTACTTCAATTATTTAAAATGCTAAAACAGACTTTGAGAAAAAGATTTCACATTTAATTAAGGAAAAAAAAGAAAGTTTACTTGATTTTTTCAGGAAAAATAGGTACAAAAACTATTTATAAGTTCTCTAATAACAAGCAGATAATTGAAATATTTTAAATCAGATTTATTTGTTTTTTATATATTATTTATTATTTTAACAAAAATTTTATAATAATGTAAAATTAATAAAGTGCTTAACTCCAAATTTTGAATATTTTTTTTTTTAAATTTGAAACTGAGACTTCAGTTTATTAGAATTTATTAAAATTGAAAAGAACGTATATATCATATATGTGTTTGATTTGTTTACAGATGATAGCTTCAATTTTAGATGAATAATCATTGTACTCTTGAGGCACTTACTTTTTTCCCGATATCAGTTAAATTATAATCTAAAAATAAAATGATATACACTTAAAGCGAATCAAAGAAAGTTTCACAAAAGTATTTTAATGCAAATATTTGGGATGTCCTAATACTTATTATAAGTGAAATATTGTTTTTCAGTATATTAAGTTACGCATAAAACTGTAGTTTAAATCATGCCCTCCTGTTGTAGCATATATAGAAACATTGTGCAGACGTTACCATGATATTTATAATTAAATATTTTTATAAAAACCTGTCACGATAGCCAGGCTGACTATGTCCCTTTTTCTAGTTGTCGAATCGGTTGCTAATTCAAATCTCTAACCAACCGCAGATACGTTTTCTTCCTTATTGGTTGCCAAGGGATTTAAACATGTCATGCTCTACGTGTCCTTCATGTGAAGTGATACTTTTGGAGTGGCAGACCAAATCGTTTTGTCTTCTGCTTGATATTTGCTTTTAAATTAAGAAAACCAACTTTTATTCTCTTTTGGATCAATTATTTTACACCCACTCCTTTAAGTAGCCATCTCTCTCTACCTTGTAATGCTGGAAAGGGAAAGTCCTAGTAGCAGAAGGGGATTAAAAATAAAGATATCCCTATAAGAATATAATATCTCCCTTATGCAAATATGTTTTTTAACGCTAACTTTGATGTAACTTTATGGTTAATGACTCATCAACTTTGAAGTTTCATCAAATTTTTAAAAATAACATTAGAAGCTTCATGATTGGAAGTATTCAGATTAGTGAATGAACTCGTTTGAATAATACTGTACCATGAATTTCGTCATAATATCAAAGAATATCCTAACGAATAAAATCAGTGAAAATTTGTGATGAATTTAAAATCTGCGTAATTCGTCATTCTGAATTATTATTTAATGAAATTCGTTATCCTTTACTGTTACAAAGAACAAATATTCATGTTTATAAAAAGCATTTTTCTTTTCTTAATATTCAAAATGGATCAAATAATGATTCTACTCGTTAATTTTCAACTATTAAAATTTAATCAAAGAACATAAATTGATTTCATAAAAGGAATCAGTTTTCATACTTGTAATCATATTGTACCACATTTTGCTCCATTATTGGTCAAATAAATATGTATTTAAAAATTTATTCATTTTCTTTTAAATTTCATTAATTTAGGTATTTCTGTAAAAACTTTTACTAAAAATTAAAATATATGAATCAACATATTAATGTGTGTAGTATAAATTTTTAATTTTTCTTAACTATACATGCTTCAGTAAATTCAAATAATTATAAAAACAAGAATGTGTATCAAGTTCTTATGAAAATTAATGATTGTATTTTAATGTACTGAAAAATATGTTAAAAAAAATTAATAGATTTATTTTAAATTATATATGTGGAAAAATATAATTGAATTTCTGGGTTAATTCCAAAATCAAAATATAATAAACATATTTTTTATTTGGTAAATTATTGTCACTGTTACGAAATTATCTTATCGCCTAACATTAAAAATAACTAGAAAAGAAAAATTGTACTTTATAATGTATTAACAACAAAATTAAAAAAATCAACTTATTTATTTTGATTATATACTAATTGTAACATGCTTATATAACATGCTTATATAATAATCATGCTTATATACATCATAACATGCTTATATAATAAAAGTAATCAAAAGTTATAATTACCTTTAAAAATCTGGAATAGTAAAAAAGCATCCAATGTATGTAATTAATGCTTTTAAATTTCAGTTTTGATTTATTTTTATTCACTAATCAAACAATATTTACATATGAAATTCAAATTAACCCCAAATTCGGATATAATAATAAAATTTTATATCCGATTAAATGTAAACATTTAAATTTTGCAAACTAAATTTTCTAAAGAGAAATAAACTGATTCTTTCCTTGAATTTGCTTTGAAAACATTCATAAAACATAAACAGAATCAAGTTTCTCCTAAAATAAATAAAAAATTTAAATGAAAATAATTGCTTTGATTTTTTTTTAAATCTACAAAACGGAAATTGTTTCTTTTGAAAACTTCCTTTTAATTTTTTCAATCAACAACTATCTTTTTTTCAACATGTTTTTATTTCTTATTTGGCAGTTCAATTCTTAATAAAATACAATAGCCATTTCGGCTTTTTTTGTGATATTTTCATTTTTGACATAATTGAATGAAGCTTTTAATTGTGAATATTTTCAGACACGTATCCAAAACATGGTGTCATTAAAAAGTTTTACACACACATATTTGCTTATGTTTTTACTCTAAAGAGATCTTATATCCGTAAAGCTTTGAATTAATCATGAAATTGTTGAATGGCCAGAAATCTTAACGATAGAAAAATTTTCTCAAATTCATTAATGATTCTAAGACGCAAGAATAATTAGAAAATAGACTTGCAAAGAAAATTTTATTGTTAAAAAATGTATTTGTATTCCCTATTTAAAAATCACTTTTGTGATGAGATTGATTCTATTCAACATGAAATTTACCATTTATATTACATTAATAATACTATTTTATAAATAATTTAAATTATTTATAAAATAACATTATTAATTAATATTATTTTATGATACTTATAAAAATATATTTTTTTCGGCAAGAATATTTAATTTGATAGTATTATATTAAAGTAGAAACTTTAAATATAAAAATTTGAATATTCCGTAATTCACTCACATTTATTCATAAATATGTTATAACGATCATCATGCTTATTCACCATAATTATATAAGCCAATCAAGATTATTGAAGACCCTTGATTCAAAATTAAATAATAATCTGAAAAAAAATAATTAAGTATTCAATGAATCAGGATATTGTAATCCTATAATTTCTCTAGAATATATATCCTAATTTCAATTATTTTTTTATTTTATACCTAACCAACTTTCTCATAGAATCTTTTATCTTATTGACTTTTCTGAATTTTATCTGTTTTTCATTTATGTCTTTATATTTCATTTAAATTTAGTATCAGATAAATCGATTTCTGCCCAAGTAACTGAAGAATGTCGCCGAGCATTATCTCGAAATTGGGTTATATCAATAAAATAAAAGAATATAATTTTAAAAATGATATAATTCAGTGATATTATAAAAGTAATTTCTAAATTTATTTTAAATTAGTTGTGCTTTATATATTAATAAAGAACGTTTTTTAATAATTTAAAGACAATTAGTTCAGTTTTAAGCTCAATTTTAAAGCTGAAATATTTTCTAAAATTTAGTTCACTCCATAAGATGTTACAATAATAAATTTACTGGATAAATGTATATAGATTATTACCAGTATTATAAGAAAATCATTTATAAGCAACCCCAACTTTTAAAAAGGAAAGTTCTGATTTATTCAGTGGATTCTTTTATTTTTCGTAAATATTTAGCCCTTTTCAAATCGCAAAATTTAATGTTATGTGATTAATGTAAGATACAGTTTAAAGGAAATGTAAGTAAATTGTAATTATTTAAAAGCATTAAATATCTTAAAATATTTTTCATCCTATAAATATTATATATCATGACTAATTACTACGAAGCAATTTTTTTTAATTTGGATTAACAAAAATACATAATGATAATAGGGTCAGTTTAAGATTAGTTAATTAAAGTGTTATACTAGATCAATAAAATATAAAAATGGGTTTTTTAGTCATAATTTGCAAAGAGTTTTAGAAATTTTATGGTTTTATTGTTTTTTCTTAAATGTCAACTAACATTTCACAGCACTAATGAAAGTGACATTTTTATAACAGTGTTCAATAACGGAATTTAATGATTATTAATGTTTAATAGCTAAAATACATATTGCCAGTTGATAAATATTTCACTCAATATTTTAATACGTTAGAAAAATTAAATTTTATGAAAAAATAGTTTTATTGCATGAATCTTAAGTTAAAGGAAATTACTTGATAATAAATAACATTAAATTTTAGTTATTTACATTAATTAAATAAAATTTGGTTACATTAAATTTAAAACTAGATAGCGTTTTTGTTGAATAAACTCACAGTACTGGTATTAATGCATTACAAAGTAATACATATTTAATATTTATACGATTATACTACACAATAAAATATTGATTGTAAAGCAGCTGTATTAAAAATTCATATTCACATACACTACTACCCATTAAAATTGCTACACCAAGAAGGCGACATGCTACAGACGTGAAATTTAAAAGAAAGGAAGAAGGTGCTGTGATATGCAAATAATTAGCTTTTCAGCGCATTCAGACAAAGCAGGCGCCAGTAGCGACACCTATATTGTGTTTAAATGAGGAAATTGTTCAGCCGGTTCCTCATACACAAATTGCATTTGAACGTTGTTGCCTAGTGAAAAGTCGTTGTGATGCCTCCTGTAAGAAGGAGAAATGCGTACCAGCACGTTTCTGACCTTGATAAAGGTCGAATTGTAGATTGCCGTTTATCTTATCGCAGTATTGCTGCTCGCGTCGGTCGAGATCCAATGACTGTTAGCAGAATATGGAATCGATGGGTTCAGGACGTTAATACGGAACGTCATGCGGGATCTCAACGGACACCTATCACTACCAGCCGAGAAGACAGGCATATTATCCGCATGGCCATAATGGATCATGCAGCCACGTTACGAGCCGTGAGTCAAGAAACGGGGTCGTTTGAAAGACAACAAGTGTCTGCACGAACAGTTCAACGACGTTTGCAGCAGCATGGACTCTCAGATCGGAGACCATGGCTGCGGCTTCCCTTGACGCTGCGTCATAGACAAGAGCACCTTCAATGGTGTGATCAACGACGAACCTGGGCGCACAAATGGCGAGACGTCATCTTTTCAGATGAATCCAGGTTTTGTGTACAGCATCATGATGGTCGCATCCGTGTTTGGTGGCATCGTGATTAACGCACACTGGCAGCGTGCATTCGTCATCGTCATACTGGCCCATCACCTGGCGTGATGGTATGGGGTGTCATTGGATACACGTCTCTGTCACCTCTTGTTCACATTGACGGTGCTTTGAACAGTGCACGTTACATTTCTGGTGTGTTACGACCCGTGGCTCTACCCTTTATTCGAGCCCTGCGAAACCCTATGTTTAAACAGGATAATGCCCGACCGCATGTTGCCGGTATTGTACGGACCTTCCTTGATACGGAACATGCTCGGCTGTTTCCCTGACCAGCATGTTCTCCAGATCTTTCACCAATAGAAAACGTCTGGTCAATGGTTGCCGAGCGACTGGCTTGTCACCAAACGCCTGTCACTACGTTGTTATGAACTGTGCTTCGTGTTGAAGCTGCATGGGCATCTGTACTTGCACATGTAATCCAATCTCTGTTTGACTCAATTCCCAGGCGTATAACTGCTGTTATTACTGCCAGAGGTGGTTGTTCTGGGTACTGATTTCTCAGGATCTATCCAGCCAAACGTTTTGAAAATTTAATCACTTGTTATTTGTAGTATAATATATTTGTCCAATAAATATCATTTTGTTATCTACATTTCATCCTGGTGTAGCAATTTTAATGGCCAGTAGTGTATTTTGTTATTAGGTCAACCCGAAAGTTATGGTCATTGATCAACGATGGTGTTATTAAACCAAAAAAAAAATAGATTTTTCTGACAACATCAGAGATCACAGAAAGCTTAATTCAGCTATTTCGGACCACATTCGGAAGGTAGAATGGGTGTGGAAATATTCTCTAAATGGATACCATACGAATTAAAGCAGAAAATATTTCATGATTGAGCCATCATATGGCTACTTCTGCTTTTTCGGAATAAAATCGAGCTCTTCTTGAACTGGATGATAATCCAATGATGAAAAGTGAATTACCTTCAAAAACATCGTAAAGAAAAAGGTATATAGTGATGCAAACCTAGCAGTTCCAACTCTGAAACAAATTTGACTCTGAATAAGAAAGTGTTGGGTATATGGTGGCACATTTGAGAACTAATACATTATGAGCATTGAATAAAAACTTAATTCGAAATAATATTGTCAGCAACTGGATAAATTAAAGTGAGCAATCAAAAAAATGACAACAATATTTCAAGAAGATCAGTCTAAGAGTGAGGACAAGAAAAAAGTTCGCCAAAAAATTGCAGAACAAGACTGGGAAATTTTGTCCCATGCACCACATTACCCGGGAGTATCACCCTCCAACTATCATTTGTTTTTGTCCGAACATAATATTTTGAAGGCCAAAAAATTCAAAAATTAAGAAGACATCAATCAAGCACTCTTTCAATTTTTCTTATAAAAAGATTAAGCATTTTTCAAAAATGAAGTATACAAATTTCCCTCATATTGACAAGAAGTAAGTAATAATAATGGGAATTATACTTTTTAATAAAGTTTAGTAAACGTTATATATATATATATATATATATATATATATATATATATATATATATAGGGATAACTATAACTGCTAACTTAACTATAAAGTTCACTCCTAAACTCACTTCCACGACAATGTATGAATCCAAATCTATTTCCAATTGTAATCTAAATGAGATTTCTTAGAAGACTCAATGATTTTAGATATTCTCTTGAGAATCAGGTCTTAATCATATTCCCTATAAGAATATTGAATTTTAATATTTGTCATAGCCAAAAACTCTTCCTCTCGGCATTGTTATATCTTCAAATCATGCATTTAAACAAATATGTAGCATGAAAGCAATTATACTAGTGATTACCAAATAAAAATCAAAATTAATAATTGATTACTTTTTTCTCTGATTTCTGATTTTGTAACTGATTTATTTTCAACGCCGTTTAAAATAATATAATATAGAAATTTTAAATATATATTCGAGGAATAATGTTTGAAAAGCTCAAGAAATAATCTAGCCTACCTTGTTCAATTTTAATGACATTAAACAATCTAATATTTTATATTATAATACATTTAAGTTGGTAAAATTAAAAATGCTTTAAATTACGGTCAATGACATAATCATTCTCTATAAAAATGAAATTCAATTTAATATATTCTATAGTAAATAATATTTAAATATATCTACATAAATATATTTTCCTGCGTAACAAAACATGCAAATAATTTTGCCCATGTATAAATATGATACTAAGGATATACCTGCATAATTTTGATGTTATTATTGTAATAATTATTGTAACGATAAATTGTCAACAAAGGAAACATGTTTCGTTTTACATAGTACAAAATAAATTTTTAAGGACTCCTATTCTTGAGAATATTTTCTAAGCGAAACTAGAAATATTTAAAGAAAGGAAAATTAAATTTTTAATTGTTTAAAAGCAAAAGGAGATTTTATTTGCATTTTTCAACTTCAAAAACAAATTAAAGAAACGTAGATTAAAAACAGCTCAAAAGATCGTAATCTACTTATAATTCGTAAACATAGAAATTGACGTATTCATGGAAATACCGAGGCATTTCAGCACTCAATAAATAATTAAAACTTGTATTTTATTTTCCAAAAAAAAATAGTGTAGAGTAGGAATTCTTTTAAGAGAATACAAAAGAAAATTTTTATTTTTCTCTACTTTTTAGAGATGAAATTGCGCATTTTTTTTATTTAAAATCACTTTGAACCATTTTCTGTCAAAAATTATCCAGCCTCTTAGAAGCAATTATTTTTCACTTTAATAAAATGTGTTATTCTACATTCTTTATTTTAAGTTTTTTACAGAGAAAAAAATCGTTAGCTTGTTATTTATCATCTTTACTTTTACCATTGATAGCTTTGTAACTTCTTATCTTAAAAAATAAATATGCAATTTTTTTTTATATTCCAGACATGCATGGGTTCTTAGAAAAATCTAATCTGTTTTCCAATTTTCACAAAGGGCTCTTTTTGCTATTATAAGTGTATTAATAATTCTTTTTGATAAAAAACAAACATATTTAAATAAAATTGGGGGATTCAAAAACATTGTTTTGATATTTGAAGGACTTACTCCTTTTCAGATATGATAAATCATTAATAACCGATGACAACACAAAAGATTAAAATGAAAAACAAATTAAAAGTAAAAAAATGAAGATCTTTAAAACTAAGAAATTTTCTTTTTATCTAGAAACATAAAGACAAGTTTTGAATTTTTTTATATTATTGCAGATAATATTTAAAATTTTGAAGATTCTTATGTGGCCTTGCAATGTTTCTTAAGAATCTTAAATAAGGAGCAGCTATTTTTGTACTCACAGTTAAAGAGGAACATAAGTAGCTATGCATTTATCATTTTTGAAAAAATAAATCAAAACTTTTTAAGCTTAATTGAATAATTTAAATCAATATTTTCATTTAAAAAGTTCTGGCGTATTTATTTATTATTAAACGAGAATTTAAAATATTAATGTGAATAATATACAAAAATTTATTTTAAAATATTTTGTATTAATTTAATATATTTACAATGAAAACTTAAATAGTACAAATCGATATCGAATTACATAAAACTTTGAACACGTGTGTTTTTTATCATATATGCTTAAAGCCCTACGTAAAACACATTTCATAATATGTTTCAATATTCATAAAGAAAATTATATACCTGCTTCCAAAAGCTTAAATTGAGAAAAAATATAAACATCAGATTCATAATTCAAGATAAATTTTGCAGAAAGTTTCAATTGAAAATTATATACAAAACATTGATAGTAATTTGTGCGATATTCCTTCCATGACATTTATCAACAAGTTTGTAAATAATTTTACACCGCCTTTAATAATCTTTAAAGGTGTTTTGTTTGTGTGAGAAACATTTGAATTTTAAATTTTCATAGTGTGATAATATTTCAGTTTAAAATAATGTGAAATAGTGTTTGTATATAATTTTGTATACTTCTGAAAAATAAGATTGATTTCAGATTCTGAATCAAATTCCAAGACCTTTAAATATTATTTAAAAACAATTAATGATTCGCGTATGAAATACGTTATGAGGGAAAAAATATATAATTCATTTAAAAATTGTAAAAATGCGTTTTCAGCTGCCTAAATATTTAGTAAATACCTGCTTCAATTGTTAGTGATTAATACAAGAGAGAAGGATTTATAAAAATTAAATACGCATAAAAATTTCATTAATACATATTTATTATTGTTAATCTAATGAAATTGGACGGAAAAATATTTCTTTCGTTTATTTCAAAACCATAAAAATAAAATATTAAATATTCTATCACTAATGCAATATCAAATCATAAAAAATTATCCACACTATTCACCAGCTAGAGTATGAATGACTTTTATCAGTTTTTATTCTGAAAATGAACTTATATGGATGCCATTTTTAATTTGAGGGGTGGGAAAGTTTGAAGCATTTTTAATCGATTCCTTGAAATGAATGATTTTATTTTTAGAAAAACTTGCCAAACAAGTGTATTGATGCAGGAAAATGCTGTCTTAAGAATTCTTAAAAATTTGTAAATTATCCTTTATAAACTTAGGTGCATTTTAAAAATGTCACAATCACCCTTTTAACATGGTTTATTTTATCTCGTCAAAAATTAAATATGAAGACCTTAAGTAAATACTGATTAAAAAATCACTTTTTGAAAATTCATTGTTCAATGATAGTTGATGGATATTATTTTGGCCATATACATAAATATTTGTTATTTCAATCACAATCTCTCTCTCTTTCTCTCTCTCTCTCTCTTTCTTTCTCTCTCTCTCTCTTTCTCTCTCTCTCTCTCTTTCTCTCTCTCTCTCTCTCTTTCTTTCTCTCTCTCTCTTTCTCTCTCTCTCTCTCTTTCTCTCTCTCTCTTTCTCTCTCTTTCTCTCTCTCTCTTTCTCTCTCTCTCTCTTTCTCTCTCTCTTTCTCTCTCTCTTTCTCTTTCTCTCTCTCTTTCTCTCTCTCTCTCTTTCTCTCTCTCTCATATTATACTCAACTAGAGAAAACTTGTCATTATCCAATGATCAGCTCTGTCACTTTTTAACTATTAATTGTTTTCTATACTTAATGAAGGATCATTAATTATTTAACACAGTGTAGGCTCCATTATCCGGCAACCTCGGGACTGAGCAATTCAATAAATTTCAATAACCATTTGCAAAAATCACTCCGCCCCTTATCCATCCATGAAATAATTTGTGGAAAGAAAAATAATTACAATGTATAGTAAATTATTTAGCTAATATTTTTAATGAAAAATATACACACACACACATATATATGTATAAAATAACCAAAACTTTGCAAAGTAAGATTATTTTTTGCTTATTGATACAAACATATCGCTAATTTTTTTTAATGCTTTGGTTTTTCTTTCTGTAAAGTTTCTCGTATTTTATATACAGACATGATATCGTGTTTCTGAAAAAATGATTTTTGTTCTATTCCTAGAATAAGTTCTTTCGTTAGTTCTAGAGAACGGTCAATGGAAATGTTTTCCGTATTCTTTGTTTCCTCTACATCGGTATCCTTAGAACTTGAAGAATCGGTCTTTTTTATTGAGCACTTCACTGACGATCTCGTCATCAGTTAGCTGAAGTTCATTTGAAGCATTTATGTCAGCATTTAAAGAATCTTGTACAGTTTTTTCATCGATTATTTCCTCACTTGAAATGCTTTTGGCATATTCAAATAATTCTTGGATCTTCTTTTTCTTGTGACACGCGAAAATCACAAAATTCATCCTTTTCCTCTCCTTCAAGAAAAATTGAAAGAGGCCAAATATTATGCCAAGCATTGATTGGAGCATTCTTGTTCAAGGAATTCCGGGAATTAGCAATACTCCAAAGAACGGGCTGAAAAATAGAAAGAAAGAACGAAATCTTAGGTCGGAATTATTTTTTAAACTTACAAAAAAAATTACAATCTGAAAAAGGTCGGTTCTCGGAACATTTCGGAAAGGAAGTGGATATTCGGGAAGCCGGATAATGAATCCTATAATGTAGTATAATAAGTTAGTACCTGTTATCAATATCATCTGTGATTGATTAATAAAAAATAATCCTAATTACGCTTTTTTTAAGATAAAACTAAAACTGCCAGTGATTTTAAATAACAGAAATCTTTAATATAGATTTTTAAATTACCATTTTAAAGTAACAATCCTCACGCATGATTTTTTCTGATTAAATCCGTCAATCAAGTTTTAAAGAATCGATGGAGGCTATTGGTACTATATTGGTCAACCTTGAAAACTTCTGGTCTGCAATAAAGTTTCCGATTTAGTTCTTCAATATATTGACACCATTTACAAAAATCTGTCACAGTCCTTATCTCTATTGTAATCTTCGGCTACCCCTTTTCATAAGGTGAGAGACCTTGTCATCTTCTGCCATGCTTGGGTCTGCCTGTTGGTAAAATCCCAGAATGCCCTGAATGTATGATTGGGCAGATTCTCCAAATTTCTGGGCACGATTTGAGTCTCTCGTTGGCTTTCCATATATACGAAGTTACCAAAAGTATTCTTCAGTTCGTCTTCAAATTTCGTTCTTGGTGACAACATGTCCTCATTATTCAATATGGAAATACATATTTTCCAAACTGAGAGTATCGTCCCACTGATTGAATTTTCATACCTTAAAGTATTCCTTTAACCACTCTGTTGGATTCTGTCCTAGCTCGCCTTGCAAAGTGGTCATCTTTCCTGACTCCTTAATTAGAACTGGAGCGGTGACGATAGATGGTGGCTTCACATATGACCCCTTCATTTCCCTCGACTTTACTTGTCTTATTCTGTCTTCGTAAAGCCCGTGCTAAAATTGAATTTGTTGTGTTGAAGTCAACGGCTTCGACAAAATTTTGTTTCTTCCAGACTGAATGCATCACGTGGAAATGTTACCTGGCGACTCCACCAAAATGTCACATTTATTCAATGTGCTGTTAGAACAGAGTAAAGAAGTTTTGATAATCATTATTATCATTTCATTATCAATAACGTTTATTAGTCAGAATTAACTAGCTCTAAGGCTTACAGTCAAGAACTGCCTCTCGTAGTTCCAAAGCAAGCTTTTAAATGGTTAGAGAACATTCTAGAAGTAGTTAAATAATACACAAATTTCCATATTTTACAGATTTCTCAAATATTTAAGAAAGCAAACATAAAAGAGGCAAAAAACATTTTCAGTATAGACGAGATTTGAACAGACGCGTTCCCATTCGATTGAATTTTAGAAGAAATGCAGTTGTTCTTTTTCATAATTTATGAAATTAATTTATACTTGTTATTTAATATATTTTCATAATTTGCTATCATCTATCAGTCAACTAACAGCATTGCATTACATTAATCCCAATTTCTATCAAATCTGTAATGTTTGCCTTTTTATTCAGAATAAAAGTTACTGAATACAGGGCAAAAATGAAATTTTAACAGACAGATCAATAGTTAGAATTCATTAAATAAATTTATTTAAAGTAATAAATTTGCAAGTAAAATGGGATTAATTCCGCTTTCTGCCTTTTAATGCCCTGCTATTTAATTATAAATGAGCATTTATAATTCATTTCATATAGTTAGCCCAGACAAACACTATTTAACAAAATTAATCAATGAATTGATGTTTGTTTTCTCTTTCAGTAGAAATTTACCCAGTGATTAATTAAAAAGAATATTGTATCGAACACAACAAACTTATTAAAACTCATAATAATTTACATACCTAATGATATAAAAACATAAATATTTTGATAAGTATTCATAGAGTTATTTTAAGAGAATCGATTATCAATAATTACTTACCTGCTATCTTATCATTTGTATTAAAAGAGTTTTATTAATTTTCTTTGACCTTACATTTGATGTATTTAAATGTGCTATTAATGCTATTCCTAGCAATAAAATCTTTATCTGCTAATAAGCCACTTTTTTAATTTTAAAAGTTTTCACCTATAAATGATTTTCCTTTTCCTTGCTCATTATTAAAGATAACTATAATGGACTAAAAAATACTATAATAGAAATAGAGTAAATCAATTTTAAGGTAATTATAATAAACATATTTGTTAAATAATCATAATGGAATTTGCACATCATTCTAAAGTATTAATCTCAATTATTCAATTCCTCCAATGAAGGAAATAAATTAAAATACTATGAAATTAATAATTAAGTATAAATGATTATTTTCTCAAATAAATATGAAAGAACAGATATAGTTATAGTCAAGCATTTATACATAGGATTAACTAATCAATTAAGGCAGTTATGCTTATATATCTTTGATAGCCATTAGATGAAAAATTAAATAATAAGAAAATAAGTATACAGTGATGTGAAAATATAAGCCTTCTATCTTTGGAGGCTGTAATTATTGCAATTAATTATTTGAATAAGTTATGATATGATATAAAGTTAGGTAAATCTAATATATAAAATATATAGTATATTAACATAAGTTAGTAAATTTTACTTTACTTTTACATTTATTTTTTAGTTAGCTGTGTTGCTTAAATAAATTATAAACTTTAAGCCCTGAAGGCATTTCCTGTAGAATAAGGCCTTCTATAATTCCCCAACTATAATTCTTATTTTATTAGCAATAATCCTCAAATTTTGAATTTTAATTCATTCAAGCGTTTCAATTTTTATTGGCTACATTAAAATAGAAAAAAATAATGACAATTATTTGAAATTTCGTTACCCCAATAAAAAATTTATTAAAACAATTAATAATAGTAACATTCTATAAAATAAGTAATTTATTGTGTAAAAGTGCTGAAACCATTCTATTGCTACAGAATTGGAAATAAACTTATGTGTAATAAAAACAATTGCATTATTATGTGTATATATATATATATATATATATATATATATATATATATATATATATATATATATATATATATATATATATGAGAGGGAGAGAAAGACTAATCATTTTCGTATAAAAAATATGTTGCAATGTCAAATTAGTTTCTTCATTTTAAATAATGCCACCACAAAGACGAAAGCAGTTAAATTAGAGTTTGTATATTGACAAAGACCATGCATAGTTTATGAAATACACCATTGCTAGAACCCACACTACCTAACTCAGTATCAGAAAAAAAAACTTGATCTTAAAATATTCTTAAATATAAATCCAGATTACGATGTAAGGAAACTGGTAATTTTTCTTTGCAATTCGCTCGTAACATATTAAATATGCTGTAAATTTAGTTCTAAATTTTAAAAAATAGAAAAAATCTATTATTATTCTTATACAAAGTACTTACAAAAGACATTCTGAGTTCCCTATTTATGAAAGAATTTTACTAATGAATGAGAACCATAAAATTTAGTTTTCACATAAAAATAAACTAATGATAATTTATGAAAAAATATTAATTTATATTTGATAATCAAGACTATAATGTTAAAATGTATATAACAGGATTTGCTCTCTTATGTAATGTTTGTCCATATAATGTTTAATAGTAGAGAAAGTTTCTATTCAAGATTAAAAATTTAATAATGTTTTCTCTGTCTTATTATTTTCTTATATTACAACAATAGTTTCTTAGATCAATTGAGAATATTATATAATAATATATACTATAATTCATTGTCCTGTGAGAATAGAACTTATTTTAGAAACTTATTTAGATTTTCTCAGCAACTATGTACCTTAGAATATCTGCATGTTTAATATTGCTTAACAAGTCCTTTAGTTAGGGTATCAGTATATAATATTAAAAATGCATTACTTAAAAACATAAAATTTTCAAAACATTAATGGAACAAAATCAGATTTCTGCATAACATTATTCAGTTAAAATTAGTGTTAAATAATTAATTAAGTTAAGCAAAGACTTTAAGTAATTAATATCGATTTAAAAAGTAAAATTAATTATATAAAACATTGAACCTTCCTATAATGCTTCTATTCAAATTGTGATAGTCAGAATATTCTTAAGTTATGATCCTATTAATGAACCGCACGACATTCTCTAAATACGAACTATTATATAGACATATCTTTGCCCTATGCCTGCTTTTACCACTACTTTTATTGTTTGAATAATTATGAATTGTGTCATAAATAATTCACAAGTGTCTTACGGAAATCTTATATTTAATACTCCTCAAATAAACAAAATATCTAATAATATTACAGGAATTCACAATATATATTGCACAGAAGAAAAATTATGATTTTTAAAAATATTAATAAAAAATTATTTAATAAGAAAATTTTAAAAAATTAAATAAATATTATTAGAGATTAATTGATTACCACTTTAAACTTTAAAGCTCTGAAGAAATTAATGAAATAAAATGCTAAAATTTATTTCAATAACAAAATGTCATTTACTATGTATTTGTTAGTTGTAAATAAATTTATGATAATGTAAAAAGTATTAAAATTAGATTATAATATAATACTTTCACAATTAGTATTACATCTAAAATTTAACAATGCATGAACAATTTGGTAAATTTAAACTATGTATTTCTATATAACAATTGAAAATATTTTCTATTTAAGTTATACATTTTAAATAAGATATTTTGCCTTTTGAAAATTTTGTTACTTTACTTATTTATAAAAATGGTAATTTTAGAATGGAATTTGAATTTAGCATAGATAATATGTAATAAGCAGAAGATGGATTGATAAACTATGCAAATTTTTTAACAAATTTAAGACGAAACTAATCAAAACAAATCAAAACTTATTTCTTGCAGAAAACAATGATTTTGGTAACAAGAAAGATAATACTTTTCATATGCAATGTAAGGCTGTTCTTCCAATTCATGATTGCATTAAATAATTTATGGTGACTTTTTTAACTAGAAAACATAGAAATAGTCAAAAGTAATATTGCAAATAATAATATCATCTACGCAAAAGACTGTTATGGTTTAATATATTCATGCCTAGTTTCTTCTTGTATTTAAATTTCCATAATTCTTTCCCTCATTTTTCTGATAACTGTGGCATAAGGAGAATAATTTTAATAATTTTTATAATTAATGATTATGCATGGCATACAGTATTTCCTGAAGAAGAAAATAAACTTTATAAGTTTATTCCAGAAAATTTCTAAAACCTGCTTTACTTTTTGATGCTGCGCTCTTCTTTTATTTGAGTTTATAAAATTCAATAAAAAATATCAGTTATCAATAAAAGTTTGCCGCATCATTATTTGATAGCACTTTGAAAGAAAACTGATAAATATGTTGCTACTGAATAGAATTTTCAATCACTGAGAAAATGACACGTGTAAGATAAATTGTAAAATCAATATGCTCTTAAATGTTAAATATATTTAGCTATGGGAAAGTTTCGGCACATTTTAAAGTTAGAGTGTTACTGAAGCTATAAGTAAATATCTTATATTGAACTTTTAAACTTATAAGTATTGCGTACATGATCAGAGGAAAATATTTTAAACACATACTAATTATAATTACAGATATAATAAAATTTAATTTTTAAATGATTTGCATTATTTTTTAATAAACTTATTTACAATACTAATAGGTATTGATTTTCCTATTAATAAACTAAACTTTCTTAAAAATAAGGTGATCCATTTAAAAACGTTTTCATCATGCATTTATAAATAGCACTTTTTGATAGCCTTTTAAAAATTGCCAACATTTTTAGTAATTAATTTTATAATTTTATTAAAATCATGCTGCTTGTCTTTTTAATATATATTTAACTCTAGACTAATATTAATTAAATTATTTTACTATGCAGTTAGTATAGGTTGAATAAATTGGTTTGTAAAAGAAATACAGATAAACTAAAATCTATTGAAATTCATAACTTTGAAAAAGGAAATACATTTGATTAAATAGTTTTCCTAAGATTTTCTGTAATTTTGCTTGTTGATTTAAATGTAATAAATTGATTGTAAAATTATTATATTGTTAAAATATTTTCTAAAGGAAAGTTTCTGTAATTTTTAGTTGTTAATTAAATATATTAAACTACTTATAAAATTGTAAAAAAAAACTGGTAGTAAATACTAACAATATTATCAAAAATAAAATCAATTAGAATAAGAGATAAGCGCATTTTTTTTTATCTAGATTAGAAAATACAAAGCAAAAATTTAAAAAAAATGGTAAGAATTAACTTCAATATTATTTTTACAGTATTATTTTATTTTTCAAAAATTTCCTTAATAATGTAAATATATGAATATTTTACTTTCCCAAAGATTCATCAATATTCTTTGATCATTATTTTAAAAATTTCCTTCACATTATATATATATATATATATATATATATATATATATATATATATATATATATATATATATATATATATATATATATATATATATATATATGAGAGAGAGAGAGAAGAAAAATGGAAAAATGCCTATTAATATTGAAGAAGATATTAATGTTGTCTTTATAATTCTATTATAATAATTTCAAATTTCTTTGTAGTTTATTGTGGCCATAAAATGCTCTAAAAATTAATAGGAAATGAAATAACCTGTAGACGTAAGTCTTTCCTAGGAGTAGATTAGAAAAATTCGCAGTAGTGTATAAAACTGTGGTTTGTAAAAACAAATGTTAACCCAAGAAATAATGGCCTAGATTATTAAATTATACTGTGTTACGAAAATGGTTAAGAATTCAGGTTAACACATATGAGCTGAATGAACAACAATCTCTCAATTACTGCTGAAGTCGTATCAACAGAAAGCTATAATAGAATATTGAAAATAATTTACGTTTATCTATAAGTAGTGAAGTTTAAGAGAGGTGTGATAGTGTTTGCTACAGTGTCTTTTATGCGAGTAACAGCTGCGCATGATTGTGAATCCGGAAGCAATAATTCGACGCTAATCGGACAGCTTTAAAATCTTGAATTTAAATACTTATACAAGGAATGTATGAATCATATTTTGAAAATTGATGGCAACGTGTGGTTATAGACACTTAATCGACATAACAATAATGAACCATACAATTTCGCCGTAATAGCTGGCAACACAGTCACCTATTGTTGCATTGCCTTTTACCAGGTAATCTGCTTAAAAAGGCTTTTATACAACATAGATTCAATCGAAACCATTGCAGCTGCAGGAAAATATAAATATTGGCATGCAGATTCATGACATCGGGTTTTCTTTGTCTTCACCCCTTAAATTTATAGTGCAATGATTCACGAGTCTATATTAGACACGACGATGAGTACCAGTAGTAATTCAATTATTAATTATCACGAACTATTTTAGGTGTTGTTTGTGGCAAATTAACTTAAAAGCAGCAGATATATTTCTTGATACATCCTGAAATTGTTTCATTTATTTAAGGCAATCGTAAACTACTACTCAATAGGAAAACGCAAGCCTGTTGTTGTAAGAAATACAATGATTTCTTTTCAGCGGAACTTATACAGTTATTTCCTTGACCTGATAGTTAGCGGGTAAATATCCGATAGAAAATTTGAAGGATTTCATTAGTCAGCGTCTAATTTGTCAATCTTACACAATAACTTCTAGGTTTTCTTCTTCTAGGTTCCAATAACTTCTATAATTTTCAGTACTTGCGTAAACAATATAAAAAACGCTTCTTCATACAGACATGCAAAATCTATTTGATTTCATACCATGTCGTAAATGCATCATTTACTTCAAAGCGAGCTGACAAAGGCAAATACTGATTTCAAACATTTTAAATTTTGTTTTGTTTAGTGATTTCGAACGAAATATAATAATAATATATGAATAATATATTATTATTATATTTTATTCTGATAATGTTTTCACAGTGTTGCAGTTTGGATTATATGAATTTTTTTATATATATTTGAATTTAATATTTCGATTAAAAGTTTATGTGTAATCGATAAATCTATTTTCTAGAGATATTCAACTTTAATTTAAAAATTAAATTTAGATTATCTCAACTGACAAATAATTTTAAATGCTCTAAAAATATAAATTTATAAAATGTGGAAAAATTAAGTAATAGTTACATAATGTAAAATAAAATCATTTTCAAATTAGCAAATATAAGCAATAAAGTTGTATATTCTAATTAAATTTTACATATATGTTTATAAAGAATGCCCTTTTTGTAAGTTTGTTTTTCTCATATGGCTCAATTTTCCACTTCAATTGATTCCCAACTTCTTTTACAATTCCATATTTTCAATATGAATACATGTATGTATTATATATATATATATATATATATATATATATATATATATATATATATATATATATATATATATATATATATATATATATATATATATATATATATATAAAATTATTTTTTAAGTTTATTTAAATAACATATCTAAATTAAAATCCCTTAAATAAATATTAGAAAACAAATTTTTACTTTATTAACTCCAAAAGAAGTAAAATTATTCAAACTATAGTATATTTTATTTTTCTTTTGATTACATATTTTACAATATTCATAAAACGTTAAATCTGTTTAAAATTTTCTTATGTAAATATAAATCAAAAATACAACTTCAAAAATAGAGTTGATATTTTGTTCCTTGGAAATAAAATTAAAATAAAATTTACACTGTTATGATCAACTATATCAACTCTAGTAGAATATTATTATATAAGTTAAAATATTTAAAAAATAGTTTTGAAATTCCATTGGAGAGAAAATATTTCCCAGCAATTTCAGAATTTACTTTTAAGTTTTTAATTTTTGTCACAATATGCAAAGAAGTTTCTCTTTGAAGAAGATATAGATTTAAAATGCTTTTTTCATGCTTTAGAATTTTTATTTTAAAAAAAAAATTAATTTAAGATTTCTTTTATAATATACAAATTAAGAATTATAATGTTTTTATTTAATCACATTAGGTATATTAATTATAATATTGACAAAAAAGGTTAATAAATTAAAATAAGGTATCAAACATAGTATTCAATTCTTTCAAAATTATATCCTAAAATATTAGTAAAGTTCATTTTTAATTATAGGTGTCGTATATAATTTAGAAATTTCGAGGATATTTCGATTTCAACTATTCAATAATTAAAACTGTACTAGAAAAATAAAATTGTTTTTAACTAAATGATTTTTATGAAATTTATTAATAAAATAATTTTATCCTAAGTGATTTATTTTCTTCAGAAAAAGCAAACACCGCAATCTTCTAATGTAAGTGGTTTTATTATGCATTTCATTAAAATTAAAAACTGAAAAAAGGATTAATTATTTTCGTAAATTATATAATTATATACAAATACTTGAATACAAAGTGTTTACGTCTATTTGTATTCAAGTATTTGTGAAATTGTAATTACTATGAAATTTCAAGCAATTTGTATTCTCTGAGACACAATAACAATTTATTGCTCTTAACTTACCTAAATACAGTCTGATTTTATATGTAGGAAGTAAACAAGAATAAAATTTAATATTTTACTACATTTTTCTTGTCATTAATTTCAGTGAAGTACTTTCCTATTCTGATACAAAAAATGTTCACTTGATGTGTTGTCTCTCTTATGTAATTTAAGAGAGAAAGAATTCTTTAGTATTGCCATTGTCTTTATTTTTCATTTGGTTTAGAACATCATAATTTTTAGCATTTGCTTTTTAAGTTAAAGTATAATTTTTACTGCAGAAACCAAGTAACAATGCAAAACAATTATCTTTCATTATTTATTTGAATTATTTTTTAAGTTAATTTATTGTATAAAAATTTGCTTTTCCTACTTTAAATGAATTATTTTTTTCTCTTTTTAATCATGTTTACTTTTATTCGATATCTTTATTTACCATAATAAACGTAAATATTTTTTCTTAAAAAAAAATGAG
This sequence comes from Latrodectus elegans, assembly GCA_030067965.1. Classification (NCBI taxonomy): domain Eukaryota; kingdom Metazoa; phylum Arthropoda; class Arachnida; order Araneae; family Theridiidae; genus Latrodectus; species Latrodectus elegans. The sequence continues at coordinate 50,926,129 of CM057815.1, read as the reverse complement.
AACTAAACTGTTGTCATAAGGATAAAAACATTAAAATACAACTTCTTAAAAGTACTTAAGTATGAAACCACTTGAAAAGTATTTTAAAAACAACTATTTTGAAAAAATCCTAATATTATCCAATTATTCAAAGACGATGTCACGAATAATAGCTTTTCAAGAATACATTTTTATAAATCTCCAGATGAACTCAATAAGGATTTCTTTTTATTACTCATAGAAAAAATGAAATACTTCATTTTGTGTTGTCTTTGTTTTGAAATATATTGTTTTCATTTTAAAACTGAAGTATTGTATGAAATATATATATATATATATATGTATATATATATATATATATATATATATATATATATATATATATATATATATATATATATATATATATATATATATATATATGTATATATATTCGATCACTTCTCATGCAAATATGTTTGTCTATCATAATAAATAATTATTGCATTTCATTATATAATTACTTTAAATGCAAAACATACTATTTACAGTTAAAATATGACAGGAAAAAGAAACAATTATACATGTGGATTTAAAATTTATATACTTTTATATCAGTTGATAATATTGAAAATAAGAAATGGCTCCTTTTAATTATTACTCTTACTCTAATTTCTTCCTAATTTTTCTATTTTAAGCTTATTTCATTAAAAACGATGAAATTCTATGTCTTTAGTTTGTTTTAAAAACCACCATTTTTCTTGAACCAAAACAGAAGTTTTCATTTCTTAACAAGAACTGTAGTTATGGTATTTTTTGATATAGACATTTTACGTTACACCGTTAGAAAAAAATAAAATAAATTAAAGTAATAAGCATTATTTTTAAATGTAATTTTAAATTTTTTTTTTGGATTCTATATTCTGAAAATATTTTCCTTATTTTTGTTTTTAAACCAAAAAATATAACTGATTTTATGAGTATAAAGTAATCGTGAATATTACTAATCTCAATAATGATATTAGTTTAACTCTTATAAAAATTGTTCATATTAAAGTTTAAATTGTTCACATTAAAATATTCTATATTTAAAATATCAATTCTGCAAATGATTAGCTAATTTTCTTAGCGATACTTTCAGAGCACTAAAACATGCTATTCATGTAAAATTTTAACCTCTTTTGCTATTTCTGTTGGAAATCTGTTAAAATTTGCTTCATTATCAAATTAATTCTCTTGTTAAAGTATTTTGAACACTATAATTATTTTCCTGAATATCACCATTTTTACTCAAGAATGACTGCTTTTAAATTTCTGTATTTTTTGATGATTTATCTTGATAAGCACTCAAAATTTGTATTTTTGGGTTTTAAATGAATTTTAATAAAACAAGGTAAAACGTTTTAAATAAATAATATAAATAAAAGAATTTTTAAAAAAATTTTATATCTGTATTTTGAAATAAGAAAGCAACATTAACTTTAAAAGTAATGATTCCCTTTTAGAGTTATTAAATTTTTAACATAAAATTTATTTTCAAGCATATATTTTTAATATAAAATTTATTTAAAAAATAGATTTCAAATTACAAAATTACTACTAACTTTTACAAATAAATTTAGAAAATAATATTATAAAATAATAAAGCGTTTAGCATGTGTACCTGTCATTATCTTGAAATTTATTTTAATATTCATTTTCTAAATGAATTCCTACATTACAATGAGTTTTTATAACTTAAATATATATTTAATTTAAAAATCTCAATGTGTAATTTTATAATCAAGCTTAACCTAGATGTGCCTTTATCATATTATGTAAAATAAATATGTATTAAGAAGTTAATAAATGCATTTCATAACAAAATTAATTTTTCTTAGCTATTTTGAAAACAAAATCCCTCAATAGTTTTATTAAGAACTTTCTTAGAATTTTTATGCAATATTTTCACAATTTATGATTTAGCTCGTCTATGTGCTCAAATATTTATAAAATATGAATAATATTTCTTTACATCCACTTAAAATCAATATTTATTTATTAGAAACTTTGACAAATGTTTATTCTTTACACCTTTAAAATATATTTTCTTTTTCTAAAAATTAGAGAATCTCGTCATAATACAAACACTAATGCTTTCTTAAGGAAATAATACATTCGATAGAAGAATATTGAGAAGAAGCAAAGTAAAAATCTCTTTTATATGCTGGAATAAAATTATTCTGATAACGACAACCATTAATTACCCAACACAGTAAAGGATTACAAGGAAATGACAAAGTAAATATGAAAAATGATCTAATATGATAATGTATAAATATATGTTCCTAATGTAAAAACGTTACAATGGCCACTGCAGATTAGAAAGAGCTATTAATTCAGAACTTTTATTCTGATTTTATATAGTTCTTTTTTACTATCTGTTCTTCAATATTGTTTTTAAAAAACAAGAATAAACAATATCAAAAACACTTCTTTTGGTATAAAGATTATATGGAATCAAACTAATCGCAATAATAATGACATATCTCTTTTCTTATGTTTCATAAATATGTTTCTTTATAATTCATACACATCGGAATTATTTTCAAAATGAAACTATAAGAATAACACTTTAAAAAAATTTGCGCTGATAACTGGTATCAAAAATTAATTAATGATCAAATAAATATTTTTCTGTCTTAAATTATTGTAAGACTTTCAAGTTTTCTTTTATTGTTAGTAACGTTGGAAAGTTTTCCAGGAAGTACCTTGGTTTGGTTTGTTTGTCAACGATCATTTTTTGCACTCGAGGACTAATTAGACCGCGACTACAGTTTAAAGTGGATTCCGAACCACTACAAACATCCATACCCAAGGTGGGAATCGAACCCACGAACTGTTGAACAGAAGGCAAGAGCGCTAACCATTCTCCAGGAAATATCTAAAGACCCAAATCTTATAATCTAAAGACAAGACTATTTCTTTTAATATCTAAATATGTTTTTTTAAACATCTCTGCTAAATATGAGGCACTAAACTCATGCATACATGTAAATCATTATTAAAAAAATTATATCATACCAGTATGAAACGTAAAATCGCAAAAAATCTCATTGGGGCGAAAATATTTTTAAAAAATGTCATTATATATTACTAAGTGTGTCATTTTTGCAAATAATTATTAGAAAGAAATTTTCAGTTGGTGATTTAAGTGTTTATAATATTCATAAATGAATTTTAAATGGATGTATTGCAATATATTTTTATCAAATTAAATGTTATTAATGAAAGTCTATACTTGTAAAAGAACTCTCATTAAATTGAATATTTCATTAATAAAGATAATAGAAACTTTATTTAGTGAAAAAATTACCACAAATGAATTTTAATTATTTACAGAAATAAAAACTTTAATGAATCATCACTAAACCGGAATTAAGTTACAAATTCTTTTTTCAACTCAATTTACAGATTGTAATATCAAACATTAATGTCTTTATATAAAAAAAATATTGAATGCTATATAAAACAGGCCAAAAATGAAATCGATGGAATCAAGGAAGGTATCTATGTTTCTGTTAAATTTAATTTGCTAAATTATATTTAAAATATTTTAAAATTATTTATAATTCATTAAATTATTTAAAATTCATGAAATGGTTTAGAATTTTTACCTATTAAATAGACTTAAAAATAAAAAAAAAGTGTTGAATAAAATTTAGTTAAATAATCTTTCCTTTTAAATAAATAAGTAAACTTTTTTCAAAATTGTGTTTCATAAAATAAATGTTTCATAAAATAAATTGCAATACATGAAAACATGAATACTTTTTTTTAAAGTAAGAGTGAAACAATGCTAAATAAAAACATTTGCAAGTAGCAAGCGCAATAAAGAAATATTATGAACATAATTCATGTTATATATCTTTCTCTCAATTCCATTTTTCAAAGAAAAATTGTCTATTGAAAAAATTTAGAAACTTTCTACACTTTTAATTTATTATATTTACCTTTTGGGATTGTTTCCCTTAAAAATCAACATTAAAATATTGTGTTTTACGTTATGTGTTTTACGTAAAGAAACTTGGATTAAAAATATACTGGAATTTACTTTGCAGAGAAACTAACATCTAAATTAAATTTTATGTATTTGCGTTGCTTTATTTGTAACACAGTACAAACATAAATTAAGGAATTGCTTACAATATTAGTACTTAAATATATTATAAAATAAAAAAACACTAAAAATACTTTGTTACATTTTGATTTGTGGATTACAGTTTTGCTAGACATGAATAATTATTTTCAACCGTTAAAATAAAGCAACAATGTTTTACATGCTTAAACAAAAAAGCCATTATTTATATATCATTAATAGAAAACTATTCTTAAAAGTATATTTTTTTAAAACTTCCTCCCAAGTAAAATTGAATTATTTTAAATAAATAATGTAACTCATCGTGACAGTCAGAATTAATATTTAATGGGAATATAAAAACTTATAACATATAGAAGTATTCAGAATACACATGGAAAACATTCTAGAATTGTAATTTTATATATAATTTATTCGCTTAGCTTTATCGCTTAATCAAGTTAATTTACTTAAAGTATATCCGTTAATATTAACGAATTATATTTGAATTATATTAATTATATTTGAAAACAGAATCGAAACATTTTCCATGAGTAAAAATATGCATTTTCTCTTACAATACATATTGACTTTATAAATTTATTTTTAAAATTTGGTAAAGCCAAATGATAGCCATAATATATATTATTCTAATTCATAATATATTTCTGAAAATGTTGAAATATGTCCCATTAATTACCAGTTATTTCTCACAATTTCTTATTTAAATTATTATCTAATTTTTATTTATTTATAATTTTATCAAAATGATTTTAAGAAGAGAATTAATAAAATATATCTTTTAGTTAGTTGGATAACCAAACTTTTTACATTTAAGAATCAAAGTTATAAAATAATCCTATCCTAGAAAATCAATATTTATATCATGCATGTCATTTTTTTATATTTACATGATGCATTTATGTAAAGGATGTCATGGAACCTGGTCTGATTCAGACCAGGGGATAAGAAAGAAGAAGAAGAGGCATTTATATCTTTAAAGCGAGAGTGTTTAAATCTGTTGCCATGAAATTTCTACTATAGTTTTCAACTCTATGGAAGAAATATATTTCATATCTAACATTATCGCAAATAACAATAATTCACCTGCACTTTCTAAGAAATTACTTCCAGCTACAAGCTACAATGCTTGTATAAAAACTAAAATATGAGCTCTAGTTTGTTTTTTTAAAAAAAACATAATATTTTCAGTTATAAGTATGTAGAATTTCATTTTCTTACATATAAATATGTGTGCGTGCGTGCGTGCGTGCGTGCGTGCGTGCGTGCGTGCGTGCGTGCGTGCGTGTGTGTGTGTGTGTGTGTGTGTGTGTGTGTGTGTGTGTGTGTGTGTGTGTGTGTGTGTGTGTGTGTGTGTGTGTGTGTGTGTGTGTGTGTGTGTGTGTGTGTGTGTGTGTGTGTGTGTGTGTGTGTGTGTGTGTGTGTGTGTGTGTGTGTGTGTGTGTGCATTAGTGAATTATCTTCAATTAAATAGTTTAAGTATAAGGCAAAAGTAATATTTGCATGAAAAGATTTTTTTTTATAGTCTTAGTTCATATCCTCTCAAACATCTCTAAATACTCAGATGAATAAATGAGATCTGTAAACAGTTTAATTAAATAAGTTTAGTGCATCAACGACTGGAATGATAAAAGACTTGTGTGACTTTCTCTTCCGTGAAAAATAACAGTAACATTTGAATATAACTTGCGCTATTCATACAGTTTATAACATCAAAGATTTATGAATAAAAAATACATTGATTTTAAATATGTTTTTAAAGTCTTCATTAATGTGATTCCTTTTCTGTAAGTATATCAATAACATGGTTTTGTTTATTAGTTTTAATTCTCTAATATATGTTTTTTTACACGTTAAGGAATCTCTAATATGCATTTTATTCTATAAGTAGAGGGGAATTTCTACTACTCATTATGTTGAATACCAATTTTAAATAAATAAAATAAGGAAGTGGTTCTGTTGTATGGTGAGTTAAGCCATAATCTTAAATCTCACATTATAATAATTTGTTCAAGTGATGTATATTGCACAAATTAATCATTTTAAACATTTTTCTTTATTTTTCCTGATCATAAAAAGCGATATTTGTTTATTTTTATGCAAGAGCAAACATAACTAAGATTTCTTCGTCAATTTAGATATTTTTAAATCGAATAAACCTCTATAGACACAATCTCATGAATAATAGTAAAAAATAATAAAAAATATATAAGTTTTAAAACATTTTTCCAAAATATTGATTACACTTATCTTTAATTGAAAAAAAAGGATATTAAATTAAAAACATTTCATGGCATTGTCAAAATATCATGTTCTCGATCTGAAACTGCTTCTGATTCTGGATAATTTGAGATATCCGGCAATTTATAACAAAACAGGAAAAGTTGTCTGTTAATGAGTTCTTGTATGTTACTATTTTACATTATATATCATCATTTAATTTAATATTTAGATTTTTAAAATATTGTATATGCATAATAATAATACACTTTTATGAGATGCATTCATTGTCAAATTGATTTATCGTATTTAACAAATATATAGCGCAAGAATATTTTTTAATAAATTTTATTTTAATCTAATGTAAATACCGTTTCAAATGTTAAACGTGTCTCAATAAAGGAAAAATTTAACTGTATAAATTCAATTTAAGACTTTTTAGCAAACTTTTATGACTCAATTTCATTTATCTTTTCTATTTGAATAAACTATAAATCCTTCATTCTATTATGTCCCTAAAAAAACGTCTTACTAGACTTTCTGATAACTTAATACAAACCTTCATATCTACATAATATATTTGCTTTTTAAAATAAATTCTATAAAATATTTTCTGTATCCTTAAATGCTTTCCCTGTAGTATATATAATGTATCATCTTACCTTGTATTATTCCAAAAATGTCATCATACTTTGGTCCTAAAAGTTTCGTTATCGTATGGAGTAACGGTTTTTATCTAGAGCAAAAGAAAATGATCCAAAGGCCTCTGTTTCATGTTTCTTTTAAGAAATTATTCTCCGTGATATGGTGAACCATTAATTATCACTGACATTAAGGGATTAAAATGAAATGACAAATCAAAAATGAAAAATGACTAGCATTCAATAAGATAAAGAAATCCTTTTTATTCAGTAATGGAACCATGAAAGTTGAGGCTTTAAGGCTTTGAAATATTTGGAATACTTTCTTTCTTTATTAGAAATCCGCTCGCAAAAGAATATTCAAAAAAAAGTAAAAAGGAACTCTTTGCAATGCGACCAGTAACAATAGAAAGTTCAATCTAGCTTATATATTTTTAAAATAACTTCGTTTCATTATGGAACCATTAATTATGATAGAGCATTTATACTGTGCTACTCCTTATTTTTAGTTTAATCAATCCTTATCACCAAAATTTTATTTTCAAAATAACTTTGTAAAGTATTTTTGCTTAATCAAATTCTTTCTTTAAAAGTTACTTATTAAGGAGTTTATTTTATTCAAAGAATTATTGCGGTCTATTAATAAGAATATTATATAAAAAAAAAGAAATACTTTTTTATATAATATTTTTTATATAAAATACTTTTTTTATATAAAATTTTTTATATAATAAAGAAAAACAGTGCTTATGAAATAAGTATCTCCACATTTCATATAACATCAAATAAATCTATGGATTTATTGGTATAAAGATTTCAAGTAAAAGATTTACTGTCGTAAAAATAAAAACACATGCTTCAATACTAATATAATTGATAGCTGTTGCAGACATCCTATTAATAAATATATTTATTTATTTTGACAATATTAGTACCTCTTCTTTCTTATTAGTAACTCTAAAAAGGCATCTTCATAAAACTTATGAAATTATACTATTATTATATTATGGTACTTTTACATTATAAATCCACACAATAATTTACTTAATGAGAAAGAAAAAATATCGTAAATTATTGTCTTAAATATTCCATATGCATAGTGTATTGTTTGAAAATATTTTACATTTTTAGAAACCACTAATAATACAAACATTTTATAAATTAAACTATCACTTTTTGACAAAAATAATTAAATGCCAAAGTTTATTTCTGGCGCAAACTGCTTAACAATCGCAATGATCGAAGATCGATTGCATGCTAATAAAATTATAGCAATTTCGGTTCAATGAAGCAATACTAAATTTGACTGTATTCAGCTTTTTTTTTTTTACTCTAGAAGACTTGTGATCGTAATGCTATTTTTAATGGACAAAATTATCTCTTTTGCATAATACTGTTTCAACTTTGTTTACCATTAAGCTTATATAACTTTTTTTATGACCAAACGTAAAAAAATCGATTAAATATGTTTAATTTATAGTAAAACTTTAAAATATGAAAATCATCATATTTGTGTCTACATTGTATTATTTTTGTTTCTTCTAAGAAACAAACCATTTCTGTTGTATTATGAGGCTATAGTAAAAAAAAACCAAACTTAATTGTCTCATATTTTTAGAATTCCTTGTTATGCTTCACAAATAAGTATATTTACTATTTTATCATTGAATTTGTAATATTATTTAAAGTTTTTTTTTTTTTTTTTTTTTTTTTTTTTTTTTACATTTTCTCACTTTATGCTCATTTTTTGGTATTGACTTCTCCTCAAAAGAGTAATTAATATTGTACACAAAAATGTGTGGAATTTTTTTTACACTTTTGTAGATTAATTGTTATGGTAAGAAAAAAGCTTTTTACAAAACGTTTTGTACATTTTATCTCTGAGCAAATGCAAAACATTTTTAAGCGTTTACTAAGATTAAATTTAAAATTTATAAAATTTTAATATGTTTTTATTATACACTACAATTTAATTACATTCTGTAATATTTTAATGTATTGTCTCAATTTCCTAAAATACTAACATAACTACAGGAAATTTTGCTAATATTTTAATTTAAAACCAGCTAAAAATTAATAATATCATATAAAAATGTCTTATTATGAAGAAATATAGGATTTACTAATATATTTCATTTATTATTAAAAAAATTTACTTCTGTCCTCCGCGGAAAAGAATCATTACCGGGAAGAAGTAATAGCTTCTTTCAAAATAACATGTTCAGTTAAATGAAGTGTGTAGAAATAAAAGAAATGAGGCAAGAAATTTTTCTCTGATTTGAATTCTGAAAAGAAAACACCCTCCCTCCTCTGAGAAGCCATAAATTTATGCTGACGGTAGGATATTAAAATGGACGACAAAGTAAAATTTAAAAAAAAACGAGCGGCAGACGATAATTTAAGACGAAATTTCTCGGTCTGAAAACATTGAACTGTGGGTTCTAACATCGGGAAATTTATTGAACAGATTAATTATTTGGAGTTTCGTTCTTCCAAATGAAAAATATGTACCTCATAAGTCACTTAAAAACTACCTATATCTAATTATTAAAAAATATAAGATAAGAAGAGATAAAACAAAAATGTTATTCTTAATTTGACTAGATTTAAAATTTAGAATCATTAGACATTTTTATAACTTCCTGTATTACTGTTAGAAATTGAATATTGAAAATTGCTAGCTATCAATCATAAAGTGAAAATAGATATTTTCTGTCAAAAAGATAATAAAGATTCACATTTTGTAAAATAAATTAATAAATTTTATAAAATAACATCACAAATTACTGTGGTCATTTTGAGAAATTTTTATGTACTTTTTTAAGCAAATCAAAGAATTTTAGTATGCTCATATCTCATTTTCGATCCCTTTTTATGGCCAAATATATAACCTCTTTTAAAACAAACATTAAACCTTCATTTTCTAATTAAAAATATCTGTTTTTATATGATAGAAATTTTATTTTTTATTTATTAAACGCCAAGAGAAATATACATGACTTCATCAACATATCATATAAACATACACCATTCAAAAACTTTCTCTGTTGTATGACATCCAAGAAAAAATTTACATTTTACCCTTAATTATAAATAATACTTTTGCATTTGCATAAATAATGCATTTGCAGTTTGTATTTTTATTTCAAAAAATTTATGTGAAGTTCAACTAATTTACATGAGGAAAATGAAAAAGTTTTTAAGGATCCCTTAAATTTTTCTTATACCGTCAGACAAAAATATTTACATTTGGCAACAGCTGTTGCCTTACTGGCAAAAACATTTGACTATAACATTAACCTAAAGGATACTAAATAAAACATGTTGCAATTAAGTTTGTCATTAAGCAATAACAATAGCAACAAATTTATTTTATTGACCAAAATAATTAAAGTTTATTAACAAAACTGCTTAACAAGATGACGAAAAAGAAAAAAAATTAGGCAAACAAATGTAAATCAACCAAATATAAAAGGAACAAAGAAAGCACGAAATATGAAAGGGACGCGACACATTTAAAAATCTGCATTTTCACATTTTTGCAATATTTTCTCATGAAGATGATAGAAATTGAATGGTAAAAGAATAACAAAAGAAACCATGAAATGTAGAAATATGTTTAGAATATTTAGTAATAGCTTTACTTGTATGAGAATGAAATTCAGTGCTGATTTTTACTGTCAACTCACCAATTAGAATGCTTCATTTTCCACAAAAATGTCTTTTTTAGTTAGTTCATTCTTTTACTTTTATGCCACGTTTTTAATTTTTGCAGAATTACAAGAGTAAATTTAAAACTGTTATGATTAATCTATCGCAAAATAAAGATTGATTATCTTTTTTCTGTAATTAAAATGCTTATGATTTCATTGACCGCCAGCCCCATCAAATATTTTAATGCATCAAATAAAATGGAAGACAACAAGTGAAATGTGATTTCTTGATACAATACTTAACTTCTATTTCATTCATGTGCATTTCGGATACCTTATATTTGAACTTCTATAATTCTTCCATTTTTAATACCGTGTAATTTTTCACTCAAAACTAATTCTCAAAATAAAAAAATATATATTTTCCTATTAAATTGTTGCTTTCATAAATGAACTGAAAACTTCCAGCTATTGTAGCTTAAAATGTTTAACTATGATTATCATAATAATATTGAGAAATTAAACTATAATGAACTTCTTAAAAGAACAAATCATCACCAAAGAAAGTAAAAAGCAACCAAAATTTATATTATCTAATGTTAACATGCAGCTCCTGTCTTAATGAGTATTTCAAACAAAGTCAGATATTTTAATCCTGTTTATTGATGTGAAATTATGTTATTAACTATAAATATATTTTCTTTAATCATTAAAAGGAATTTTTAATCAATAAAAGCATAAAGATTCATTTCATTATTCAAAACAAAATATTAAAGCAGAGTATAAATATTTCATCAATTTAATTCCTTATATTGATTCAATATCTTAGAACATCTTATGTAGACAATAGATAAAAAATATTCCTCAGTATCTTACGTACACTATAAATAAGAATTAATTAGTTTAGTTTCTTGCTGACCAGTTTGTCTAGTGGTCAGCGTGCCTGACTACGGATAGGGAGGTCCTGGGTTCGAAACCCGGTTCAGGCATGATGTACTTTCTCTCTCTCTCTATCCTGTCTTTGTCCTTTCCTTATGTGAATGAGGTGTGAATGGTTGCCTACCCTATAAACGGGGGTCCCTATGGCATGTGTGTGTTCTGCAGAAGTCAGACTCTACACCAAATATAGTTCAGTTGGAAAATTGGAGCAGCGCACCCCAATTTGCCAGTCTAGCTGGCACACGAGAACAAAAACAACTCATTTAGTTACAGGGTATAACTAAAGAGCTAAAAAAATTTATTTAACTCAAAATAAAACTCAAGTAGAACCAGTTCATTTTCTTGCTTACATAAATTAATTTCAATATGTAGCTAGATTTCATATGAAATTATAATTTATGATTATATTTTATATGTAATTTCAACAAAAATATTGATTCTTATTTAAATGTCTTTATTTTTAAAAATATTTACAATAAGACAAATGCTCATTTTTTTTCTACGTTTTAATAAAAGTTATCAGCTTTTAAATTAAAACTTATCCACTATACAACATATTTTAGTAGGATTTGTTCTGATAATTACTCAAACAATTTCATTTTTTAAACATTTGTTGAAAGAATTCTTCATATATTTGCAAATACCATTAAGTAAAATCATGTTACATACATTTAAAAAAGGATGATTTAAAACAATTTAAAATTTAAATGAATGTAAAAAAATTCTCTGTAATAGTCATGATTAACATGAAATCATGCCTATTTCCTATAATTTGATTATGTCTAACAATTACACATTTTTGAATCTTAACTCAATTAATCTATTTTTAATTTTTAAAGATCTGAAATTAAACTTCTAAATGAATGTTATTAACCTTCGAAAAAAATTATTTTTTCTTGTAAATACCAATGTTCTCTCTCTCTACGACTCGTTCGAATGAGAGATGAATTTTCTTTGAGACCAACTCCCCGAACACTGCTTTTTCGTGTTTACTTTCAGTCACTATTTTTCACTTTCCTCTTGGAATGTGAAAACATTCCTTTAAACAAATGGCATGAGAGCCATTTCTTAGTAGCAGCACACTCAGAGAGGCATTCTAGATGTGACGTGCTCTTACTCCATTTCATGGCCGTAAAGGCTTTAGGGAGAAGAATCTCCAGACAGGGGGCCTAAAAAATGACACCGAACTTGGCCCCTGAATCCCACTATAAAGGAAAACAAAAGTAACAAATGGATGAGAGGAAAAATAGCATGACACAAAACATGCCATGCCATGAATTTTGGATTTTGTATGAATTTCTTCTTGCACGGTGCTCTGGCAAATTGCGGGGGGGGAATGCCATTTATTTTAAGATTTCTTGGATTTTAAAGCTTGAACAGAGAGCTGTTTTCACTGATGTTTCATCTCAATTTTTAGTGGAATTTAAATAATATAGTCAAAATTAGCATATCATTAGTAGAATAAAACTATGCGTCTTTGTTTTATAATTTAATATACGCATATGAAAATGGTTGTAAAATTATGAATTATGAAAACCTTTTAATAATTTGTATTTCTTTAAAATTTACATTATAATGAAATTTTTTGTAATGAACAATGTACTAAATATATTTTTCTTAAAATATGTTTAGTTATCTTTTGATATTTTAAAAATAAAAAATCACAAGGATTCAATTTTAGAAATCATGGTAGGAAATTCTTTCTTTTATTTGTATTACTTATAAAAATTTTTAATATATTCCAAAAAAACACATAACTTTCTGTAAAACATTTTTGAATTCAGTTAATAGAATCTAAATTAAATCTGATTAAAACAGCATTTTGAATAATGAATAATCATTCATTTAAATCATAAGTAATTCTTTTTCTGCCAATTTTAACTGAAATGTAAAATTTCCTATAAAATGCTTAAGAATATCCATCCATTTAAATGTTAAATTAAAAATTCATATTTTAAATTAACAAATTTCTTTATCAATTACATCATCTTCTATACATTAAAACAAAAAATGCAGCATTTCATGAGTTTTAATACACAATACAAGATTAAATTTATAATAATTCTCCAAAATTTAAGTTTTCTAGTACAAAATGTTCAAATATGTCTTTTCTATCCAGGCATATTCATTTCATTAAATTCATTGAATTGTCAGATTACACACACAATTTTTCAATATTTTATTCAATAAATGCATTTTTTTTTTGCTTAGTCTAAATTTGATTTAATATTAAGTACTTATTTTTTAATTATTAAATAAATGTGTATTGAAATGTTTCTAAATTGTTATAAAGTCAAAATATAAATTAAAAACATTAATTCAGTTACTATAAAATTCAATCAATTCATTATTATTAAATTTTAATGTAAGTAATTTAATTTCTCAAAAATTAAGAACATGTGCTTATTGTTCTAATAAAATAACCCGATATCTTTTTTAATTTAATCGCAAAGACTGAAATTTTGGTTAGTAATATTTAATAAATTATTAAAATTTCTGTGAATGAAACATTAATTACATCTAATATATTAATTTATCTCAGTTAAGATTAATTTAAATCATTAATGTGATATAAAGTTAGCTATAAAATCATTTATTTCAATGATTGCAAATAATTTTAAGAAGTTTAACCTTAAGCATTTTTATTAACCACCTTCAACTGACATATATAATGTATATATTTACCATATTTCTTTATATTATTATGCAAAAAATAATGAATAAGAATATAAAGAAATATGATAAATATATAGTTTTGCTAGTAGCTTTTTTATAGACAGTAAAAGCTACAAATCAATATAGCTTTATATTAAATTTAAAATATAAAATTTTTATATAAAAAATATATATAGTTTAAGGATTCAGTGAAAACACAAACTTGTTTTAAAATATTCAAAAATATCTAACTATTCAAAATTATGTCTCCGTTATTCATGATAAAAAGTCGAATTCATCAAATTGTTTATTTCTACAAAGTTTAAGAATATATATTCCATACAAATAAAAAATGAAAAATGTTTAAAAAGCTCAAACTTTTTTACCGATATTTTCTCTCATACTTAATTCATTTTAGATGCCTTTGGATTTTTTATCTGGGAAAAGGTTTTCATTGAATAATTGAATATTAAAGAATGGATCAAAAAATTCCGATGTGAATATATTGATATGGTACCCCCTTGCGAAAGGAAATTTGGATTGCGTGATGTTCACCAACCTGATTGAAAAACTTTTGATATCAGTAATGAAATATACCTGCGCATTTTTCAACTCTACTTTAACGTAGGTTTTATTTTTCATTTTGCAAAAAATAACTATTTGTCCAGTATATCCTTAGGAGGAATAAAAACAGGATTATAAATTGTTCTTTGCAAATTCTGATTTTTTTGAAATACAATTTATTAATTGTTATTGATAATATTAATTGTTATTGATAATATATTGTTTCAAAAAAAGCATGTTTATTCAGTGATGAATCAGAAAATTATGCATGTAAGAGAAGAAACTTTAAATAATGTTATTTTATAAAAATCAAACATTTTTAAATTTTGTCCTGGGATATTTCATTTAAAATTGGAATGTAAAAAAATCAAGTTGACTACTGCAGTATTTGAGCACTAAGTTTTATCCTTTACAAGAAGATACTTTACATTATGTACACCCGTGATGATTGTTTATGTTCAGGGCGTTGTTCAATGAGAAAGATTACATGATTAAAAATTCTGGAAAATGACAAGATTTCAGAAGTCAAGGTTTTACATTTTCACTCACTCATCGTACAAATGAGGAAAATTTAAATAATCTGACATCAAATATTTTATTATTATTCCTGTAATTATAAACAACATAAATATATTTTGCAGGAAGTATTAGTGTACACATATTAATATGTTTCATTACTAGCGTTAAATTTTGGAATAACTTGTTTCTAATGAATCATTCTCATTTCGTTTAATTACAATTAAAATAACTGATGATTGCTAATTTAAATGTAATCTTACTTTCATTGGAAGAACTGTAGTTATAACTTATCACATTATAAATCGAATTAAAAAAAGCATCTTTATTCATTTGCATTTGAATGAATTATTAAATTTCAAATTCTTTTGAAATTGAGTTTTATGATTTATAATAAAATATATGTAAATCATTAATTTTCAATTATATGTGGTTATTTTATATATTATTTAAGCTCACATAAGTAATAATTCCAAAATTTAGGCTTAATTATTCCGAAATAACGATTACAATTGTTCAAAGTAAGCAATTTCGAACTTGATGAGTTTTACAAGCATTTCTCATTACTGTGTCTACTATTTTAAATATATTACTTTTAAATAACTTCAAATAACTTCCGTTTTACTTGAAAAGCACAAATACATTATTAGAAGCATTTCGATATAGTTAAAGTTAAATAATTTGGCAAGAATAAGAAAATATTTTTTCTCATATAGAAACTCAATAATGTTAAGTACCTTTTCAGGCATTTACCTAATTATGTTCATAATGATTTAAAAATATATTAATGAATAGATGTTTCGAAAATTCACACTTTCTTTTTGAAACAAGCCCCATCAAAAATTTGAATGGGTATTGATGTATTGATGTTGATATATCCTTAAGCCACAAAAAATCGAACAACATTACTGTTTGATAGATTTAGGATGATGAAAAAACTTTTGCCATCGATGATTGAAAAACAATACATTTTTTTAATGAAAAAACGAATATTTCCTTTATACTTTATCAATCAAAGATGCTGGAATTTATTAAATATTCTCAATTAATAAATTTCAAACTTATTAAGTAAATTATTAAATTAAATATTCCAAAGGAAATTAATAAAACCATATGAATATTCAATTTTAATATTTTATTTGTGGTTATAATTAAGGTAAAACATATATATGCAATGAGTAAGAATCATTTACATAGAGGAAATAAAATTTTAAATACTTATCTTTTGCCAATATATGTTATTATAATCAAAAGATATCTTTTTAATAAATTATTTAAATAATTCTACTTCTGCATAATAAAAAAATTTGCTGTGGAAATTAAAAAAAAATTTTATCTTTTAATAGATTAAAATTTATTTTAGACTGCAGAAAAAAAAATACCTAATTTTTACGGGAATTTCATGAATTTATATAATTTGTTCCGAATTCACCTTGTGCTTTAAGATTGAATCTTTAGCTCAAGAGAAGTGTTACAACTGCTTACATTTCGGTTGACTTTGATCATTTTTGTGATTTTATTACCATTTTCAATGCAGTGTACCTGTGCGAGGTACATTTCTAACATAAAAAAATGACTGAACAGAATCAAAGAAACCAAAATTGCACATAATTGGTTTTACAGTATCGGAACCAAAACCATCCTTCATAATTTCAGGCACACGGCTTGCGTTTTGCCTTTATCAAGGAAAAACTATGAAATGTTCTGATTTTTTTTTCATTGTTATCTCCTATTTTCTAACAGCCTGTAATTCATAACTTATTGGGACGAACAAAAATCAGCTAATTAATTACTTTAGTGGGAAATATTATTTGTTGTGAATTTCAGGCTGTTTTCATGAATGTTTTATGCATACAATATGTTAAGAACATTTGTTAAAGAAAGGAAAATTTTAAACATTGCATAGCATATTGGAAACACCTGTAGTTACAGTTTTATCAAATTCATCAAATACAATATTTTCAGGATGCTACATTGAAAATCAATTTTTAATTGTTGATCTGTCATTATTTCATATCGCTTTATTAATGAATCTCAAAGCTATGTTCTGAAATTCTTTATTTCAGGTTTCTAAAATAAACCTGAACAAAAGAATTTGTATAAAAGTTACTCCAACTCCTTCAGTAATGAAAAAGTTTTACTTACTAAATCCTTTATACATAGGAACAGCAAGCAGCATTCATACTTTAATAATTCGAGTTCTAAGAAGGAAAATCAATTCTTCAATGTTATATCATATTCCCATAATATAAGTTGTATTATTCAGAAGAATCACCTGGGTCATTTTTATCGGCAAAATAATTTTAAAAAAAAAATCCCGTAAAAACGACTTATTTTACATGGAAATAATACTTTAATCTCAATATTTTAGCTTGCATCAATTTAACTTGTTTTGCTTTCATTTTGTAATTTCTAACATTTATCTTCAATTATGTGTTTAAAACGACAAATATATGTTTTTTAATTTCTTAATATTAACAACATTGTCAATTGTAACAAATTTGGCTAAACTAAAACATGTCATCCAGAAAATAATATATCTCGAATTTCTGAACACAATATTGTTACAATAAATCTAATAATTACATTAACATTTTTAAAACTTTCACAACAAATAATATTTCAAATAAATACTCTCATAACTTTCGAAATACTTTTCACATCAATCTCTTCCTCTGAATGAAAACGACGTCCACGTGAGTTCTGTTTTAGATTAAAGAATAATCAAAAGTCGCACATAGCTAGATCAGGTGAATATGGCGCATGTTCCATCAATTTAATTTGTTTTTAAGAGACTCAATTATTAATCCGGCTGTATGTGAAGATGCATTGTTATTGTGAAGCATTAGTCCCTTAACATTCAGTTCTTGTAGAATTTTCGGAAGACATTTAGTGGTATACCAGTTTGCTGTTACTGTCTTCTGTCCTTCCAATTTGATGACTTTGACCAATCCCGTACTTCTGAAGAAAACGGCATACATCACTTTTTTGCTTGTTGTTTTTCCACCATTGCCGGCTCGGGATCATCTTCAAAGACCCATACTTTGCTTTCTTGACGCGTTGGAACGTCAAAAAACGGTATGTACGTTTCATCACCTGTTATAATTTTACAAATGATGCGGTGGCCACCATCATTTAGCAATTTAAGAGTTTCTTTACTGATTCTCACACGCTCCTCTTTATGGTGCTCAGTTAGATTACGGGGAACCCAACGACAAACTACATTTTTCATATGTAATTCTTCATGAATGATTTTGTGTGTGGCTGTGGATCCAATGTTAAGTTCCTTCTGTATCATTTCATAGGTCATCATCCATTAACATTTTTCGTATGGCAGACACATTATCCAGGATAACTGCCGACGGCGGCCTTCCTGTGTGTTCTTCATCCTGACGAAAATTGCAACCTTTTCTAAATTCTCTAAACCATCTGAATACAGTAGCACGAACTGGAGATTCATCGCCAAATGCTAATTGCAACCGTTGAACGCATTCTTCTTGATTTAATCCTGCTTTAAAATCGTAGAAAAACGTAGCACGAAAATGTTTCATCGTCAACTCCATTTTCTCTTCCGTTTAAAATTTATTCTACGCTAAACAAGTTGAAGTAAGTCAGTAAGAAATCGCCTTCTCTGTTAAAATACTTTGTATTTTAAAATTAAACCGTTTATTTTTATTTTGTAAATTCTTGTCTGCGCGTCTCTCAAAAATTTCAGAGTAACCCTCATATTATTTTAAATTATTATGAAAACTTAAAACACAAAACTGTTCACTTGATCATCTTTTGTTATCTATCCTTCCCTTATCTATCATTATTTTCTTCTATTATTATGAAACTTATCTATAAATTATCTTTCATACATTCTAAAATTTAAAGTACTTTTTTTTTTAATTTTAAATTTGATTTGTTGTTAGCTTTCTAATTCTTATCCAATTTGTTATACTGAATATTGATCAATCTATAACTTTTTTAATATGGAAATAACTCTTTCTGTCATTTTCTATACAGAAAGGATGTTAAAATACTGTCGCACTAAAAATAAAATATCAAATTTATAAAAATTGCATTTTTCTTGCTATATTTTCAAACAATTTGGATAATTCAAAAATTCCAATACCTAAATCAAATTATTCTGCTCAAAGTCCTGGAAAGATTTTCAATGAGAAATGTAAATCGATTACTTTTAAAACTAAGACGCAGGAAAAGTTCAATAATTCCAATGTGTTTATGAAAAGCAAATATGAATAAATAGGTAAAATTGTAATTTTCTTGACTTAAGTATCTTTCCAAATGGATATCCAAAGCAATACGCGAGGAGTTGTATAATATTTATTTGCTTACTCAAAAAAGTGTGGGGGTGGATAAATTGAAAAAGAATATTCATGAGACAGTTGGGAATTTTTCGATGGTTGAATCGAAGTAAATTTCAATGAAACTTCATCTTATGAAAATTTATTGCGTGAATAAGGTTCTCAATATCAGAGCTATGTAGAATTTTTTATTTACTTTGCTTATGAAAGCATTCTGTCCCCATAAACTCCTCCAAATTTAATCTATTTCAACTCATATTTCCTTTCGGATATTGTTTAAAATATTTAAGGCGCCAACATTTATTCAGTGTATATCTCACTTGTCTTATTCCATGTGTGCTTATTGAGAGATTTCTTATTTTTTTCAAAACACATGTATTAGAAAATAGATTTAAAAATTAATTTAAAAAATTCCTTTTATATAAGAAAATTATATTTAAAATTTAATATATCTTTTGTTTTTAAATTTATATTTTGTTAACATATTTTCATCTAGTTATACAGGAGACAGATTTTACTTTATTTCCCTCAAAACAATTTTAAAGTTTTTGAATTATTATTTATGTTTAATTTTTTTTAAACTAAATTCCCAATATATTTAAAATATTTACAAGGAATCAACTTCAGAACTTAACACTTTTTCAATCTGATAATGTGTTCTTAGTTTTAAATGCATAAAATTTTAAAGTGAGGTTGACTTTTTTCACGTATAATTGAATTGTGAGACATTAATTACATCATTAAATAACAGTCATTTATATTTATATACTTAACCTTAACAATTAGATATTTTAAATTACCATAATTGTTTTTCATTTAAGCGCATTAAAATACAACTCGTTTGGATTGGAAATTTATTTAGGATATTAAATTTATACATGAAATGTGATTGAATGTCTAACTTTATATTACCCATCCTGATAAGCAATCAATCCATAGAATTATTTTGTAAATTGCAAAAATGCGTTAATCAGTAAGTAAACTGTTTCAAATTACTTTAGAAATTGAGAACTTCTAGTTAAGTAGTAATTAACGGAGTCTTGATTCAAGATAGAATACAGATAAGCACGTAAACATATGCCAACACAAACTTGTGAATAACCTAATTATTAATTATATCTCCCATTATTTAAATCCTAATAAATAGTTTTTATAGAATAAAAATCGCAAGTAATATTTGTTTTAAGTTTTTTTTCTCAAAAATAAAAAGAATGATGACACTGCAGATACAGTGAGGGTTATTATTCTGACTACGAAAACACGGGATTATTTTTGCATTTTTCTTTTAAGTGTTTTAACACATGTGTTTGGTAACTAGGTTTTATTACTTGATTAAGAATTTTTTTAAAAGAATTTCCTACAATCATGGTTCCAAATTCAAAAATAATTATCCCTACTCATTTTAATATTTCATTAATTTGAGCATTGGTAAAAGGATTAGTTTATAATTTATAAATAAATTTTGCAAATTGTATCTAATAAGTGCTCAATAATCCCTATTAATCTGATTTTTAAGGAAAATTTTTCATAAATAAGAGAAAGTTTTATTTTGAACTAAAAAATAATGAAAAGTAAATAATAATTGATGAAAAGTAAACAAATGAAAAGTAAATGCAGAAATACAATACAAATGAAAAGTAAAAAGAGAAAATTTATACAAATTTCTATTAAATATATGTATATTTTGTATTTACATCAAAATATATATTAATTTTTGTACCTCCAGCAATTTGAAAAGTAATGTGTGTGTCCAAATATTTTTTATTTATTTGGTAATAAATGCACATGTACATTAAAATTTGTATACTCATATATATGCATGTGTAAATGAGTTTGCCTATAGCCTTTAAATTTAATGCACTCCCTCACGTCATCCAAAAATAGACGAAAAACAGCCTATAATAAATATTTGGCAATTCATAAGACCATACAACAAAAAGAAATGTCACTGTATAAATATTTACTTGCATAGATAAGCGGTATAGGAAATCAATTCTAATGGCGTTTCTCATGTTAAAGAGCTAAAGAGAAAGCTGAAGATAAGAAGAGGAATATTTGAAACATAAGGAGAGGATTGACACATTAATCTACTCTTCAAAATCTATAAATAATACAATGTTATATGAGTAAGTAAAAAAAATTTATTTCTAATTATTTAGAATAAAATGAGAAAACCATCTCAGCGTTGCTTACATTTAACAAGGTAATTATTTTAATTACCTATAAGCTAATTAAATTTGCCTAAGTAGATTCCTAAATATCTAAATAGTAATCTGTTACATGCATAAAGCTATTTATTTAAAAACTTTTTCCATAAACTGATAAAAATAATTATGCATTTCTATTACATTAATATTCTTCTAATCATATTACGCTCTACATTCATAATTTTATACAGGTGAAAATTAATATTGACACTAAAATCAGTAGTCCAATTTATATTTCTAGCTTTGTTTTTTATTTCCACAAATTTTTAAAATATATAATGGAGGGGAAATTTGAGCAAACAATAATAATTTACATTAGTAACATATATTGTAATATAACATAAGAACAAAAATCTAGTAAAGTTCATGCATTTTTTTAAATTATTTGCCCTTTGAAAATATTAAAATCATATTTAGAAGTCTACTGGTCTATTTTGTTCATGTATTAACTAGGTATATGGACAAAATAAATTAGCAGACTTCGTGTTCAAAAACATCCTGAAGAAAATGTGAAAAATCTCCCTTTGTGAGAGAAGTAGAAATATCAAAACTGCGTGTTATTCATCATCAGTTCTACATATAATTAATTATTAATTAAATTTACAAAAACATTTGATTAAATAACTATTTAATGTGCCTTAACATTAAAAATCACTAATTTATTATTTTTTATAAATTTTAAAAGGATCGATTTTTTTTTCTTTTATTAATTTCCATGAGATAATAAACACATTTATATTATAAATAATTTATTACAATTTAAATGCATTATAATTTATATGTCAGCTTATTTTTTATAAAAATGTATTTGATAATCAATTTTATTGGGAAATTTAATCATTAGAAAAAACTTTTTTTATATTTTTAAAATGTGTACAACAAAAGTAAGTAATAAATTATAATGAATTCTAAATATAAAATATGCACAGCTTGTTTTCCCTCTAGAAGAAAATAAGAATATCAAAACAAATTATTAAATATAATTTTCAAAATTCTCATATTTTTTTCCAAAACCACTTAACAAATCTTGGGAAAATTATTTTAAACCACTTTTTAAAATAAACTATTTTTAGTTGTGAGTAATTCTATTATTAATTAAATCTTCATTAATGTAAATATATTTCTTAAATTAAACGAAATAATTATTTCATTTGTTTAAATCTATGCTTTGAATAGTGGAATTATTTTTCTCATAAATGGGGGAATTATTTTATTTTAAAAGTAACAACTTAAAAAAAATGAACATTTTATTATTGCATTTTCGATACCATAAGTTTTTGTTCATAAATATTCGTATTTCAAAAGATATAACTACCTCCTTTAAATGAAATGTAATTTTTATACAAAGAGAGAAAATGTGAGTAAACTACGCTGCAGAAATGGAATTTAGTATTTTTTTCTTTTTTACAGACAAAAACATCCAAAGCTTTTTTAAGTCATTTCTGTAACTGCCACTTCTGGCTTTCCTACGGGAATTAAGAATTCTTGAAAACTCTTAAGCATTCAATTTGACAGATATCCATAATGAAAAAAATGCAAACTGGCTATCTTAAACTTTTCCCCAATGATCGGGATTCAATCCTGGAGACTCTACATCAAAGAAGGCTGCTTTATTTGAATTAAGTTGTGCCAAAAAATAACATAAACATTTCCTCAACATAAACTTCATTAAACTTTCTTGAACGTTGCCTCACTGACCGCCCAAGGAATTAATGTCATAACAGCAGATGACCAAATTGCTTCGTTTGTTGAATCAAGGGTTATTACTATGAAAAATATTGTAAACGCACAAACGTTGTTTTGAAAATGAAGCCAATATAACTTACCTAGAAGTATATTTCTAGATAGAGTACGCATTGAAGCAATCTGTTGATGTATGTAATCTAATTTTCGTGTTATTAAAATTTTATTATTATTAATGCTTGCTTTATCAAAATATGCTTAAGTGCAACTGCATAAATTTTCAAATTTTATTTTCGTACATAAACTAAGATTTCAAAATGTTTCTGTAACATATTGATTAAAAACTACGAAAAATTCTGTGCTAATTTACGAAAATACAAAACTGTTTTTCTGAAATTGATTAATATTTTTAAGCTAATCACAATTTATTTTACTTTAGAATTAATGACGCAATATTTAAACATCTAATGTGGAATACCTATATTAATATTTTTTTCATAAATACTTTAAGAAATCAATCATATTTAAAAATTTAATGAATAAAATATTATATAATTAAATTAACTAATCGTAATACCAGTTAACTAGATTAATAGGAACAATCAAAGTTTTAATTTAAATAAATTCTACGATTCCTTAAAACTTTTGAAAAATTTTATGCAAATTGGAAAGAATATGCAATGTGTTTTGCGTTTTGTTAATGTATTTTTACTTTCACAATGAGTCAAACATTTTATATTTTAGAAATAAGAAGTGGTATTTACTTTTCTGAAAAATTCTTACTAACAAATAGCATTTTAAATTATTCCTTAAATTTTATTGAAGTAATATTTTAACTCATCATATTTATATACCTGCTAATATGCAACAATAAATCTTAAATAATTCTCTTATATATATAAAGTCGATTAGAAATCATGCATGCATAAAATAGCTCAAATATAGGTGTTTCATTTTTTTCTAGGATTTTTTTCGCCAAAGAAATGTTTGTGGATAAAAGTGTTGGAAACATTTTATACAAGCATTTATTTAAGCAAAACGTTTCTATTTATTACATGTTCTATCCTACCTAAGTGTGTTCTTCTACACTATTATTTATAACGTATTCTTTTACAATACTCAGAATGCTTTCCGGAAAAATCTTTCGGTGGATAGTTCAAAATCTGACGGGTGAAAAATTGTCAACTCATTCCTACCTATAACAAAGGCAGTAAACAGAGGCAAAAAAAAAAATGCAGGAACCTAAATGATGAATTTGATGGATTTTTCTGTGGTCGCATTTTATGTTTCCTGAAAACTTGGAAAAGCAGAGATTAAGTATGGTCTTTTTTTTAAGGGTAACTTTATATGATGTTTTTTCTAGAAGAGATATTTATCATGACATTTTTGGGAGGTTTGGGGAATTACCATTTGTTTTTCAAAGCACTAAACGTAACACACTTATTTATTGTATATTTAATTCTCATAACACTCTTTACTTTAAATTTACGTAATCTATCTGTTGAAGTCATTCCATTTACATAGTATTTAACCTAATGAAATTAAGTAAAATTTATTCAATTTATCAAATATTTAATCTACTGGGAATTAACCCAATTAATACCCGTTATTTCAATATGTTTCAGGTTGCTTATTTCCGCCAAATTTTGGTGCCAAACACTGTTAGTTGTCTTAGAATTTTAAATTAAGGGTAGAAAAAGATATCTGTGCTGAAACCTACTCTACAGAACTTTGAGAGAGTTATTTTGGATTTTATTGAACTTTTAAGAAGGTTAGACCATTTAATCAAGACCATCTTTTATTTGGTTTGGAATCTGGTCCATTAAATCTCTTTCCCCACGTAACTGCAACTATATTAATGAAGATAAATGTGAAAGAAATTGGTGCATTTTTCTTAATCACAGTTATCTTCTGTTAACATTAATTTCTAACTGCAGAACCAACATGGAACTAAAATTATTTGTATGAAACCTATTGAAATGAAAGAGAATATTTTGTTTCAATTGGTTTTAACAAGATAATTCAACAAAGAAAATGTAGATATGTTTTTACTCATATTTTAAAACTTGGAGAAGGTAGTTTCAGTAATAAATTATTTTTAATGAACGTAATGTCGAAATGTAGTTTTTATATATTGAAAAAATATGAGTTAAATTTTTCTGAATTGTTATATTAAATCGATTGTGTTACTTTGCGTTTTCCTATTATATCTCTTAAATCTAACGAAACTTGCTTTGATAGGTATAATTTATTTTTTAAAAAAGAATTTTAATTTAAATTTTCATTACAATCAACTTCATTAAATAGATATGGATGAATTATTTTACTAAATAATGATGTTCATGGCTAGAATGAAAAGATAATATATTAAACAATTGGCTGAATATGTATCTTTTGGGACATTTGAGTATAATTATATTTTTCCTATTACATTCTGTTTGTTATAAGCTTCTTTTGATATAGATTATTAAATGAAGTTTACTATATACTGTTATCTAAGTGACTATTAATAATGACCAAAATTACTACGCTTCACAGTTCTTATTTCACTGTAACATTATAAAACTCAAACTCACAGTATGAACTCATTAACACAAACTTTATTATTCAATATATACATATATATTGAATAATTTTTAAAATATAATGCATTTTATTTAGTATTCTTACAAGAAATTTATTCTTCATATGAGTTATGTAGCTGATATAAAATTTATATACAAAATCTATATAAATTAATTAAATTTAGCTTGCCAATAATCGCAGTTTTTTGGCAATCATTGCATTTTCTTCCAATTAATTATAGATGTTCCAAAATTTCACAAAGTCACCTTAAAGGTGAAAATAAATTATAAATTTTATGAGATGAATTTAAGAGCTTGAATTTGATTTTAATCTATTAGTGTGATATAATTTCTACGCAAGAAAAACAATTTTAAGAAAAATTTTTAAATTATGCTTAAACTAATAAATAAATTATAAATATTTTTTAGCTATTAATTTATACTTTTACTTATAATTACATTTATAAGTAAATTTAGGTAATTTATTTGTATTACTGTTAATTTGAGAGATATATTTGTAAAGGATATATAAATAAACAGTTAAATAAATGGCATTTAGCTATTAACTTATACTTTTACTTACTTTTGAATTTATCAGCAAATTAAAGAAATTAATTTAGTTAATTTGTTAAAACAGATTTTTGAAGTATCTTCCAATTAATAAATTTATTAAAAGTCATTTAGTCATTAATTTATACTTTTACTTATTATTGAATATATAAATAAATTAAGGTAATTTATTTGTAAGACTTTTTTTTCATTGTATTTATAAAGGTATCACTAAAAATAAAAACTAAAATAAAATTTAAATATATCCTCATCAAAAAGTCTCTTGCAGCATATTAAAAAAAATACATCCCTAAAAGAAGGTATAACGTTACCACAGTTAAAACAATATATATCGATACGAAAATAGAAATCGAAGTGAAATCTATCATCTTGAATATTCCCCTGCATAAATCAGAAGCAATTCAGAAAATTCAAAAATCCCTATCTATGCTAGAGAGAATTCACGGTTTAGTATGCACTCGAGCTTTATGTAGGTGAATTTCAATCAATGCACATTTGAAGATTCACGATGCACAAGAAATTGACGTTCTGTTCAGATTCTTAAATTTGTTTCTACTTCGTAAAAATTGAAGAATGATTTATAAAGTTAGAAATAAAATCAGTATTATATGTTACTTGTATTTATTGTTGTAACTTTAGGAAACCAATGTTTTACTTTTGCATCATCAAAACTGTTAATACTAAATGCTTTTACGCTAAAAATTAATTGTTTGTTACTTTTTGTATTTGTAAGACATAATTTAAACTACCTTTTAAATTCTGAATAGGAACTAGTTGAAGAAAGCGATTACATGAATAATTTACTGGGATTATAATACAATTACATTCTTAAATATTTGCAAATATAAATAAATAAAATGTATTAGGCAACTTATAGTTGAGCATTACTTTAAAAGTATAGTTTATTTAAAAATTTATATTAAAAGTTATTTGCTTTATTTAAAACGTTTTTGTAATTTAACATTGCCAGTTTAAAACTCTTCTGTAACAATTTCTTCAGTAAACTCTGACTTAATTAGTATTAAAATTAAAATCATATTATTGAATTTTAAATTAAATTTAATTAAAAAAATTATGATTGAAAGAAACATTTCACATTTCTTGCAATCACTAAAAGAAGATGAATTTTAACAAATTTTTGAAAGGAATATGAATAGATATTTATTTATATTATTAAATATAAATTATTAATATATAAACTTTTAATATTAACTGATGTTGTATTCTTTGTACGCTTTTTTAAAATGTAAAACATTTTAATTGATATATTTATTATTTTTATAGAAATTTCTAGATTAAATAAGAAAACCTTAAAACACTAAATTGTTTTTATCCATTGACTTAATTAGACTTTACCATGCAGCCTTTCATACTGAAGTATAGACTACTCAAAATGCATACTTTCAGTATACTTCTAAACTATGCAATAAGGTATTCCAAATCACTAAAACATCAATTAAAAAATACTTTTTCAGTGATAAATTAAAGACTACAATGTTTTTTGAGCATAAGAATGTCAAACGTGGTATTGAAAACTATTGAACCCTTTTAAAACAGAATTTCCAAAAAGGAATATTTTTCTGACCTATTGGAATACATATTTGTCATTGACTCAATTTGTGTTTCACAAAATTTTTATTTCAGACAGCCGTGATTTTAAGTGTAAACATTTTACAAAGATAGGGTTTCTCCCAAGTAATAAATCACTGTCAATACAGAGTATCATTCATGATTAAGTTATAAAAATAAATAGATAAAATTTAATGAAGATATTAGAATATTTGGTTAAATTAAAGAAATTTTGTATGATAACTTCTAAGTCGAATATTTAAAGAATTACTATGCCATTAGATATCTGAAAACACTCAAGTAACTCCACATGAATAGGTAACTCTTTTTCTGAATCTACTAATTCAAAATAAATTAAGGATTTTGTTGCATTGATAATTGCAAAACTAGTTTTAGAACCTCATTTTCTTTATTGATCTTTGATAACACAAAAAGTCCAGCAGAATTATTAAAAAAAACTTTAAAGATAAAGAAATTTCAAGAGCAAATAAATTATATATATATATATATATATATATATATATATATATATATATATATATATATATATATATATATATATATATATATAAGGAAGTACATATAAATAATTTATTTAGATTGCTGCTACGCAATTAAAGTGTTTTTTGCAAATTATCACGTCACAAATTTTGCTGATTATTTTGCAGAACTTTTAATTTAATTTATTTACTTTTATGCTATTTATTTTATTTTTTTTAATTTTCAATGCTTTTTCTTAAGTATTATTTATTACCAGCAAGCATTAAGCAATTTAGCGGGATATCGATAAATATAAACATTTTTTATTAATACCATAATAAAACTGAAGAACTCAAATAATTCAGTGTGCGTGCGTGCCTGCCAGCGTGTGATAACTTCTATACACATTTATATGTAAGAAAATTTCATTTTCTCACTTATAAATATGTATAGAAGTTAACACACACACAAATTTCTTTGTGTGTGTGTGTGTGTGTGTGTGTGTGTGTGTGTGTGTGTGTGTGTGTGTGTGTGTGTGTGTGTGTGTGTGTGTGTGTGTGTGTGTGTGTGTGTGTGTGTGTGTGTGTGTGTGTGTGTGTGTGTGTGTGTGTGTGTGTGTGTGTGTGTGTGTGTGTGTGTGTGTGTGTGTGTGTGTGTGTGTGTGTGTGTGTGTGTGTGTGTGTGTGTGTGTGTGAGAGAGAGAGAGAGAGAGATAATAAATGGAGAAATAAAAAAATCCCTTTAATATAATGCAGTTCAATGATTAATAAAACTTCTTTGATTTATTTTCAAACAAATGGGATAAATCCAATTCTATTACAGTAATTTCACACAGCCATTACCTTAATAAGTTTATTCTTAATATTTCAGCTTTGTTCCTTAACATTGCAGAAATACTCTGCATGAATAAATATTTGACCTAATTTCTACATTACAGAACAAAATATCATTTTTGTGAAAGGTTGCAATTATTTATAACCAATTTTTCTGAAAGAAAACATTTATTATAGCTCATAAGCTCTTTTTCTTTCCAGTGTTTTCTTTTTAAGAAAAATGTTCTTGATAAACCATTTATATCCCTGAAACGAAACGAAAACGACACAGGTCCATTCGTGTGTGAATGTAAGCAGAATTACAATCAATGTTTGACCTAAGTTAATAATATACAAATGAATCAAAAATATAAAAAAAGATATTTGTAATAACATATTTATTAAAAATAATTCTAAAAAAATCAAAATCATATCAATATGTTATACAATGCATAAATTTTAACAAAACAAATTGTGACTAATAGTATATTTTTCGGCACTGATGCCATGTGCCACATTTTAAAGTTAATAAATTTTTGGTGAATTGTCTTATTTATCTGTAAACCTGACTTTTATTATATCATAAAAATGGAAACCTAGAAGAATTATTAAAAAACTCTATTTCGGCAACCCTAATGCCCTAATGTTTACTTCATGGCGAAACGCGCGCGCGCGTGTGTGAGTGTGTGTAATAAAAATATAATAATGTTTTAATAGTTTAAAAGTTAGTTATCATTTAATACTTTGGTTACTTATTTAATTTTAATTCAGTTAATCACATTTATTTAAGATTTTGTTCAGGATTAATATATTTTTTCTAGGTACAATTTTTATCTGAATTCAATATTTTTCATAAAAACATAGTTATATACTTTTTAAATATTTCTTTTATAATTTATAAATTTCAAAAATATGTTTTACTGAATAAAATTGAAAAACATAACTCTGTAGGGTAGCTAATTTTGCAAATTTCGATTTAAAAACCGAAAAACTTGGAAAAAAACTGCCATGACTTTTATAATAATATGATAATCATTTTTATTTTAAATAAAGATCTTCTTTGAACTTAAAAAAATATGTAATCCCTTATTTTTAGTATCAAATTATATTCATACACATAAATTACTATATGATATTTAGTTATTTTAATTCTAAAAAATTTGTAAATTACCGTGCTTCATGAAATGTTTGGAAGATCAAGTTAAGATTAAAATTAAATAAATGATAGTAGTTATGAACAGTTGCAAAAAATAAAATTTTATTTACTTTTAATCTTAAAAAAATGATAGTACAAATATGGCTTATACACTCATGTCCATAAATTAAGGATAATTCAGAAACACACAGAAATTGAACATTAAAATGAAAATTTCACATGTAGAATTATCACACACATCTTGAAGAAAAACATGCAAATTATAAGAAACCACTAGATGGTGCCGATAATATATCACAATGACGAGAGTGTAAAAGAGGGGTATATAAGTAAAGGTTGCAAAAAGTAAAATAGTTCACAAGCACTTTAAAAAGACTTTCAGTGCAATAACCGCATAGTTATGGTACAAAGGAAGCACTTGGATGATGTTTTACGTGGTAAACTTATCAGCCATCTTTCATATGGTTGTACCCAGCAGGAAGTATCTGAGGAACTTGGAATCATCCAGTGTGTCATCTCCAGGCTTTGGCAACGGTTTCAAGATGATAGTAATGTGAGTAGACGTTACAGCACAGGTCACCCCCGAGTTAAAATTATGAATGAGGACCAGTAGTTTGCAGTTACTGCCAAAATAAACAGACGGAACACAGCATCAGACCAGTCTCGTCAGCTCTCTCCATCTGGCAGGTACGACAGTTTTGCAGTCCGTGTACAGAAGCTTGTAGCACATTGGTCTAAATGCTCGTAGGCCTGTCAGATGTGTTCCACTTACCTCAACTCATTGTCGCCTGCTATTAGTCTGGAGTAGAGAGTATGCATTGTGGTCAACGCAGCAGTGGTCTTGTGTGATGCTTTCCGACTACTGCCTACTCTTAAAAAAAGTCAAGTGGTTCTTCACCACTCACTGAGCGACAGATATTTTGTACTCCATAAAGATATGAAATGAATCCTTTTGTACTTAATTGTTGAGAAAAGTTCTAATTTTAGCACTCCATTCTAAGTTCAAAGCAATTTTTAATTTTTTTTTTTTTTTTTTTTTTTTGACGTGATTATGGCACAAAGCAAATATGATGTGCTCTAATTGGCTTAAACCATCACGTGCCTCTCTGATTTCAGTTTATTTTCGATAAAAGTGGAGATATTTAAAACTTCATTTTGTAGAAGTAAAATATTCAGAATATTTAAAAGCATAATTGGGTTAGAAGAAGCACAGAAACTTCAAAGTAAGTCTTTATCACTTATAATTAATTGAATAAATAAGTCAAAATTTATAGTTATAGTTCGAATCTTAATTATAGTTATTGTTTTTGGCCATTTGATAAATTTCCGTATTTAAAAGTTTGAATGAATGAATTCTATTGAATTCATTTTCAGTTTATTGTATATAACATTTGAAGTTTCTGATTAATTGGAAATGTTTAGTAATATAAAAATGTTTGGAAATTTTGTTATTTATTTCAAATACTATTTTCTGCCAAAATTTAATTTATTATAAATTAATAGCCAATTAGAAAGAATTCATTTTTAAATCCTTTTACTTTTAAAACTGCGTAAATATGACAATGGAAAAATTTTAGAAATTTCTCATTGGTTTATTTATCCAACATATATTATAGAAATATTATTTAATATAGTTTATTGCACTGAAGTGAAAGTGCGATTAGTATAAAAGATATATATTGGTTTTAAAAATTGATTTTAAAATAATTGAAAGTAATTCATTAAATTATATATTAATTTAAATATAACTTAATAATTAGCTTAAGAAATTTTAATAATATTTTTAAATCTATTTTGAAATAAAGTTTCATTTGTTCTTACTTTTAAAATTAAATCCTAATTAATTTTATAATAAATTTATAATTTATAATGTATTTAAAATTTTTAAAATGTTTAATTTGAATTCAATAGTTTAGAGAATTAAATATTCAAGTATTTTTAATTAACTTGACCATAACTAATTTTTACATGTACAATATTATTAAGTAAAAAAAATGTATATATGTATGTATTTTTTCCTTCGGATAAAAGAGTTATTACAATTTGAATTTTCTTATGAAATAAATAGAGAAAAAAATTTACTGCTTTCAATGGCGCATTGGTAGATATGAAACCTGAATTTTTTGCATATTTGAGAATGATTTTAAAAATATTCATGAAAGTACTAAACTTTAATGTCAACATTCTTTTCTAATGATGCCACACAATACTTAAGCACACTAAAATTTACAATTCTTTACATAATTTGTATAGCGGGACTTTTAATAATAAAACATGAAACAAGCTGTGCCTACATTTTCAAAATTTTTTTATTCAATATGAATAAGATGTTTTAAATTATTTTAATGCCAAAAAACTTCAGTTGAAATTTTGCAGAGAAATCTTTTTTTATAAGAATGGAAGAAAGATCTCATTGTGTTACTTTCACATTTTTTAATCATTGTTTCCATATTTGTTTCCAAAAGAAAATAATTAAATTTATATTTTACAAAATATGTAGTATTGCTTGTTTTTCATTATATTGTAGTTTTCTATCATTAATTTTAAAAAATAATTTTACTTGAAATGTATTTTATTATTAGTATATGTGATGCAAAAGTATTGTTTAACAATTATTTTATTGAAATTTGAAAAGAGATTATTAAGTTTCACCTGCTTTTCAGTTACAGTTGATATTTTCAAAAATATTTTATCATTAGAAATAAATTTATATATGCTATGACATTTTGTAAATTATCATAAGGGTTGTATATATCTATTTCTTAACAAATAAAACATCTAATTTTGTTTCACTGAATATCAATAATTTATCATTTTTGCCCCATTCTTATAAAACATTTTCAAAAACTATTAGATAGCAATTAATTAACTAACTTCAATTGTTGAATTTTGATTAAATAATTAATAAGAATACCATTTTTTCAAACAAATTACTCTTGCTTTAAATATATAGAAAATTTTATTAATTAAGTACAAATAATTATTCTCTTTATTACACATATATTTGTAATTTGATATTCAATATCCAAAGGCTGACTCTTTTCTTTGTAAATTTCCTGCATACTTTGCTCATAGAATATCATCATAAGTTCAAAAAAACTTGTCCTATAATGCGGGTTAAATATGTGATAATTTAGGATGGTGGTATTTTTTGGGCTGAATATGATTTTAATATAGAATATAATTGCATAGATTTCTTATGATATAATTGCATAGATTTTTTAGTGATAAATTATAGACAATTTGCAATAAACGATAACTATTAAAAATTGTTTTTCATTTATTTTCTTCAATGATAATTACATAAACTCTTATTTTTGAAGCATTTAATTCGTTCTTATTTAATTAAAAAACTTAAAAAATTCAGTCAATTATATTCCTGTATACATAAGACAAACATTTTCTAATTCATTTTGTCAATTCCTCAAAACAAATATACAGATTGGCAGTAAAAAAAAATTATTTCTTGTTTCTCTTAAGTCATTCGATTGCATATTAATTCTGTATTAAGAGAAAGAATTATCGAATATATTTGACTTCTTACTTCCTCATTCAAAAACTGAATTTAAAAAAAAACTTTACTAAAGTTAACTATTGTGGAAAAGTTTTCCAAAGGAATATTTTATGAGAAAGAAAAAACCATCATTTTCCAGATACTGGCAATTAGACTCTAAATAAGGCCAATCATCTGTGGAAAATGGAAATAGAATGTCGTCTAAAATAACTCATCGCGTATATCAAATCGACAAGAATCTATCTCTAGGTGAGACATTTCTAGTCAAACGTAGCTAGAAGTAAAAGCTGTCAGAATATTAAAGCGCAATCGGGAATTGAGAATGATAAAACTACTTTCAATTTCTTAAATTTGCTTCAATTTTATGAAAATAAGAAAGATGTGAGAAATCCAAAAACAAAACCAATGTCATATGTTTCTTTGATTTATTGATGAGACAGTTTGGAAAATAATATTTCCTTCTGAAGTAATTGAAAAGGTAAATCAAATGATTGCTTAGAATCAATGAGCAACTTTCTAAGGCATTTCAGTTTCCTTATATCAAAAAGCCAATTTGGTAAATTGCCATTTTCCATAAATATTTCGACAGGAATTTCTTATAATGAAGATATATGTTTTCCTCCAGGATATGATTTAATGCATGCTTTAAATATGACTTGCACAGAAAGTTCTAAAAATTATTATTAGTGCGGTTTTTTTCTGGTTTTTTACAACAATAATAAAATCTTCTTTTTCCTATGAATTTTGATTTTATTATGATATACATATGTTTAATATTCAGTTTCATACTAGATTTTCTTATTAATTCTTCTTTTAAATTTATTCGATGATGTAAAAAAAATATTAAAGAAGCTTGACTTTTTATTTATTTACCATCCCTATATAAAAAAAGTAAAAAAAAAAATCCTTGTCCTGTAAGTCTGCCGAGATTTTGTGTAGAGTAAAATTATAAGAACTTATATCAAAGTGTTAGGAGTATCTAGCTAACGCAAAGTAATAACTAAGTTTCCTTTCGAAATTTCTATTGCAATGTTTATTATTAAAACCCTGCACCGGTTAGAACTCCCAATAAAGTTGCTTATACCATGATGTATTCAAATTAACAATATAACACAAAAATGGTTAATTATTTAATCTATAAATATTAATAGTAAATATTAATCTAAATAATTAAGCACTAATCATTGAATTTATCTAACTGGAGCTTCTCTCACTCCAGAAAAGACGCATGTGATTATTTCCATTTTTTTAAAATTGTCATCAATGCTAATTACTAAGAATAAAAAAAAATTTTCTAGCTTTGGAGCCCTCTAAATTCTCTAGCTTCACTGTGCAATTTAAAAAAATAGCGATAATTACTATTCTAGTTTTTGAAAAAATCTTCTTTTTACTCTTTTCAATGAATCTTTTTTTTCCCCAATTTTTTTAATACTGTCTTATTTGTTTCTAATAAATATATACAAGATATTTCGTTTCATAATAAGATTTGTGAAATTGTAATTGAATTATTTTTTGGGATATATAGCATTTAATATTTTAATTGTATAACTTCATGTTTTAACGTTTAAATAGGAATTTTGGTCAGACATTTTTTTACTTTGTGTTTTTATTTATTTCGGTATGTTATGCATGGTAATACCTAAAGTTTTGCATTCTTTAATTTAAATCTTTTTATTCTTTAAATTTAAATCTTGTCTTTTCAACCTAAATTTTAATTTAAAGCATGCTTTGTAATAATATTAAAGTTTTTTTTTTTTGTTAGCCAGTGAAAAGTTTTTTATTTTCACCCGTTAACTGAAACTTAGGTTAGAAATAATTTTTTGGCCATGTTAATTATTATTTAATTATGCATAAGATGTCGAATGTAATGGTAAGTTATGGTTTCATTTCCAATATATTGATTTTATAGTTATCTTTTTATTTTATAAATGTATGCATATGTCCTCAAAACCCTGATTAATTTTGCTTAGTAATATCTGAACAAATTGAACATTCGAAAAGTAAGGGGTAAATTTTAAATTCGTTGAATCAGTTGTAAATTGATTTAAATTGAATACTGCTAAGGAAATATTTTTAAGTAGTCTTAAATTAAATATAAAATTTCGATATGCTTCTCTGAATATTGAACCTTGATCATACCCAAGTAAAGGGAAAATTTTAAAAAATATATGTCTCATTATAAAAAACCAAAAAATGTTTTAAACAACTGAAATAATATTTGGCTCAAAAAAAATAAAACTATTAAATTCCATAACCAATTAAGACACTTTATATGATATTTTAGTTTTTCAAGTACCTTATTAAAACATTATTATACATTTTACCCCAGTACAGTTTAGTAGTTAAACGTTTTTCACAGATCATAATTTTATACTGTATAACTTTATGGAAAATATATCACTATTTTTTTTTTGATTTACGATAATTTATAAGGTGATTCATTACTAAATATCATAAAATTTGTCTACAATTTTTTACGACGATAGTCTTACATTTGTGAATCTTGAATAAAATCCGCCTGTATAAAAACAGAAAACGCATTATGAATTATTTTGAATAACCTTCCTCTTAAATCAGAAGCAAATCATTACACACTAAGTATCCATCCGTAAGTGAGGATTCCTGGAAAAATATTCATTCAAACGAAGTGTGAATACAATTTAATGCGTATTGGAGATTTAAAAGACTAAAAAAGTTTCAGTTTTTCAAATGTATTGCAACATCATAAAAAAGCAAAGAAAGGAAAGAATGCCAAAATAAACGATAACATTATGCATTATTCTGATTTATGAATACGATAGCGATGAAGACAGGCCTCACTATCAAATTTATTAAAGAAATAAATTGCGAAAATATTTTTTTGAATCCATGAAGGGTATATATTTTATGTGATTCATCGTTATTTTATATCTTCCGTACTAAATAGTTGCAGTGCAAAGTTTTACTTATTTATTTATTCTTTTTGTTCTTTTTAGAATTTCATCATGCAAATTCTTTTTATTTGGAGTAGATACTTTTTAAAAGCGATATTTCATTGATGTTTTAAATTACATTCTAACATAAATATATCAATGACTCCAATTTCTCTTTTAAAATGTAAACCATAATTAGCTACTTTCTGTAATCAATTTGATCTATGCATAGCAAAAATGTCACGCAAAAATAATTACAATATGATTTTGAATTCACTTATTGATTTTTATAATAAAAGTATCAATAGAAGGAAAAAATTAACAATTTATGCAATAAAAGTATTTTTAATTTAAATTTACATTTGAAGATGAGGAGAATGAGAAATTGTTCTTTTGATATTATTTTTTCATGTAATTCAATCTATTAAACATATGATAATATAATTATAGAATCTTAGTTTAATACTAACTCATATTACTATTATATATATTAATAAAAAAAAGTGTATTTTTCATAATGAAAATAAGCTTTTCATTTTTTTCCTATAAACTTTCAATATAAATTTCAAACCGGAAAGTATGTCCTTTATGAGGAAAGACAGTTGATAAAATGTTTAACAGACTGATTAGCGAAGCTGAATACTGAAGAAAATAGCACTCTGTAAGTGTAAAATTACATGACCACTGATAACCTCGGCGTTAATTATACTTTTTTTAACTTCATACGCTCTAAAAATTTTCAAATGGTAACCATATGCTTATGATTATTAACTATAGAGTGATCAAATTTCCATTACTATTCCCTTGAAATAATATGAATGTGCGTATCAATATGCGCAACTGGAAACACCATTTACATAATTACATTTTATTGCCAGTATTCGTTTGACAAATACTGACAGTCGTCAAACAAACACACAACTGAATCAACGTCAATCTACTGTTGACATATATACATTACCGTGAAACACAGAAAAGCTTGCAGTAGGACAGATATCTTGGCAAGTCTTAGGACACTCATAGTCGTGAGAGAGTGTTCAGAAATAACAAAGAACCGTATTTTAGTGTTGTTAGGATATTTCTGCTCCCTACTTTAAATTCTATCACTTGAAGAATATCCTCCATTATATAATTATAACTCCCTTGACACATAACCTACCTCATGGTCGTATTGTTCTCATCATGGTCACCATTTAACAGGATTAAAGAATTTTATGATGATGCGCAATGCTTTAGGCTCCATCGAAAACCTTTAACATCATGGAAATTATAAGAATTTTATTAAAAAGAAAACTTTGTTAGTTGTTTCCCTCTATGGAACTCAAAACCGTTTTGCATTGAATACTGATGTACTTTTACTTATTTCACTTATATCTTTATATATGAATCATTTTTTAGAATTCTTGAAGTATGTAACCTTATATATTGATAAAATAATTGTTTTATCCCTCGAATTTCATCCTCCTTATTGTTAAATAAAATTTACTGAAACTTCTCCAAATTTTAAATAAAAATATTGCATAATTTCAGTAAGGAAAATTTGAATAGAAATAATTTGTAAATAAAGGTTAGCTTAATTAGCTGATTTTGATGGGAATAAGTTATTTCTTTTCATATCATACAAAAAATTATATTACATAGTTTTTTAGTCCTTTTGTACTCAAAAGAAAATGATTATTCCATAAAAGATTGAGATTATTCATTTTTGTTTTACTTCTGAATTGAAATTCCCTGGTGCTTTTCTATTTCTATTTCTAGAGATAATATCACGCAATAAAATCCTTTGTGAAAAATGGAACAAGCTACAAGAAAAGAAAATTAATCTTTAAAACAATTTATATAATTTTATTCACTTGTACATACAGTTTAAAATATACTGTTAAAACAATTATTTAAAATCGGGAAAGTATAAAATAAATAATAAAATTATTTGTGATTAATTAAAAAGCAAATTACATTTTTAATTTAATAAAAAATTTGTTTATTCAAGAAAAAGAAAAGAACTTCAGAATATTCCGATATAACAACAAAAGGTGATAAATTTAGGCTTCAAATGTCCTTTGATGTTTAGATATCAAAAAATCAATAAAAATAAGAAAATGTCCTTATAAATTGGAAAAGTTTTTTTAACTTGAGATTTTTTTTTTGTTTGTTTTTGAGATTACATCCAGAAATAGCAAACGTAAAGTTATGAATTGCTAAATGTTACGTGGTTAATAGTAAATATTAGACTTAAAATTAAGTATTTATTCTCTCTCTCTCTCTCTCTCTCTCTCTTAATATTATTATAATTTATTTGACTTTAAATATTAAGGTTTTTACTAAAAACACTTAATTTTGAAAGAAATACTGAAAAATATTTGTAATATTAGTAGAATTTAGAAAATTAATAAAAATTGCATACTCCTAAGTAAATTAAAATCTTAAAAAAACTGCTAATTAAAATATCATTCTATTAAATTTTTAGATTAAATAAGTTTAAATTTCCTTCTTTTTTTTGTTAAATCTTATCTTGATTAGGCATTTTATACTTTACTATACTATATGTGTACATATATTTTTATAAATGCGACATAATATCAAAATAATAACTCATAATCAGGATAATCAAGAAATACATTTCGAGGACAAACGACGAAATTTTTCACAGTACATAAACAAACCACTTAAGAATTCTCTCTAACAAAATCTTTTTACCGAAATGCTTGCTCTCTTAGAATTTTAAGAAGCTTATCTCAAATACTAAATAAAGTTGTTTATATAAAAATTATTTTACTTCTGAGGTACAGTTGACTTAAAATTAGAGTCATATGAGCGGATGTTCTTTCAAAATATTCAGTATTGATTAGTTGTGCAATTCGCTATCTTTCTTCTCTCTTTCTCTCTCTCTGTGTTTCTCCATGGAACTAATATTTTATTCATTTTAAAGAAGTTTAAGAATTTTTTTGGTTCATCTAAGAAATTGAACTTCTTGAATAACCCAAAAGGTATCGATATATTGGTTAAAATATGTCAATATGGTATCCCGTATTCTTTACACTTTCATATATTATGATCTGCTTCCTTTGCTTGCTGGAAAAACTTTTCCAATGAATTGTGAAATATTTGTAAATAAGCAAATTTTCACTTCTAGTGCAAAATTTTCCATCATGTTTACTGATAAGTTTTCTTATATTGACTTGGAAAATAGAAAGTAATTTTTCAGGCTTTATAATTAATTTTTTTCGAGTTTATGGATGCTCTTGGTTTTAGAAAATTATTTACTATGATCTTTCTAAGAATTAAATAATTTTGATTAAATTCTTCATGTCTAACGAATGATCATCGTTAATGGCATATACAACATTATATTTCTTACAATGTTACCCATAGTTATCATTAGCATTCACACACATATATATATGTGTTATCAAAGGTTAATTATATTATTTTTATATACGAGAGTATATGTATGCGTATGAGAGGAAGAGAGGGAATTTTTAATATTTATATAATAATATTTTGATAAGTCTTTATTAGAAAATTCTATTTGGCTGGAAAATTCATTTCAGTATAACTATTAATATAATAAAAATAAAATGAGTATTCAAAATATTCAACAAATTAACTTACTTATATAGCTATACAATATATATTCGTACATATAGTTTATCCTTCGATAAATATAAATATTTATAATCGATGTTAAAAGCAAATGATTACTATAAGAGAAGGAGAAACAAGAATATATTTACTGATATTAATGCATGGTTGGAAGCATGGCAAAATTATGAAAACAAATAGTTATTGAATTTAGAAGATTTATATATAAATATTTTTGATAAAAAAAATGTCTAAATTCTAGTAAGAAAATGTATTATTTCTTCCACTAGAAAATTATACAAAAACAGAATTTTATTTTAAAGCATTTTATAGAAATAAATTATCAAAATAGAATTTAATATTTTTCAACTAATAAAGATTCTTACATCTTTTATTTCCATTTTTAGTAATCATAAGAAAAAAAACGCTTAAAATTTAGATAATAATTTATTAAAAAATATATAGATTTAAATTCTTCATAAAATTCAGAGTGATGCCTGTAAGAAATTGAAATTGCAGAATCTTAAGACAAACAAATAGGATAAGTAATAACGCAAGATAACTAATTTAGAATTAGTTTGAAAAAATTAACAAAGTAATAGAATTCATACACACAAATTAAAAAAACATTTAAAATAAAAAAAATTATTAAATGCATCAAAACAAGCCATTCTAGTAATATAATTTATTAATAACTCATTTTCAAGCAAATTATGATTTAATATTGGAAAACAAATAAAGATTACAAGTTTCAAGCTGTGACTGCGATCTTATCTGTAAATGTATGAACTTTGTGTTCCTTACTTCCAAATG
Source organism: Latrodectus elegans (assembly GCA_030067965.1). Taxonomy (NCBI): domain Eukaryota; kingdom Metazoa; phylum Arthropoda; class Arachnida; order Araneae; family Theridiidae; genus Latrodectus; species Latrodectus elegans. Next base: position 50,884,673 of record CM057815.1, on the reverse strand, counting down.
TGTTCTAGCATTTTTGAGAAACGCAAGACCATATACAAATCATTTCCTTAATATTGAAAATTATTTTTAAATGATTTGTTAAGGTGTGATTCTAAAAAATGTAAAAATCTAATAAAGATTAATTCTAATTTGCATTGATTGTTATTTCTTCATTTTATATAATATTGATAATTTATTGATTGTTAATTATAAAAAAAATTTAACTTTTTTGATACTTTATTCTTTCTAACTTAGAAATTTTTTCTTTTCACATTGACAAAGCATTTTCCTCTCATCAACGTCATTGACTAAAGTTTTTTTTATATTTTTAAATCAGAACAAATGCCTAAAAATATAATGAGAATTCATACTTTATGTGCCAGAATTAATTCAGATGTATTAACATCTGATAGAAAATTGTAAAATTAACACTCCTTATACTTTGAAGTATTTTCTTCCCAATATTTACACACGCAAATAAATTTTAATAAAAATTACATATAATACTTATAAAAAAAACACTTTCATTGTAAAAATGTGAAGCCTAGTGGCTTAAGGTCTAAGATTTGATACTCGTCTTGGACAGGGTTGTCTCAGCCTTTAATCCCTTCAGTGGGTCGAAAAACAGATTAAGGAGCTGCTTACTAACTAAACGCTTAGAATTTAACGTTAGGCTGATCACCAAGCCTGGACTTATGCCTCTCACCTTATAGCCCTCTGTCAGGGAAACAGAATTGAGCACTGTAAGTCTTGGCCAACATGGACTGCCATGCCACTGGTTTATTTTTTAATAAAAATATTGATTCAAAAATTAAATCTTGAGAATGGGCTGATATAAAAGAAGCAAAAAAATCATTGATAAAAGTAGAAACTAGTTTGCGTTAGAGTTGCTCAGAAAAATATTGTTGTTTTTTACGTTTAGTTTAAAAGCATTATACAGGCAGTTGCTTTTGACTTTATAGTTGCTTTATTGATAAAAAAAATTCACATGAAAAAATATATAATTTCTTAAAATCATAAATGTTTGACTTTTAATACCATGTATTTATTTTTAAATTATTTTTCAAGAATTTCGTCGTTGAACGAGAACTAAAATGAAAGGGATAATATTTCAATTTTATTGGCAGAAAAAAATTAGATCTAAAATAGTTAACTTGAAATATTGTTTTGCTTAATTCCGAAAGCTATATAGAAATGCACATTTCTTTTTCAATTTCTTTGCATGCACCAGACGATTTTGAAATCAACTCGAAAATTTTAATCTTTATATGCACTTAATGACTTTCATTTCAGTAAAATTTATGGGATACTAATGCTTCTTGTGGAAATTCAGAATCTCGAAGCAGTTTCAATTACCTAGAATTATTTAACTTCAGACAACATAAAAGATAAATAGACTCAGAATATATTATTCTAATTTATTGATGATATAGCCAGACAGATAACGATTTTTTTTTTAAATTTCATCGAAGGAATAAATTGAGTAGAAATTCTTAGATTGCTCCTGAAAGACTCTATAACCGATTTTTATTTTCTTTATGTTAAGAAATTATTCTTGAATTCCCTTTGCCTATAAATTCACTGTATTATGGCTATGAATCTTCGAGCGAAAAGATTCTGTGTGTGTTTTAAATACTCTCTAGGGAATAAAATGTTAAAAGCTTAGGAATCTGCTAAGAAATTGTTTGTTTGTTACTCAAGCTATTACATTCCATAATAAATTGCATTTGCGAAGTAACTTATTTAAGAAGTAGAATATTTTACGATCATAAGTCTTTTTCATTTCTTTTAATAAAGAAGTGTAGTTAAAGTGAATTGCACTTAATTAACTTTTAATGAATTTTTAATTAACTAATTAAATATAATAATGAAATAATAATAAAATAAAAATGAGAATTAAATTAAATAATGCATAAATTTAATTTAACTTAAAGTTAAAGCTTTTTTCATATAGAAAGCAACAATTAAATTTGCCTTTAATGTTACCAGAAAACAATTGTTATATTTCGTAAATAATATTGTTCTCAAATTATATTAAAAATTCTTATGTTCACTGATGGTCACGTTTTTTCGGAAAAAAAATACTTAATATACCTAGAATAAAATAAAACTATATCTTAAGCTAAATAAATACTTTATTTCTTATAATACCGGAATATAATATACTAATTAAAAAGATCTCCCAAATACTTCTTTTGCTGTAAATATCTTACATTTGTGTGTGACAAAGTAATAAATAATTGTTTATACAGATTACTGTTAATTTTGGAAACATAATTATATAAACAATTCAGTATACCCACTTTATAATTATTGTATCAAGTTATAACGTACAAATAATATGAACTAAGCATTTATTTATAAGTATATTCAGGTTTTTCTCAATATAAAGTATTTTTTAATCTAAAGTCAAAATTAAAGATCATATTTTATGTACATTATGTTTAATTTATATTCTTCCTAAAAAAGACTTTTTTTTTACCAAAAAAGAATAAAATTAATCAATTGAACATAGGAAAATATTGTATATTAATAATTATATACTTGTTTTATTATAGCTTAATTACATATTTCAAGTAGAATACTTTTTACAATTATAAAAACTATAGTTAAAGATTCTTTCCGAAACAATTCATCATTTTGTCTGTAACGGATAATAATTTAATTAAATTACACTTATGGGTACAAATAAGAATACATTGGTAGAAAATGTTAAATTTTTATGAGTTTTATTCCTGACAATCTATGTTTTATATTGTATTACTTAAAAAAGGCATTCATGTATGATGGCAACTTGCTATTGGTTAGAGCTTACTACTAATTGTGATTTAAATTTATAAAATGCATATATTGCTTTACACAGTAATTTATTATATTAGTGATTTATGCATTCAGTTTTATCTTTTCTCGTAAACATAATGCGTCTGCTAGTGATTAGACATAGCTTTCTAAATGAAAAGTGCAGGGTTCGATACCAGAGAGGGCTTCTGCATTCAGCATGAATGTCTGTGAAAGTTGATGATCGAACGTTTTCAGGGTTTTATTCACTTGTGACAATGAAATAAACTACATTATCTATAAAAAGTCTTCTTCAAAAGCAAATATAAGGTGTGTACATAAATATTCTATAATAGCCTTCAAGATTTTAAGTTCCTTACTATTTTTTTAATCAAGTTTTTTTGCTTTCTAAAAAAAGAGATTGGTGTATAAATATTTCTCGAATACCTGAAAAACTTCCATATTTTAAACAGCTGAACATAGTAAGCATGTGTAAAAGTAAATAATCTTCATATATCCCTAGAATACTTTCTTAATCCTCAAATAATCTATATTCCGGGACAAAATCTGTATCACCGTGATTGTCTCTCAATCAACCATTTTTGATTCAAATATCTGTTTGCATTATTATTATCAATAGAATAGAGCAATGTTTTTTATTTTTACTTTTATTGAAATGTTTTGTTTCCCAGTTCATCAATTGAAATTATGCATTTAAACACCAAGTTAAACAGTTGTTGTTCAGTAATTTTTACAACCGTTTGTTATTTTTAAAATTTTGATTTGATCTTAATGGAATTTCGTAACATATATTTATAGCAAGAAATGCTTTTATTTCCCAATTGCAAAAATATTCAACTACAAACTTAACTTGCATATCGGTTAATATTGTCAAACAATAACATAAATTAGTTACCAAATTCAGATACAGAATATGCTCTACTCACCATTATTTTAATAAGTTATAACAATGAACTCAATTTTTTTATATCTAAAAAAAACCAAGTTAAATAAATATTGTAACATATTTTAATGAGATACAAAACTCATTTACACAGGATAAAAATATATTATTTCTTTATGCATTCTATATTAATATAGCTGAATTTTCCTACATTTATTATTAATTCCTATTAATTCATTTTTTTAACGAAATGAGTTGTTTGAGAATTGTTGCTGTAGTAACTATAAGAATAACATTTAACGTAAACTTCGATACATATATAGTCAATATGAGACATCCACACTACAGTAAATAGGAATAAGGAATAAATATATATGGTGTTCTTTCTTATTTCTATAAGAACATTGATATTAGATTATCTAAGAAAGAATAACCTAAACACACATATTGAATAATCTAATTATTTATCATTTTACTATAAAAACAGTTATCATTGTTAAGATATAATAGCAAATAATTTCTTTCCTGTGACACTTTTTCTAAACCTCAGTTTTCTATTCTAAAATTTTAGGAAATAAATAAAACTATATGAAAGGAAGTGATTAGAAGAGATCTCTTTATGTATTTCTAATCACGCATCTTTGTTTACTTTATCAGATTATATAGGTAAATTATTCTAGATTTACACATACACATATATTATCCTTTATATGTAAATAAAAATAACATTCGAAAGGGAAATAAAATTGTTTCTTTATTATACAAGAGTTTAACCTTCGAAATGAATTTAATTTTAGCTTATTATATTAAGAAATTGATTAATCATATTTCTTACTATTAATGGATTCTAAATAAATTGCCATAATAATACATGAATTAAAATAGAAGACTGTTTCAAAATATGAATTGTTTATACAGAAAAAGTATTTTCTAATATTTAAAAATTAATTATTTTTTAATAGTGAGCTTATGCATTTTATGTTTCTGTGCTTCGCTGAAGACATAGAAGAATCACTATAAATAACTTGGAAACGTTTTCGTATAAAATAAATATCTTTTTAATTAGGACATTTAAAACAGAGAATGAAGACAAAGGAATAAATCAATACAAATATAAAGTACATTTTTACCGAATCATTGTTACTTTAATGAGCTCATTTTGAAAGGATCATTTCAGAAATCATCTCACTGAACATTTTTAGATTTTTATTTTATTTTTCATCAAATGGCAAAAAGACTATTTCAACTTCAAAATAAGGCTTCTATTACTCATTTGCTGAATCATCATTACTTGATAATAACTTTTAAGTTAATTTATTCTGCAATAATTTGTCGTTACCTTTCTTTTAAAATTAACTGAAATAATTTATTTTGGAATGCAAAGTCTTTTGTGTCAGTAAAATAATTTCAGTTTGAAAAACTTTTGACATAAGTGATTCATAAAAGATACTCTAAAGAATTATTTGAGTAATTTAGATAAATTATATTTTTATGGAGCTAAAGCTATGGATGCTCAAAACAGCGAAAATAAAAAAGATGGGTTAATATTTCTATTAGTATATTATATTTTTAGTAAGCTTTTGTTGAATCTTCTCTTCTATGTACAGCATTTCTTAATTCATACACTTTTCCATATAAACCCATAAAATATGAGTATGATAAATAATATATATTGTGATATCTTATAATATATAAAATAGAACTTTCTTCATATAATTTGATCATTATTTGTCTGTCAAATTTATTACAATATACAAGACTCATTTAGCGATTTATCTCAATTCATTCTGCATTTATATATTTAATATGGAAGAATATATTTGATTTCTTACCTTTTACTTCAATAAAATACATGTTTAATCATAATTTGACTATCTTATAATACGCTTTATAAGAAATGTCATGGACTACCTTGTTTTAACGCTAGACATTTCTATAATATAAGGTAAATAAGAAAGTCCTTGCCATTTTTAAGTTGTCATTGAATGGAATGAGAAAAAGTATGCAAATTAACATACTACGTAGTTGAGACATCAGTCAGTCGTAGTTGAGACATCAGTCAGACTATAAATAACTTGGAAAAGTTTTCGTATAAAATAAATATCTTTTTAATTAGAACATTTAAAACAGAGAATGAAGACAAAGGAATAAATCAATACAAATATAAAGTATATTTTTACCGAATCATTGTTACTTTAATGAGTTCATTTTGAAAGGATCATTTCAGAAATCATCTCAGAATTATCAGCCATCGTAAAATCAGTCCACCGCGCACATTCATCAGTCGTAACTCGTACGGTAGCAACGAAAAATGGACGTGTCGAAGGAGCTCGTTCTGTTGTATTTGCTTTAGAACTTCAAAGTGGGTTCGTCAGCTGCTGCAGCAAGTCGCCAAATATGTTTAGATTCTAGGGATGCAGTTGTGAACGAATGCATGGCAATGCATTCCAGTGTCAGGTCGGGAGATTTGTCGCACTGTGGTGAAGCTTGTGTCTGATGGTTTAGTGGTCAAATGGTTCACTATGAGCTGCTAACGGACCAAACAATCACTGCAAATAAGTACTCGCAGCAATTAGAACGTAAGCTATTGCAAAGGAAGGATTCAACACTGATTAATTGCAAGGATGTACTGTTTTTGGCAGGTAATGCGAGGCTGCGTGTCACGCGGGTAGCCAGGAATACCATACAGCGACTTGGTTAGGAGACAAGACAGTACAAGAGATTGCCGTCCTCCTTGTACTGTCTTGCCTTAGTATACGAGTATTTTGCAAATAGGAGCCTCTCCTACTATTTATTTGGCGTTTTGTACCACCCCAAGTCCAATCAAGTTCAATTTTGTCATTTGTTACGCCTGACAGAGATTATAGCTTCTTGTCTAGTCTGAAGAGTTCATTTTTCCGTCAGTCAGATGGTACTAGATAGCAGCATTAAAAATTTTCTTATATCACCTGTCAAGTTTAAATATTTCATTTCCCCCTCTTTCAGATGACACTATATATTAACATTACAAGTCAATGATGGATCTTCTATTTTCGAAGCAGATCCCAAGAAGAAGTCCCTAGACCTTGGTGTGTAACCTCAGAGGTATTGATTTAAATTGAGAGAACTTTGCGACCTCGACATACTTCAACTGCCCCAGTTACCATTAGTGAACACAGTAATCTGTAGCTGGTACCAGGATCGAACTCATTTCCTTTAGGTTGCGAAAATGACTCTCTCCCTACTGAGTTACCACGGCACTGCCATCCTCCTTACTCAGCTGTCCTTGCACCATCAGATGACCACCTCTTCCATCCCCTATACAATCATCTTCAGGGAAAATCCTTTGCCAATAAAGCATACTTGCGCCAAGCATTCAATGACATTTTTGCATCAAAAACCCTATGGAACCAAAAGGGAATTACACAACAAGAGACATGTTTTCAGAAGTATCTGGATACCCATGGTGATTACTTCAAAGACTAACAATATTCTACACTTTCTATAGGTCATATTCTTTACGGCCGCTAATAATGGTAAGAGCTTTCTTGTTTCCGTGGTAAAATTAATGATTTGCTAAGCACAAAATTGATAAAGCCAATTCTGTTAATCAAATAAATGATTGCATTGTCATTACCATAGCTTATAAATGTTGATAATGCTTTTATTATGAGGATAAAACCTGCAAAAAACAGGAAACACTATTATATGTCAGGATTTAGCACCTAATAAAATGTAAAATATCAACAGAGAAATAACGAAGATTACTTTATTTACTTTTAAAAACAAATTTGTATACAACTTTTAAAGTTAGGAATTGCAAAATCTATGAATCAACAAAAAATATGATTTTAAGAAAATGTAAACCACGGGATTTCTATTTAAATTTAGCGAAATTAACTATTTATTGACTTAATAATTTACAGAGTTGTCTAGAAAGTTCAGTTCCAGGTTATGAACACAATGAAACCCATTTCTTCAGCCTAAAATCCCGCTCACGTATAAAGCATCTCTATCTTTGAATTAATTTTTATTATTAATCTTTTTCTGGGTGGATGGAATAAGCTACATAATAATGTATTTAAATAACCATTCAATGTAACTGATAAATAACATTGCACGCGTAATTTCATTGAAATCAATCTGAAAAATTGTTTAACTAAAAAATACACTATTGTCCATAAAAATTGCTACATCAGGAAGAAATGCAGATAACAAAATGATATTTATTGGACATGTTATATTATACTAAAAATAACAAGTGATTAAATTTTCAAAAAATTTGGCTGGATAGATCCTGAGAAATCGGTACCCAGAACAACCACCTCTGGCAGTTATAAGAGCAGTTATACGCCTGGGCATTAAGACATACAGAGATTGGATTGCATGTACAAGTACAGATGCCCATGCAGCTTCAACACGATGCCACAGTTCATCAACAGTAGCGACTGGCGTTTGGTGACGAGCCAGTCACTCGGCAACTATTGACCAGACATTTTCTATTGGTGAAAGATCTGGAGAATATGCTGGTCAGGGCAACAGCCGAGCACGTTCCGTATCAAGGAAGGTTCGTAAAATACCGGCAACATGCGGTCGGGCATTATTCTACTGAAACGTAGGGTTTCGCAGGTCACGAATAAATGGTAGAGCCACGGGTCGTAACACACCACAAATGTAACGTGCACTGTTCAAAGCACCGTCAATGCGAACAAGAGGTGACCGAGACGTGTATCCAATGGCACCCCATACCATCACGCCAGGTGATGGGCCAGTATGACGATGACGAATGCAAGCTGCCAGTGTGCGTTCACCTCGATGCCGCCAAACACAGATGCGACCATCATGATGCTCTACACAGAACCTGGATTCATCTGAAAAGATGACGTCTCGCCATTCGTGTGCTCAGGTTCGTAGTTGGTCACACCATTGAAGGCGCTCTTGTCTATGACGCAGCTTCAAGGGAAGCCGCAGCCATGGTCTCCGAGCTGAGAGTCCATGCTGCTGCAAACGTCGTCGAACTGTTCGTGCAGACACTTGTTGTCTTCCAAACGATTCTGTTTCTTGACTCACGGCTTGTGACGTAGTTGCACCATCCATTACGGTAATGCGGATAATATGCCTGTCTTCTCGGCTGCTAGTGATAGGTAGCCATTGAGATCCCGCATGGCGTTCCGTATTACCGTCCTGAACACATCGATTCCATATTCTGCTAACAGTCATTGGATCTCGACCGACGCGAACAGCAATACTGCGATAAGATAAACCGCAATCCCGGTACGCTACAATTCGACCTTTATCAAAGTCAGAAACGTGCTTGTACGCATTTCTCCTTCTTACACGAGGCATCACAACAACTTTTCACCAGGCAACAACATTCAAATGCAATTTGTGTATGAGGAATCGGCTGAACAATTTCCTCATTTAAACACAATGTAGATGTCGCTACTAGCGCCTTCTTTGTTTGAATGCGCTAAAAAGCTAATCATTTGCGTATCACAGCACCTTCTTCCTTTCGTATAAATTTTACGTCTGTAACATGTCGCCTTCTTTGTGTAGCAATTTTAATGGCCAGTAGTGTATATATCGAAGAATTCTTTCAGCTAAATATTTTACTTCTCAATGTAACAATAAAATTGTATAGTAAAATTGTGAATCAAAGTAAGTTTTATAACTCCTATTTGATTGTCTTACGTTTCGGACAGAATTGTCGAATTTAAAATCGTAATTATGATCATCATTTAAATCAACATTTTGAATCAAGTTCTAAGGAATAAACATTTAAGCTGACGACTGTTATAACTAGAGAACGAATATTTTTCGTTTTCTGTAGCATATTCTTTTATACTTTGAAGTTTTGAACACCTTATTACATTTATATTCTATATATGCAGTTCCTGACTTATTTCTTATCTTTAATCTCAGATGCAATTCAGCTATTTTCTAGCAACAATCTGGTGAAATGTTAACGTTTGAAATGCATTTTTGTAATAGAAGCTGATGTGGAAAATATTTCCTATGTAATACTACAAGAAAATAAAAGGACTATAAAATGTCATCATATTTACAAATTCTGCATTCTTAAATTCCGAAATATAAATATAAATAAAATTCTATAATGTGTGTGATGCCATTTTATTATTTTGTCTCATAAAACAAACAATTATATAAGATCAGAATTCACTAATTACAAATTTGACCACTATATTTTAAACTTTTTGTTTATTTTAATTTTTTAAATGTGTTCTAATTTTTAATTGGTAATAGAATATGATGCTCTCTGAATTCAAGCTCTAAAACTTTGACAAATATTATAAGAAAATATAAGGTATATTCATCAAATAAATCTTCAAATATGAAAGGGATTCTTACTCTTATCCATTGTGAAAAGAATTCACTTTATTATGTATCTTCAAAACCAATAACCGATAGATCTTCTATCCTTAACAATAAACTCTGTTATCCATGTTTATAAATAAATATGCATTTGTTACTTATTCCTTTGTCTGCCTATTGCATTGTTCTTGGTATTACTTCCCTTTTTGGCATTAAAAGGTTACCATTTTATCTAGAAAATAATAGCTATAAGATGGCCTTTAGATGGCCACTACATATATTCGTGTATTGCATATACAGATATCCCTTATTATATTATGCATTCTTGATTTAAATCTTAGAAAATAATATTTCCTCCAGCTATCTAAATAAGATTTCTAGCTTTCCCAGTATTTTCGTTTATTATAAAACAGGAAAAAAATTATATATTTTTGTATTCCACTTTTTAGTTATTAAATTTTTAACCAACATGATAATTTTTAAAGTTTCTAAAAATTCTTTTGTTTGTTAATATCAAAGTTTATTAAGAGATAAAACTTACTTCGTTTTACAGTTTCAAAATAAGCTATAAGGGAAAGCATAACGTAATAGTAGGATGTAAATAGAATATTAGGATCGAAAATTCTTACATATACTATTAGTTACATTTTTCATCAAAAATTCAAAGCTATAAGCATTAGATAAGAAACAAAATAAATAACTATACTACGTGTACAGCTTGATATTGTCAGAAAGCCTGTGGAATGAAAGCATGTATATAAAAGGTACACTTTTATAAATTTGGAAGTTGTTTTTATCAACTTTGCTTTTTTAATTTATTTACCGAAATTTCCTCTGCTGCAGATATCGATCTTTCTTAAAATATGATTCCTACTTAAAATAAAAGCTATTGTTAATTTTTACTTGAAATTTTGTCATTAATTTTAAAATATCTTTAAGATTCTCGAAAAAGTCTCTTATGCTACGATTTTATATATATATATAAAGTATTGCTTTTTTGTTTGTTCAAAAGTGTTATTGCCATTTTACTGCATGTGCAATAAAATAAGATAAAAATTTTCAATCCTTTTGAATTTTTACTTTTTGCACAATGAGTAATTAATGAATCTTTACACGAGTTAAATTAAATCTTTTTAATTTAGCTGCTGTGATTTCTACAGTATTTCTGGCATAGACTTAGATAGGTAAAAATTTAGGAAAATCAAAATGGAGACTATATTATAATTTTGTCATTTTATTGCTTCTGTAATAAAATAAGAAATATATTTCTGTCATTTTAATATTTCTCTAGTTATATAATTGCGCAATCAATTATAAAAAAAAAACATTTCCTAGCATTAAATTAACTCCACTGAAATTTCTACTGTTCAGCCATTATTCAACCGTCTCCAAGTGAAACGATAATTTATGATCATGGTGACTTCCTCAAAAATTGATTTAATACATCTAACATATAGTGTAGTAATTTTATCCAAATATTACAAAGCAATTAAGTCAACTCTAATTTATATTAGGAAGCAAAACCAGTAACCACCATTATTATTTTAACAACTTTCATAAAAATTTCACAGCATCTAAGAAGTAATAAATTATGTTATAAAATTACAAAAATATAATTTAAAAAATAATCCTGTTCTTTGTAAATAAACAACACACATTTTCTCGATTTTTTTTTTTTTTAGACAGACTTATTTATAAGTTCATAAAATATTTAGAATTCTTTAACATTAAAAGAAAATGTAATTTTTACATCTTTTTCAATATACTTCCATAAATAAATTTCTTTTAAAATAAATTTAAAATTTTCAAACTCTTTAGTGTCTATGATATTATTTATTGTCTTTTTAGATAATCCTTAACTGCTAAATTTAATGCCACCCAATTAAATTTCAGTGAACTATTAGTTTTCAGTATTATGAATCATTTCAAAAGAGATTCAAAAAATCTGAAATTCCGTTCAATAATAACTAATTATAATTAGATTATCAAAAAAGTATTTATAATAATATTAATAGTTTTAACTATTCGGTACCAACTTTTATAGTTTCTCCTCGTTTCTTTATAATTTATTACTTTGTTGAAATTTTCTATCCTGCTTGAAATCTGGACTTGGTCGAAAACACAATTTGACGTCGATATATTGATGTATACATAAGGATACGGTCTCAACTATTGGAATAATTTTTACTTTGCATGCTTTTCCCTTCTCTAATGGAAAAACTTTTGCCAACAGTAATGAAAAATCTTTCAAAAATTTTTTTCTTTCAAACTACACTTTTCCCTGTTCACATCAAACATTTTCTTATTTTCTAATATTTTTTGGACGAATCCTAACTAAAACGAATTTTTTTTAAATTGCTATATTCTAAATTTCAAAAAAACTGCATTTTTTCACTACAAAAACTGTGACATTTTATGACGAATGTATTAAAAATACAAAAGATAACTTATAGATTATTAAATATGATATTCTTAAAGTATAAACTATATATCACTTGAATGAATGATTCACATCTCAATAACATGAAAATGTGGATATATTATTAAGCAGTTTTCAACACTCGTATACGATTACTTTCTTAAGCATCATTTTAAATTGCATTTAAAATCATTTTCATTTATTTAATACGGGTTTATCAAGGTTTAGATAATTTAGTTGAAAGACTTTAAAATTTCACGAGAAAGATTAATGTAAAAACTGTAGTAAGAAAGCATATAAGTTTGTCCCTATTCTTTTGATATTTTTATGAAGTATTTCATATTTTTTAAATAAAGTAATTTATAATAGGAATACAAGGAACTAATTACAGGACAAAACTCTTCACATTTAAGAATCTCAGGTTTAGACAATGGGAAAAGGAAATTGAAATTATAATTTCTGCTTACTCGTCTATGGGCATACATATTTCCGGGAATGTATTAGTAGACTATAAATAAATAGGAAATGCTATAAATAAGCTAAATATCTATGAAAATTTCTTCATAATGCCAAATTATGCAAGAGATATTAAAATACCATGTAAAAAACTTAGACAATTTAAGTGACTTCTACGCTTTGACAAAGTACTGACGCCACCAAATGTGCTTGCTGGTTACATATAGATGTATATTTCTGATTTGTGGTTGGAAGGAATGTTCTTACGAACATTAAAATCACAATAAACTGAGAGAAGGTTTGAATGTGCAAATGATAAAGATTTTTAAATATTCGAGTGAATCCAGATCGTATCAGAGAAACAAACATCATCGGAAGTATTGCTCATAAGAAAAGCTACGAAAGAAAGAAGTACTGTTTAAAAGACAACGAATTTCTTAGTCGAAACTTGATTGAAAAGTTAAAATTCAGAATATTATGTTATGTTGTAAATAAGAATTGCTTTCCAGGAAGTGTCGGAATTCAATAGAGGATGGATCTTTTCAAATCAAGTGGGTAAATTATTATTCCGTGATGTTATCCTCCCCATTAGTTATCCAACCAGTTTCATGCCAATATAGAATTGATAGATTGCTACGGGTTACACTAAAGAAGGACATAGGTTGGGTTTGTATGAAACCGTACAACCGCATCATGGATTTGTCAGAAAAGAACTTTTTCAGACAGCTAGAAAAAGAGGCTAGAAGAGAGGACAGACAGCTAGAGGAAGAGACTCTGTTCTATTCCTATTAGCCATCAGCTTGTGCCTTTACTTCAGTCTAGAATGTCAGGCAGTGCCATGTGCCCACTAAGAACCGTAATTTGGTATCGCAGGACTTGAGAGGCTCCCCGTAACGCACTACCAGTGTCACATTTTTGAGAGTCGAATGCTTTATAAAGGTAGGGCTTTCAAACCTACAGTGATTTATGCAGTAGATCACTGTAGGTTTGAAACTTAGACAGTGATCTACTGCGTAGATCACTGTATCACAGCTCGGAATACAAATTTGAAATAACAGAATTAATAGAATAGGATTCAAGTGAAACAGAAAATTAATTGCTAATAGGAACTAAATAAATTTAAATAGGAAAGGCTGAAATATTTACATAATTTACGAACAGGAATTAATTATAGTTAATGTAATTTAGAATTTTATAGGAGTAAAATGCAATTAATTCCTTACATATCTTAAAATATAGATGTGTACTAAGTACAAGTAATTTTGGAAATTGAAAAACTAGTGATCAGCTTGTTTGTCTGTTACTGGAGTTGAGGAATTTAGTTAATCTTCAAAATCTGTTGATTCTGCTTCTGAGTTATGATTCCTATTGGTGAGCAGTCAACTCTTTACACATTTGGAGCCCTTTTTCATGGAGGAAATTTATTAGTTGAATTAATTTTTGTGTTCTGAACTTGTTCATTGAGCAGAATTTTAGGAACTGGTAGTTGGTTTAATTAGAGGATTTTTTATATGTAGATGTTTGGTTTGAGGGCATTCTGTGATATAATGCTGTAGTGTACCAATTTAGCCACATATGCAAGCTGGAGATCTAGATTTGTTAACTCTGTTCCTTTGACAATGTAACATAAAAAAGAAGACTTTGGAGTTTTCAATGACTAATCTGGAAACAAGTATATAACAATATTAGCTATGAGTCCCAGTTCTGCTTGCAACATAGTTATGACCGTATACATGAATTGTTCTATTTAGTATCGTCATATAAGTCCGTCATCTGGTGGATGCTCAACATGCACATGTGCAGTTCGGATGGACTATAATATGAAAGTTGATTTATACAATTCTGACTTCTTTAAGTCAGTAGTTGTCTTCGTATTTATAACTTGTGAAAACCATCCTTTAGCAACATAATGCAAAAGCATATAGGACAAAGCCTGTTTTAAACTTTCATTTATATAGAGGATGTTTGATTGTTGCCCTACAAACCTTTATGATATGCGAAATTTCATTTTACTACAAAATAATGCAGAATATTTGCTGCTTGTCACGTTCTCACCTTCCTTGATACAGAGAGTATTCGATTGCTGTCTTGGCCAATCATGTCTTTAGACTCTAATCAATTGAAAACATTTAGTCAATAGTGAAGAAGAGTTATGGCTACCATCAGTCTCCAGACATAAATCAGTATGAAATTAATTCCTTTTTTGTTGAGTAAAGCTTATTTTAGTTGACATGAACACCAAATGTTTCTAATACTTTCACACTTGTAAATTCTTAAATTTCTTTCAAATTCAATTATTTTTCCTTCAAGCCAAATTGTTTATAAGCAATAAATATCTTTTTTTTATTCGTTTTTCTTTATGGTGTAGCAAGTTTAATGGTAAATAATGCATATGAGTTTATAAAGGTGTTTTTTTTAAAGTATCTGGAAATGTTACTATTTTCATTGATTATAGATATTGTTTTGCTTAAGAGATTATATGGATATTGTTTTGCTTAAGAGTCGGTCACAGTTTATATCTGGAAATTGACATAATAATATTTTCCTCTTCATATTCAGTGGGAAAATTTGAAAATCATATTCGTTTCATGTTTAAAATGGCATTAAATTATTGGTAGCAATATAACATTTTACATAATTAGAAGCATACAACAATTACAAAGAATGAATACAGTTTTATATAAAAAGCAATCACACAAAAGGAAATTTTATTTGCATGCAAAAATAATATGTTTTGTTTTTCATCTCTCTTGCAATGACTCACATTATTTTT
Source organism: Latrodectus elegans (assembly GCA_030067965.1). Taxonomy (NCBI): domain Eukaryota; kingdom Metazoa; phylum Arthropoda; class Arachnida; order Araneae; family Theridiidae; genus Latrodectus; species Latrodectus elegans. The sequence goes on along the minus strand of CM057815.1, from coordinate 50,869,052 downwards.
CTCTAATGGTTTCTTTAAAGAAATGTTAACATTTACGCTCTATCATTATTTTCCTTTCTTATAATGAATACGAAAATATTTCTTGGAACAAATCATCCAGAAAATTTCTAAGCAGCAACAAATCGTTAGAAATTCCTCGTTTAATATTTACGAGTTTGATAAAACCCTTAAAAGCTTAGAAAAGATAAATTGTCAAATGATGGGCAATAACTTCAAGGACATCCAGTTATGCCATAAAACGTAAATAAAGGTAACAAATGGTTGAATAGAAAACAAAAGTGCCGTAGAAAAAATTTACATATGATAGATTTCTAGTACCATAAGTTTCTGTTTAAATAGAAAAGGAAAGAAAACTTTTCAGAAAGAGCCATTTACTTTAGCAATATTTCTAACATAAAATAGTTTGGAAAGCTTAAAATTTCCGTCAGATATTTATTGATAAATTGTTGATAATTTGAAAAGTTTACATCTAATTCAACAATTTACATTTTCCAATGTAAATTTCATAAATTTTATATATATATATAGATAGATATATATATATATAGATAGATAGACAGATAGATAGATATATAATATATAATATATATATATATATATAAAATTTATGAAATTTACATTGGAAAATGTAAATTGTTGAATTAGATGTAAACTTTTCAAATTATCAACAATTTATCAATAAATATCTAACTGAAATTTTAAGCTTTCCAAACTATTTTATGTTAGAAATATTGCTAAAGTAAATGGCTCTTTCATTTAGAATTAGAATTATATATATATATATATATATATATATATATATATATATATATATATATATATATATATATATATATATATATATATATATATATATATATATATATATATATATATATATATATATATATATATATATATATATATATATATATATATATATATATATATATATATATGTATATATATATATATATATTCTTTATATATATATAATTCTTTAAATTGCAGTCAGTTTGATTAGAGACTGTAATGCATAGTGAATATATTTTTGCTAATAATAAAAATATTTTTATTGGAATTGTTAAAATCAAATAAAAGTAGTTTATTTTACTATTTATAATTCATTTTAACAACTATTTTTGAAGAAAGTATACACATTTTAATTATTTTGAATGACTATATTTAGATTTACGAGCTGCATATTTCTTATAAATCATAAAATTTTACATAAATTATGTCTGTGAAGTCCAAACGGAAACATAAAATATCAATAAATTAACAGCAAATACTTATTTTGGTGAAGTGAATTAGATTGATATTTAAATACAAAATAAGCTAATACATATACCTTTTCTCTGATAACATTTTAATCACAATATTCATTTTCAATATTAAATTCAGTTGGTAATGAATTTGGAAGTTAATACAAATTTAGATATTGTAAGAGGTATAGTAAAGTAGTTAGACTGTAACTTTACAAGAAAGAATAGATTGAAGTAAATTAATTCAAGACACTCGATGAGGAAAACAGATATGGAAACTGTAGGCCTTGGTTCACATATAGACTGTAGTAAAACAGGTTTACTTTTTTTTTTTTAGAAATAAATTATAAATACTATAAAATAAACATTTTCCTTATTTATAGTTTAATTGATACGAAAATATTATTAATTGATATGAATGCCATCCATTAATCTCACAATATTACCACTAATATTAAATTGTATAATATATATTGTAATGATTAGAAGTTGTTTTTATAAGTTAATTGAAATAATTTCTTCACGTATTGGGTTCGTCTATTAAAGTTCATAAAAGAGTGTTTCAAGAGACATAAATTTAAAAAATTGTGTACCATGAATTCCTATTAAAAACTCAGAATTACATTAGAACTGAAACACTTTAGATTCTGCATAATTAATCCTGTTCGACACACAAGTTGTTCCGTAAGATCTTAAGATTTGTATGTGTGTGTGTGTGTGTGTGTGCTCACAGGTGTAAGAACAGAGCAGGCGGCCAACAGTGTCACAAACATTATTAGATAATTACAAATTCATTCAGCCAACATTATTTCAATTTTTAAACCACTTCAAACATTTTTGCGGTAAGTGACAAAATTATTAAACTATTGTTTTGCTATAATTGATAGTATTTTATTTATAGATAGATAGATGGATATATATAGGAGATATTAATTACAAGATATGCAAAATACGTGAATTTGTCAAATAATTATTTCTTTAACTTAATTTTTAATTTCGCTCATAATTAATTTGATAATTTTTTGAATGTTTAAATTATCAGAGAAGTGAAACAAAAATCATTATTGAAATAATTATGTATAAAAAAGTGGTTTGCAATATATCATAGGGTTTAAAATAAAGGAAAGTAATAACATATTTACTATACGCTTAATCTACTTCCGAATGTTCGAATTACAAATATATATAGAACTATTTGAAATTGTTTTCATACTAAGGTTGAATACGAACATAATTCACTTGATGTTGAATACAAAATCAAATCATAATTTTTACCAAAATGGAATTGATTTGCTTTCCCTTGTCTCCGGTTTTCCTGATGAGAAAAACAGGTGTTGATTCCAATATTTTTCAATCATTTTATTTTTCCAGTGTTTTATTTTTAACCAAGCCTTTTAAACTTCTCTCAACAGTTTTTTATAATACAAATGATCTATTGTGTTTCATTTAAAAAAAATCTTTTGATATTCTGAAATTGTTTTTGAATAGCAACTTTTTAGTTGTTTTATATATTTTGTTAAAAATTATAAAAGAATTCACTTTTTAATAAATTAGTTCTTCATAATTTCATTTGGGTCAGATATATTGAATTTTTATGATGCATGAATGCTTTCAATATTGTAGCTTCATATTCTTAGCCAAAAGTGTGAAGCCACAAAAAGTTTAGTAATTTTTGCAATATTAATATTTATTTCAAAATGTAAAAATATTTATGGAAATATCTATTTCTGATATCTTGAAGTTAGGCTCTAATTCATATGTAATGCACTCCAAAATTCATTAGAAATTTTAAATAGAAGAAAATATTGTGAGCTTTTTATTTTTTATTCTAAAATCTATATAGAAAAGTGCTAGAAAAGCTTTTATATAGAAAATTGCTTTATATATTTCTGCCATTTAAATTTAAGTCTTTCTGAGTAAATATTTTCAAACATATTTTTGAATGAAACAATCGATTTTTGTAATTTGTCAAGTATTTTTTAAACAAGAATGTATTTTATTTTTATCTTTAACTTGATCAAGTAATTTATCACTCTTTTGATATTAAATTTCAACGTTGAATTTTGAAAGATTTAGAATTAGCATTAATTTTGGAGAACAAATTTTTTAAAAATAAATATATACAAGAATATGCTTGTCAAAACTCATTTTATTAATTTCACCATCACGAAATTTATCGACTAACTTCAAAATCATAATTACTTTGCACAAAATTGTTTATTTATATAAAAAAGAAAACTTTAAATTGCGGAATTCAATTATGCTCATAATTTTATTCACATACAATATCTTTACAATTTTTCTGACTATTTTTATAATATTTACATAAAGATTTTTAAATCTAACAAGTAGTTTAATTTTAATCATGCTCTAAATCTTGTTGTTACAATTTCTAATCTAGATTTAGTTATATTTTAAACTTTATTGTTTTCGTAATTTTTTTGAATATTATACTGAAGTTAATGATTAATGAAAGTTGCTCGCATTGTCGTGATTTACTTCAATTTTCTTGAACATAAAATATTTTACTAAAATTGAATTAAATGTTTTAGATTTTAACTCATATGATAGGTTAAAATAAACTTTAAATAAATAAATCTTCATAAAAATATGTGTGTATGTAATATTATTTTTATAAGAACTTCCATTACAATTCATCCACCATAACAACAGATGTGTTCACAAATGTTTATTAAAACACTGGATATTTATGAATTTTTAATCAATTTAAATGTTTTGTTAAGAAGATTAACTTAATAATATTGTTTCAAAATAAGCCAATATATAAAGTAGATTAGTTTTCACGATTAAAATTTTAATTTGGGTAGTTTTCAAATGATGTTAAGTAGGTTATGGCTAAATTTAAGCTAAAAAACACTAATTGTGACTTTTTACATTAAGTAAACAGTCAAAATTATTTTACTCAATGAATTCTAAACAAAGAAGTAAGATATTTATTTATACTGTGAGGGAACTTTCTTTTTAAAAAATGTTTTATTTGACTATATCACTATTTTTTCAAATACATGAAATAACTTTTTTCATTATAATAAAAAATAAAGAAAGAATATATGTCAAAAATTAATTGTTTTTATATTTTTTTTCTATTCTTTGTTCAAATACTCGGTGTAAGGGAAGACAAAAAGTGTTTTCCTTTCCTATTTAAATACTTTAAACTCTTTTTGCTTCATTTTTATGCATAAAAACTGCTTGCGTTAATTTTATTCAAAGCACTAACGATTTTTTCAAAGCACTAACGATTTTTTCAAAGCACTAACGATTTTTTCATTTCGATTGTGATAAAACTACTGTTTAATAATGAGAGCACAGCAGAAAACGTTTCATGCAGTAAAACTATTTTTGAATTCAGAAAAAATTTAATATTCAAATAAACATTTTAATTACAATAAACATTTTTTGAATTGTAGAATTAACTAATAAATATTATTTTTCATTCTCTTTTTTTCATTTCAGATCATATTCCAAATTAAATGCAAAGATATGTTTCGAAATTATATTCATTAATATAAAAAGAAAACAATTTTCATGCTTATTCACTAAGAAATATTTAAAAATTGTGCATTAGAATTTATATTTTCTTCAAGTCTTATATACCTTTTTAATGATAAATAAAATAATAATCTTTAATTCTTTTAATGTTTCCAATAATCTTTCAGATGAGTTAAAGTAGGATAAAGTGTGGAACCAACAAGTCTTTAATAATTTACAAAATTTTTCATCGAAATTAATTTTTATTCAAACAAAATAAATAAATAATAGTTACTGAAAATGTCAAAAAAAACAAATGAATAACCACCACTGAAAATCAAAATATAAAATTAAAATAATTTTACCAAATAGTATTTCTCTATTTCAAAAACTTTGAGTTCTAATTATAAGCAGAAAATCTCCAATTATTTTGTGTGTCAGGAGTTTTTCCGACTTTTAAGCATCTTCAGTCTGATTTAGTTTGACCTTGAAAGAGTAGAAACAAAGTTTCCCTCAAAAATAAATATAGGATATATAACATTAAAAAAATGAAGTGACTTTGTTATATCAGGATAATTAAAAATATTATCGTGATAAAACAAAGTTACTTTATTTTTGTTAATGTTAGTTATCCTCTAATCATTTAATTAAAGTTGGAGATATTTCATTGATAGGAAAAATATAAAAGTTTTAATCCAATATATATTTTTAAATTGATAAAAAAAAAGTTTAAATACTGATTTTAATGGGAAAAAGGAAAATAATTATGTTATTTGTCACAAATATCGCAAATATTTATTTAAAAGCTTACTGGATGCAATTTTTATAAATATTTTTAAGTGATTTCATCAATTATCCTAATTATATAGGTATTAATAATCCTAAAAGATCAAAAAACATTCTTCAAATTTGTAAGAAATTCTAAATTAAATATTTTTCTTATTATATATATATATATGTGTGTTTGTGTGTGTGTGTTTGTGTGTGTGTGTGTGTGTGTGTGTGTTTGTGTGTGTGTGTTTGTGTGTGTGTTTGTGTGTGTGTGTGTTTGTGTGTGTGTGTGTTTGTGTGTGTGTGTGTGTTTGTGTGTGTGTGTGTTCGTGTGTGTGTGTGTGTGTTCGTGTGTGTGTGTTCGTGTGTGTGTGTGTTCGTGTGTGTGTGTTTGTGTGTGTGTTCGTGTGTGTGTGTGTGTGTGTGTGTGTGTGTTTGTGTGTGTGTGTGTTTGTGTGTGTGTGTGTGTGTGTGTGTGTTTGTGTGTGTGTGTGTGTGTGTTTGTGTGTTTGTGTGTGTGTTTGTGTGTGTGTGTGTGTGTGTGTGTGTGTGTGTGTGTGTGTGTGTGTGTGTGTGTGTGTGTGTGTGTGTGTGTGTGTGTGTGTGTGTGTGTGTGTGTGTGTGTGTAGTCTTTTTATTATATTTTTTATTTATTATAAATAACTTTGTGTATTTATATTTGGAGTAAAATTTAGAGGAATGAACTGCTAAAAGGTTACTTTCCAATTTCAGCTGTTGAAACATCAGTTAAAGTTTCATCTACCTTTTTCAATATACTTTTCGTATGTATATCTTTTATTAAAACATTTTCTTGATTTGTCTTGGGATTTCATGTCACACAACAAATCACACTGAACTGAAAGTGACAAACTGTCTAAGAAATTACAATTTAATTTATCATACATCACAATATATTGAACATTTTTTATTATACCACAGCTATTTCTAAGTAAAATGAAATCTAATCTTAAAGTGATCCTGATGTCTTTAATAAAAATAATATTCTTTTTTCATCTGAAGAATTCAAATAATGTAATTCTTGAAAACGCTATTAAATAACTAAATGTATGATCATTCTAAAAACAATTTGAAACACATGTGCCTGACCCATGAATAAAATATGGGAAAGCAATGTAAATAATATTTTAAAGCACTGCAATGAATTCAATGCTGTCCCAGGTTTTATGAATCTAGGATACTTGCTGCAATTAATATTTAAAATATGCTAGATTAATTCTCTGCAGCATTAAATAAATTTATCTTATTATTTTACGAGCACAAACATTCCTTTGGAATTTTTAATTCCTTCATTATCATGCTTTACTCAAAATTAAAAGAAAAATAATTCTTCATTGCAGAATAAATATTCTGCTTCCATAAATTAAGTGAAATATAATTATTTCCTCCATTTTTTTTCCTTGTTCGATTGTCTGCAGCACACAAGTTTATGAAAGGTAAAAAGAAATTCTTCTGCGTAAGCCTTGTCCACGTATAAGGCATTATTGCTTTCGAACAAAGTTTTATGCAATAATAATCCAAACAGATTATTTTATAGTCATTTAATAGCATCACACGTATTTTCATGAACATAAAAGAACCTACAAGCAATTCACATGACGCTAATAAAAATACTATTAAACATTAGAGAAAGTAATTTGTGACTCAATATGAGTTTACTAGGAAATTGTAAAAATTCATTTCACTTAACTATTTTTAATAAAGAAACCTAACGTAAAATAGTTAAATACAATATTTTATTGTTTTCAAGTTCTTTTATTACAAGTTTTAGTCATTTTAATTTTCTTTTAAATAGGTCGGTGTATAATACTGAGCATGTAGCTTTCACTTAATTAAATTAATCAATCTCTATGAAATTTATTTTTAAATTGTGTTTCGTGTAAGCATGATAAAGGAGCATTTTAATTAAAGTACGTTTGATTATTCATTGTAGAATATATGTTTCCCCACTCTTCCACACCTCAACAGATTATTATGCAGGATTTAGAATGCTTATAGAAAAATTTAATGTCAGATTAGTCTGCTAAATTTTAACTTCACAAGCTATACTAAGTCAATATAATTTTTTATTTTGCTATTAAAAATTAATTATAATTCTTTTTTAAAAAATTATTATTTTACATTATTAAATTATTATTATTTACGAAAGTAATTTAAAAATGAAAGACTATAATTTACTTTTACTGATTTATCAATAAACTTTTAATTAAGAAAAGTAATGTATAATAATAAGTTTAATACGTCAATTTTCATCATTTAAAATTTTTCAAACCATATTTCACAAAAATAATATTAATAAATTTAATTGATTCACGTAATAATAGATAATTTATAATTTATAATGATCACCGGTACCACTATCTGTGGAAAAAATTACTTAAAAAAATTAGAATATAATAGTGTGTTTAATAAACACATTAATTTAAATTCTTTAAAATTAAATTCTATTAAATATTTCTTTTGTATTTTTCAATTTTTGCTATAATAAATTTTGTGTTAATTAAGTATTCTTAATTTTAAGACCTAGATACTATCATATTGAATTAAAATTAACATTTTCTTTTTGGAAAATAAGCCTGTTAGAGTTTTCCCAATACACAATAATATTCTTCATAAATTTTTGCAACCAACATAAAATCTTGTGCTGTTTTGCTTATTCAGTTTTTCACATAAATTTATCATAACCTTTTACCAACCCTAACAAAACATATGTATTTAAAAACTCTTAATTTTTAACTCAAATTAAAAATCTTACAGCATATAGCACCAATGAAGACAGATAATGTGTTATTATTAATAACCATTTGTAATATTATAAAAAGCTAATGAATAAATTTCATAAATTTTTTCCAAGCCTAATATTGAGCGAAATTTTTTTTTTAAAATTTTTTCTATGAATACATTTTTATGGTAAAAAGATAAGGATTGTACAAATATATCGATTAGGCATGTTTCATATTAATGTACATTCCATTTAGCATAAATTTTAAGTTTTCTCTTCGATTACCTTATAATTTTTTAAATTTCGAAATTTCAATTCAGGATTTTATTATTGCCTTTATTATAATATATTGATACTTACATATTGATATAATCTCAAAATTCACATATCTATTTTCTTGTTTCTCTAAAAAACTTGTTATTAATCAAACGAAATATTCTAAAAAATTATCTAAAAAACTTGTTTTTCTAAAAAAAATTCTTATCTCTAAAGAAAACCATTATTTTATTAATGAACCATTTGTTACATTTTTTCTGTAATGCGATCATCTCTTTATTTGCGCGTAATATTTTTACGTTTTCTATAATTTTCTTGTTACTTATAGCGATTTTAAAATATGATAAATCATCTGTTATACATTCACATTTTCTGAATGGGAATTTAAATATTTCATTGCGAAATTAGAAACAATAAATTTCATAAATATTTCAATATTGTTTCAATAACATGATAGCACAAGTTTTGAAATTCATACTGATTTTTAAAAATATCCTTTTTAAATATCCTAGTGATGATTTTTCATGTATATTAACATTTTAATTCTGTGAATTAAATATTTCTTTTTAATAAATATTTAATTCTGTGAATTAAATATTTCTTTTTAATAAATAAATAATAAAGTGTGATCAAAAATATTATCTTCATACATTTTAAAAAAACATTATAGAAATTAATCTTATATTAATTTCAATTTTTTGTAAGCTTGGATTTACAGAAATTATCTCTCAGATTAATTTAATAAATTAGGCATCATCAAAGTAAAATTCAATTAACAAAAATTGCACCAGGTAGAATGAAATATTTTATAAAAACTTTGTCAATTAACAAAAAAATTATTTTACCAAGTACTCTTTATCTTTTTTTATGAACTCAGCATATTTTGTTTTATTGTTACAACGCATTAACATATAATTTATATCAAAATAATATAGACACTTGATTTTTCATTCGTATAAACTACATTTTGAAATGATTTAGAGTTAATATATTTTAGCTTCCTCTATTGTTATTTTAAATATTTTTTTACTCAATTTTGTATCATAATTCCCAAAGTACTTTTGTGGTAAATCATAAGTGATTTCCATTGCATTGTAGCTCACAAATTTATGTGAAACTTTTCTTTTTCGTAATTTAAGAATAATGTGTGATATAGAATAAATATTTCTAACGATATAAATTTCTCAAGAAATATTAACTATTCAAAACAGTCTGAATGTTATAAAATTATTTTCTTACCTGAACTTTATTATTTACATATTTTTTAAAAACCAATGAATGATTCACATTCAGATAATACAGAAATTAAAATCCTTCCAAGTTCTTGTTGAAAATTTTTTTATCTTTTAAAAATAATCAGAATATTCTATATTCAAATATATTTACTTTAAATAATATTTCATCGATATCTTAGGATTATATTATCTTGCAGTGAAGGTATTTTAATTTGTTTTAAATGAAATATACAGAAAGCTAACACTTTTGGCAATATTGTTTATTTTTTATAGAGATATCATTTTCTTCCTATATGAGAATAATAAAATAACATCTCTTCAATGTAAATGAAACTAAAATATTTATAGTTAATAAAAAAATTTTAATTTCATGCATACGTTTCTATGTTTTCAGTAAGATATTCTATATTCCATTTACTAAACTTTTCGAGAGATTTTACAAAATAAGTCCAATTTTTGCTACGAATTGTTAGCTTTTTGAACAATTTTAGTTGTCGAGTGTTCAGGGTACTAGATTTAATTTCAGCATTTGGTGGGTTTAACAAATACCCTAGACATAGTATTTTTAGTAATTTTTAATCGAGTCAACTGTAAAGTTGAGATCAATTTAACTTTAATAAATATAAAGATTGACTTTTATTTGAAAAGTGACTAACCAAATAGAAACCATTTTTGAATTACTTTCATGTAAAGTTTCTTATATTAAACATAATTTTTCTTTTTTGCTTTTACAATTTTTCAATGTCTATCATAATTGTATAATCAAAGTGAGAAAATTAAAAATAGCAACAAAAGAGAAGGACGACAATCAATATAATCTTTAGATGTGTAATTAAGTTAAGCAAAAACAATACTTATTTTCAAAATGATCTTTTCAATGCCATGTTTTTCGGCTTTTTAATAGCCAAATGCAACACGTTAATTTTACGAAATTATTACCACGAAATTAGAAAAAAGTCTTAATGAGTTTCAGATACTTCTAACTCATATTTATTGCATTCATTTCAGAGGAATAGAAAAATAATCAAACAATCATTTAATTAATTGGGTAATTACTTAATATTTTCCCCCAATGAATTAATCGGAAAAGTTTCATTGAAGTATTCCGCAGTAATTTTCCTTTTACTTGAATTATAATTACTTGTAATGACTATTGGTATTTTCTTACTAGAAATAATTAATTTAATTATAGTAATGTATAATATAATAATAATAACATTGTTTTAAACAATTTAGATTATTGGTTATTATATATAGCATGGTTAACATACGAATTTTCGAACAAAAACAAGATTATTAATGCTTATTATCATTGTGTATATTCAATTAACAATTTAGAATCCTATTCAAATAACAATTCAGAAAATTTGAAATTTCGTTAAAAGTAGTTTTATGAAACTCTTCCTATCATAAAAACATTCTAATAAAATCTAATCATTATTTTTGATTTACATAATCATAATATTCACATATGGTTCAATAAGTGTAATAAAAGCATCTGGATTTCCATATGATAAATAAATTAAACAAGTTTTACGATATGGATTAAAAGAAATTAAAAACAAAAATGAATTTCTATAGAAAAAGGTTTAAATAAAAACATTATGAAACAAATATAAAAAAATTTATTTCAAATGTTTTACGAAATCAATCTTTTATAGATACGTTAGGAATCATTTACTGTTATTCTAATGAATGCATTCTGAACGGATAAATTTCATTCTTTTTGCAATAGAAACAAAGTCAATGAATATTTTAAGCTTCTTTTTTCCAAAGTTGAAAAAGAAACTATAGTCTTCGAAAGAGTTGAATTTATTACTGATTTAAAATGCGGATGCAATTTTAAAATTAGTTCATTCCTTACTTACTTCTTAATTCTATTTTCTCAATACTTTTGGTAATTTAGAGATTCTGATAGTATTTGTGCGAAAGAGTAAAAAAAAATAATAATTGTTGTTTTACTTTTATTGTTCTCAGAATAACTCTTAGTTAAAAAGGATTTGTTTCTTAATCGTATAAATTATTAGGATAAAGAAATAACAGGGAAAAAACAATTGTTCTTATAAGGATCATAAATGAAAAATTATTGTTTTTTACATACAATACCATTCAAACAAATATGTCTAAAATTATATTCCAATGGATTTAGTTTATTTTTCAATGATATATAAAAGCAAATACAATAAACAGAGGGTAATATAAAATAATATATTTCCCTATTTTTAAAATATAAAAACAAGAATCAACAAACTTTATTATCATTAGATTTAATTAATATCTTTAACATTTATTTATATCTTAAATAATAAGACTAAGAATTTTAGTTCGGCTTATATAGGGTAAAACTTATATAGAGTAAATAAAAAAAATATATATAAAAATTTTACTTAAAATAAGAAGTAAACTTTTAAATTATACATTTGTTTAGTAATAATATCATTCTTTTTTTCAAATTCATTCGCTTGTTTCATAATTTTTCTCTATGTTTAACAATAACTTGAAATATATATTGAACTGATTAGCAAGAATAGACTGCTTATAATCATTAATATTATATACTGATTCATAATGCTTTCACAAATCCCATAACAATTATTTTAAGATCGAAAATATGTTACATTATTCAGACTGAAACTCAAAACAGTTTCATAATTTAAAATTAAGAAAAGCTTTTTTTAATTAAGCATAAGATAATTTAAATGTAGATAAAAAATTGAGATTGAATTAAATTTTTTCCTCTGAAGTATCTTTCTATTTTTTATTTCTTGTTTTTATCGAAAAGTAGTTTTCTTGACCAATCTAATCTTCATTATATATATATATATATATATATATATATATATATATATATATATATATATATATATATATATATATATATATATATATATATATATATATATATATATATATATATATATATATATATGTATATGTATATATGTATATATGTATATATATATATATATATATATATATATATATATATACATAAAGGGTTGCTCTGTACAAAAAATAAACACAATAAAAATAAAACTTTATTTTAGCTTTTCGTCTCAAAGAGATTTTAAAAGATGCAAAAACTGAGTGGTCTGAAAATTTTAACAGTTTAATCTTTTCTATTTTAATCTGAATAATTGAGGAGGAAGCTTTACTTATAACTGAAAGACTACGAATTAAGTATTAAATTATAATCTGAAGCTATATCCTATCATGGAGACTGAATACGACAAGGTTCCAAATAAAAAAGTTAGAGTATTTTTCTTCATTGAGAATTAAGAATAAACCTCGCTTCCTAAAAAGTCACCTGATGAGAGTGTCAAAGGAGGGTTCCATTTACACCAAACAAAACTCGTGAAAATTCTTACTTCGATTGAGTCTACTTCTGATTTGCGCAAAAACATGAAAGATTGATACATGGCAGCCCGTGTACCATCATTAGATGACATATCTAACCTACCAAAATTGAGTTTCCATTAATATTAAGTAACTAAAAACATAAAGAACTCATCCGATGGGAGAGTCTTGTATTCTCTGCTTCTGATTTTAAACATAATATTTTTGCATTTAATTTAAACGAAATAAAACATGTTAGAAGATCTCATTATAAGTGAATTCTTCTTTGTGACAGTAAGAATGATTAGAAAAATGTGTAAATAACGGATTAAATACATATAATTGTTAGGTTCTCAAATTTGCCTTTCTAAACATATTTTTATCTCTTGATTTCATATCGGGTTGCTTGTAAGCGAATTTACACTATTGAGATTACACTACGACGCAATAATCAATTTCCAATACTGAATTAATATTTCTTCCAATAGATTTCTTGAAATTTCTCTAGTTTCTTTTCGATCACAAATTAAAATAAATGAATATACGACTGAAGTCAATAAACAAAATAAAGAAATACTTCTATTAATACTATTAAAAACTACTATTAATACAAAATAAAGAAATACTATAAAATATTTCTATTCAAAGTTGAAAAATTCGTCTTTTGTGGAATTTTGACCACTGTGATATTTACATAAAGATATTTTATAGTTGGAATAAAAGAAAACAGAATTCTATCAACTCTACTTGAATACTGCTCAGTATAAATTAAAATAAATCCAAAACACTATGAGAAATTTTATCAGCAAAGGAAAGCGTTGGAGAAAAACAAGTCATTTGAATGAAATATAAAAAAGTATAAAAATATTCTCTGTCCTGGTCTCAAAGCAAATTGTGTCAATTAAAGTTCATTTAAGATTCAAGACAAAGTTAAATCTATGAAGATATATTAAAAGCTATATGAGACATAATAATAAAAAAACAATAAGATACATTTCTTTGATTATTCTTTGCATCTACTAAAGAAAGTGAGTCTTTGCGAACTGTGAAAGTTATACAAATTATGTGAAAAATCTTTCAATACCGAAGCAATTTTATGATATATTTTTTCACAGAAAAAATACGATCCGCAAATTCTCTTTTTCCATAAATATTTATACTGTTTCTTTTCATCAAAACTGTGTTGTTCCCATAAAATAATTCAGTGTGCTTTTAAGAAGTATCCAGGAGAAGAAGATATTAATGGCTTACGGATGTTTGCTATAAATTTGATTCTTGTGAAAAGAAGATATTAATGGTGGTAAAAATTTGGCGCTTTTTTCATCGCCAATCACTCTGAGATAAATTGTAGCTACTAAGAAAAAAACATTAAGCAAGTATAATCAAGGTGGCATTAAATTCTTATAACTTTTTTGTAGTAGAAAAATGATTAAAATTAATGATTCAGCATTTAAACATTAGAAAAGAAAATATTATTTATTTATACCACAGTAAAAAGTAATTGATCTAAAATTTTCTCCAAAATACCAGGAACTGCTTAATTTTTTGGTCGCTTACGATAATTCAACTTTAATTATTCAATATATCTAAGGCAATAGATAAATAACTTCGCTTAAATTTTTATATATAATAAATATTTCAAGTGTGTATATTTTATTATTATTTCAACACATAAATATCCCAAAACACAAATTTAGTTTTATTTTTGAATAATTCCTCTGAATTTCTTCTGAATTAGTGCTATATGTTAAATTTAGGTTCTATTAAAATAGTTGTTTTTAATTTTAAGAAAATATTGTATACCAATTAATATTCTCATTATTATCAAATTTATATAGTACTTTAAATAATATTAAAGTATTAGTTTTTTTTTTTTTTTTTCATAATGTTCAATAAACAGCCACACTTTTATATTACTTCGCTTTAATAACAATTGATTTTAAAGAGAAACTTTCTTTAACTGATTATTTGTTTACTTTTTCAAACCTAAAAGCATTTTCATATCTTATTCAAATGCTTTACAAGCTAAACAGAATAAATATTGCCTTAAAAACTATTACATGATAACTTCAAAACATAATATGAATAACAGTTTCACTAACAGCAAATAATTTGAATTTCCGTTATTAAAGCATATTTAAACTAAGACATCTTTAAATACTGAAATTGTCTTCATTAGTTTGTGACATGAAGACCCATTTAACTAATAACATTTTCATAAATTTTCTTTTTTCCAGAAACGTTTTCTTGGAAGAAATTTCCCTATTGAAGGAAATTTTCCTAACTTAAGAAACAAATATTATATATTGCGGTACAATTTTCCCACTGAAATAAAAATATTTTCATTCATATTTTTCTTCCCACTTAAAATACATATTGTGTTTTTAATTAATATGTATTCTGAGCGGGAAGGTAATAATTAACTTATTTTAAATAAAAAATTAATGTGCAATTTCGTAAGCAAAGATGAATGACATTAGAAACCAAGAAAAAAATTTAGATGTAGATCTGTGTCTATATAAACCTGGTTTAATCTAAGATATTAATAAAATTGAATTTGAATTTATCTAAATTTAAATTGAACAAAAAACCTATAAAATATTAAACAATACATATCTAATATTGATATTACGACGAAATCTGCGTTTAGAAACAAAGTGCATTTGTAAGTGATTGAAATAAAAATTTATTCACATAGTATAAAATTAAATAATACAACTTATGTCGTACAATTCAATGTCAAATAGAGAACACAGGGTGCTGTTTATAGGAGTTGTTCAAAGGTATATTTCGTTTGTTTTATTAAAACTAAGTTTTATTACGTACCGAGAATCCCACAAAATGTGAAATTATAATACTTTCTAATAAAGAAAAAGTCCCAACATTGTATGTTAACAGTGACGGCCTCAAGGAAAAAATCCGTTTTAAGATATCCTCCAATGTTTTTAATCGATGACATATATTGAAAATTCATTGAACAACAGGGAAATTAGAAATTAAAGCACAGTACTCATCTGAGAATTCTCGAAATATGTGGTACAGACATAATTACTTAACACAATGAAAAATATGCTGATGCTCTGTCTGGCATAAACTGTATGTTCAGCTGTACATTAATCGAATATACTGCGACAGTTCTCAGTGGTTGCTCAAAACGTAATCGGTCAGAATGCAAAAAACGTTGATGTTAGGGCAGAAGAAAATTTTCGTAAATATTCCTTTCCTATATCTTAACAAAGAACTTGTACTGAAGTTCTGGCGTTGTAAGGGTACCAATATTTTTGCGACAATATATAGACAGTTGTAATGGCTACAATTTGAGCCTAAATTTTGTTCTTAACCAATGATAAAACATTGATAACAATATCCTAGAAAACCTCATGATTAATAGAGGCTCTTTTGCTCTCATCTTTGCACTCATCGAGCAGTTATCATGGGTGCAATGGATTGAAGAAAATTTCTTCCCCCTTCAGATTCATGTCAAAATTGAGGGAGTAGATCTTCTGGTGGTGCCATTTATTGGAGGATTTGTAGAGCAATGTCGTACTTTTAACTTCGTGGTGCTCTGATAAAACGAGAGGCTACCTATTGACTTAAATTCGCATAACCAAGGAATAGAGAGCTTGGCTTGTCCAAGTGTCACAAGTAACAACAGTACACGTAAGTAGTAGTGTGTGTGTGCGTGCAAGAGACCGAGGGCATAGTTACACGCTACTAAATAAACATTTAAAAAACTAATTTATTATATCAAAATTAATTATGTAACTTTTTCCATTTAAAAATTATGAATAATTGTTAACTCTCATTCTAATTAAAGTAAAATACGCATACATGTTATGGTGAATAAATTACACTCGAAAATTTTATCAGAACATAACAAATCTTAAATTTATTTACCTTTTCTATTTTATTTTTTCCTCATAATTAAATTGACAAGCTTCATCATCAAATTTTAGATTTAAATGAATAGAGATCCAATAAAAATATTTAAAGTTATTTTTGAGAATTCTAGAAATTACTTTAGAATTTGTATTTTTATAAAACATGCCACATGTTTTAGATTAAATATCAAAAATTTTAAATTTAATGCCATTACATAAATATAAATGAATATAGTAAAACATGAAAAGACTTAATGTAAGGAAATAAAGCTTAAAATAAATCTATAAAACAAATGTTTTCCAATATTTTTTGAATAATGATATGCTTCAAAAGTAGTAAGTATTTACAACTTACTAAAAGTTTCGAAACAAAAATAGTGTATAGTTTACGTTTACTCTTATTCACTTTTACTAGAAAAATTGTTAACCTTAATAAAATTTCTTATAAAAATATTAAACTTTCATGCAATAAAAATTATCAGTTAAAATAGTACCCACTTTATTTAAATAACGAGCAAAGTAATGTGACAAATAAAAGCAAAGAAATGAAATAAGAAATACAACTTAGCAAATGCAACCTCGAGATTCAAAAAATAGTTTTATAAATTAATACAGTACACATATCAGCATTTGAAACAAACGATTTGACACTATATAACAAAACTTATTTTAACATTATATCAAAATTTGCAACAAACAAATAAAATTATTAGACTCTTGAAGATCCTGAAAATTTTAATAATTTTCTGTATGACATCAAATAACGTAATTATTTTTTTCAATTATAACTAAGCATAATGTAAAAATGTAATGTAAAAATGTTATTTCCCTGAACTTTTTCAAATTATTTAAATAAATAAAATTTTTTGTAAAGCACTTCATTTAAAAAAATACATAGCTAACATTTTACTTTGTTTCCATGAGTATTTTAGTTGCTTTAAAATCATTTTAACTTTTTATATGCAATATCTTTTACCATTAATTATATTTAAATAATTTCATAAAAAGTTCTAAACATTTATAAATGGTCTAAACTTACAAATAAATCATTTAAGGAAAAACTTCAATATTTTAAGGAAAGATATTTTTACTTCTATAAAGATTATGTCCTTCTTTGCTTTCAGGAATTTTCACTGCCATTGATTTTATTTCACAGTACGTGTGATGACTAAATAACTCACATACACAATAAGATTCTTTTCGTCCATTATCTGAGATAATATTGCCCATTATCTGGGATAATAAGTCCATTATTTGAGATAATGTCTGATTAGCTAAGGAGCAGAAAAAAGCAAAGCATATTCTCAACAAAAAAACAAAAGATTAGAGAATAGAATTATATACCTCAGCCTTCATCACAGAAGTTATAACATTCAATTTTTGAAAATTATGTTTCATTGCTGCAAAATAGTAACCCTATACAAATATTCATGTATATTTACATAACTTTTTATCATTTTGTGTGCATAACAGTTAAAAAATTGAAGAAAAATTATCATTGCAAAAAACTACTACATGAAAAATATAGTTTTAAATACCAAAACAATGGTAGAAGATGTTTAAATAAAAGAATTAACCCATTACCCAAATAAATTTTAATTCAATTGATTAATGTACTTATTCTCAAAAATAAATTATATTCTTTGATACAATAACATAATGTATGCTTTTATCTATCAAAGTGAAGCTCAAAACATGCTATTTCATATAAGTACTGTTAAACTACTTTGATTTTTATATTCTATAACAATAATTTATTTATAAGTTTTTTTGTTCAATATTATTCTCTTTTCTTTTTAAAAATATGCCTCTCTGTAACTTATCATAAAACAGATCGGAAAAGGTAAACAATATTTTTAAATATGATGAAGAAATTCAAGAGATGATCAATTCTGAAAAATAATAAATTATAGATTATTTCATTTACAGCAATAAGACAAACAGTTTATTTTATCAATATAAAAAAAATAATTATCTATATAAACTATATCTGTGTATTACTTCATTAGCTTTTCTCATTAGGTTCCTTATTTTAATATTTTACATTTGCACTTATTTTGTAAAACAAATCATTTATATATTTTTAAAAAAATTATTGTAGAATATAGAATTTTAAAAATTAGCAGTTTTATGTTCTGTTGATCTATGCAAAATTGTGATTTTTTTAATAAAAAACACTTATTATGAAGTTATAATATTTTTCATTTTAGTGCACAAAAACACATTAATAAGCTCATTTTCTTTTTTGCTTTTAATTGCATGTAATATTTTTTTTTTCCAATTGTCGAGGTAGTCGGGATGTATCGTCCCCTTAAACCCAAGGAACAAGTCAGAAACAGCTATCTCCATGCCGCCGAGGCGTTGCTACGTTTGCACCACAGGGGGTGGGCCACCATCGCACCCTGGATGCCGAGATACATATGAAGAAGGGTAGACAAACAGAATTGCTAGACGAGCACAGCAGATTTTATTAACAAACGATGCATCCCGGTGACACATAACAACCACGTTTTACTCGGGAATCGAACTCGAACCCACACGGCAGAAGACGAGGTCTGTAACCATCAAACTGGCTGAGCGACTAATTGCATCTAATATCTAAATAACCAATTAGTAACAAAAAAACTTAAACAATATCAAAAATTATAATATTCTTTATGAATGTAATGATAATTATTCAGTAATTGAATAATTTTAATTTGTTCAATTATTTCATACTTAGAAAATTAACTGTCTACATATTTTAATTTAAAATTAAATAACCAATATTTTTTTAAATATTGCTTTTATATTTTTTATTTATTTTATTTTTATTTTTTAATATATACTTACACATCAGTTCTAAATATGTTTATAGTACAGATTGTGAAACAAATTATCAAATATAATATAAATACTTATTTCAAAAGCAACCGTTAAAATTTTACAGCATTTTTTAATATTCCATTAAAAAGCCATATGAATTCATTTTTTTTTTTTCAAATCTTAAAGTAAGCAGGCATTTTAACTAAACAAAACAAAGGCTTTTTTTTTTACTTTAAATAATTATGTCATTTTGAAAACATACTTAAAAGTGACAAAAATTAACTGCTTAATTTTTATTTAGTTTTTTGCACGTTTTTATATCTTTGTATTTAGTTTTTTGCACGTTTTTATACCTCAGTGTTGAGTTTACAACTGAATCATAAGCTCCAAGAATTTCGGTTAAACAGTTAAGTCATTGCTTGACTTCTGTACCAATAATGAATCATTTTGATTTTACTTGGCAGGTATGTCATTTGTTTTTCAGATTTTTGTCCTTCTATAACATTTTAAAACTGAGTGTATCTTTCAAACATCACCTTAAATAAATGAAATTGGGCTCCATTTTCAAAGAACGATCTTGAACTGAAAAGGGAAAAAATATATTTTCTTAAAATATTTTAAAATATTAAGTTGCTACACAAGCATTAAAACCATTTTCTTTCAATAACTACATTGTAACTTCTGTTCCAACATTAATGGTAACATTGAATAAATCTATCCAAATTTTAAACATTACTGCAAGCAATCTGCTGGATTACACAACATTTGTCGTTTATACATAATGGGTTAAAGTTAAAGTTAACAATTTATTAAAAGTTACTGAAAAGAGTTCAGCTCTTTAGAAAAGACTAAAAAAATCAAGTTGTACCTTTTATAACAATCATAAACGAGAAGCTTCCATGCATGACTTGTAAGGAAAATGCAGCATTTTGTAACACTATAACTACCTTCGTCTGCGTTCCAGATGGTATAAAGGGAAATCTTCAGTAAAGATCTCTTTCTTAGTTATTTTAAAAATGCAAATATTCCGTGAGCGTTTAAAACCTATCCGATGTAATTCATCGTCTAAGATTCAAAGTAAAATAATGTTTCATGGCATAGTAAAGCATTTACTTTTGAATAAATTTAGTGAATTAATTATTTCCTCCATAAATATTATTTTTTAGTTTTACCAGAGTCAGGAATGGTACACTTAAATATAAAGCAAAAGCCATTTACCCGGTATAAATCTAGCTTACCTGAAATACGTTATTATTTTCTAACAAAGTTTTATTTAATCATAAATTCGTGAAGATTAATTTATTGTTTCTTAATAACTCGTCGCGTGTATCTTATAATGACGTTGGAAGACATAAAAATAATACTCCTGAATCTAATAAAATTATTTACGAAAAATAATTTATAAATGAATTCTTAAGGGACAATAAAAATTAAAATTTTTAATGCGAGAATGCAACACAAAATATTAAGAAGCATTACATTATTTTCCAATTCAATTATGCAATTTTTTGTTTTATTTTCCCCAAATGCGAACAGGTAACATATGGAATGTATCTTTTCCTTCAATAATTAATAATGCTTCCTTCAGAAAAATGAAAAAAAATAACTTGATTTAAAATAATTTTTTTAAAAACACCCGTGCTTATATAAAATATAATGCGTGGCAGCTGCACTATAAATAATGCGTCACCTGTTATTTTTATAATATTGCACAATGTAATATTGACTTTAACATTTTAATATCAAAAAGAATCAAATGAACTTAGTAAGTTTCTTCCAGAAAGACTGCTTTTATTTGTTTATCCAATTAGTAATTAGTAATTATAATTTTTAATTAAAACAATTATAAGATTCAAATATGTTTCAATACAGATCAAAATATGTTTTTAAATTACCATTCAAAAATGGTAAAAAAAATATTTCTTTTGAATCATTTAATAATTTAATTATGAAGATTAATAACATATTTTAACAAAAGAATAAATATTATTACATATAATATAATATAATATAATAAAAATTATTAAAATATAAATATAATTATATTATTAAACTAAAATAAAAATATATATTTTGTTAAAGTAATATAGTAAATGAATTTAAAGCAAAGCAAATTAGACATTCCATTGAAAATACTAATCAGTTAAATAAAATTAAATATAAGTAGACTGTTTATAGAAAATTGATTGAAAAGTATAAAATTTGTGAAGAATCAAATTTAAAACAAATTTTCAATTTACACTCACTAAAGGGGAAAATCAAAAATCGCTAGCTACATTGAAATTTTGCATTTAAAAATGCATTTTATTTTATAATGCCTTGTGGAAATATTTTATTTTAATCCCTCCTTTGTAAATTATATAAAAACTTTGAAAGTTTTTTCTTTAATTATTTTATGGCAGGATTATTCTTTGGTTATTGATGTTTGCATATCTTTTTCTTCAGTTTAAATACTAGAGAAAATCTCATCCCTGTTAATTAATATTGTGTTTTTAGACATTTCCTAAACTATTTCAGATAATAATTTATGGTTTCATTCCTGTTAAAAATAAATCCCAAATAACACGTTCCTATTCTTCTATACGATGTTTATGTGCTAATTACTAAATATAAGGTTTTTCAGGAATGATGGGTACAAGTATATGGAATAATGGAGTACAATAATAGTTGCGAAAATCCAATAACGATTACTTATACCTGTTAGTAAATTCATGTGCAAATTTTTAACTCAGTTCTGCCATGTGCTGCGCCGAGCTGGCAACCGAATGGTTAGCGCTCTTGCCTTCGGTTCAACAGTTCGTGGGTTCGAATCCCACCTTGGGCATGGATGTTTGTAGTGGTTCGGAATCCACTTTAAGCCGTAGGTCCCCCGGTCTAATTAGCCCACGTGTGCAAAAAAATGACCGTTGAGCGACAGACAAACAAACAAGCCATGTGTTGCGGCAATGAGGTTAGGTAAATCAGTGTTTTGTAACTGGTCATTTTAAGAATAAAATATTTTAAATTATTTTTTAGTTTATTGTAACTAGTTTTATTTTATTTATGAAATTTAAAATATAAAAAGAATTAAACTGGTATGAATATCTATGCACATCACATCAAACTCAAATTAAATTTAGCATATTGATTTTTATTTATCAGTTTATATGTAGTTACTGTTAAGCATAAAATGCTTCATATGAAATAAGTTAATAATTATAATTTATAGTACCTATGACAAAGACTTTATGGATATGTTTTTTTCGTATTAACATGGGTATATTTTTCCAAAAATTAAATTAATAAGTAAATGAAAATATTATTTTAAATTTACTCTTAAGAGAAATCCATGTTTAAAAGTTATAATATTTTAAGAAAGAGAAAATTATTTCTTTCAATCCATATCAGCATTAACTATACACAGAAAAAATTCTGAACGAGAATCTCAAAATATTGAATTTAAAAAATGGGTATGAAGTATTAAATTTTGAATTACAAATATTTTTTCAACATTCTTTAATTCAAGGGTTTGGATTTCTGAAAGAGTTCTGCAACTTATCTATAAAATTTAATTTTATATTTAAGATAAATTATCCTACATTTGTAATATATTATTAATCTAAAACAATAAAAATCCGGAACATAAACAACAAATCCAACAATAGTTCAAATGTGAACGACTTAATCACAATTTTGAACCAGAATTATTCAGTACATATAATTTATTGAAAAAAAGAGTTTTTAACATTCGTAATATTTATTTTTCAATTTCCCAGAAATAATCTTTCCATATTAAAAATTCATATAAAAAATAATATCAAATAATGTTAGAGTATGCAATTCAACACACGTTTTATCAACCTTCTTTAGAACTGATGTCTTTATATATATATATATATATATATATATATATATATATATATATATATATATATATATATATATATATATATTGCTGGACAATTGCTAAGGACGGAAAATACTATCATCCATAGCAACCACAAAATGAAAGGAAGCAAAATGTGGAAAATTAGAATAAGTGCGGGATATACTAAGAAGTACGCGTATTAAAATTTTTTTCCACGTCTGTTTATCACGTGATAGCGCTCATAACAGCTTTAAAGATTTTGATGCGGCTAGACAGTTGTTGTTTCAAGTCAAATTTTACAAGAAAGATTTAATAGACAAACTTGAAATTTTTGGCATGTCTTTTCGACATCACTTAGATAATTTTATGCTTGGCCGAATTATTGGAAAGTTCGAAGAAGGAAGAAAAATAACAAATGTTACCAGGGAGTCCGACATCGCTCACAGCGTTGTTTCACGGCTGTGGAAGTCATTTAAAACTACTGGAATGTGTAGTAGGCGGCACGGGGGAGGTCGTGCATGAAGTACACCTGAAGAAGACAGATATATCATCCTTTCATCAAAAAGGAACAGGCGCACCACAGCTCAGCAGGTGAAAAAACAGTTTCTTGCTGCCCGAAAAATTGTTGCCAGACGTCTGAAGGGAGGAGGACTATACGCCCGCACACCTGTTGTGTGTGTCCCATTGACCAGACAGTATCGTACTGCCCGTTTGCAATGGTGTCGTGAGCATCACAATTGGACTGAACAGGACTGGCCATACGTACTATTCTCAGATGAGAGTAAATTAAGTCTGTCATCGGATTGTAGACGCCAACTGATCTGGCATGACAGTGGTACTGCTTATCGTCAAGAAAATATCCAGGAAAGGGTCTGATATCCGACATACAGTATCATGATATGGGCCGGCATCATGATCAATAGCTGCACGCCCTTACAGTTGGTTGCGAATGACGGGCCAAAGATATATTAATGAAGTTCTACTTCCTCATGTTCGTCTTTTCCGTGCTGCTGTCGATGATAAATATGTTTTTATGGACGACAACGCAACATGTCATCGAACACTCGCTGTTCAGGATTGTCTATTCAACGCCTCGTATCGCCATTACGTTCTCCAGATCTAAACCCCATTGAAAATGTGTCGGATGCTTTAGGGAGGCAAATTGCTGGGCGAAACTATCCTCAGACAAACAAGAACCCCCTCATCCGTGCACTCACAGAGGGATGGGATAAACTGCCTCAACAGTTGCTGGATAATGATGTGTGTAAGTATGATACCACGTGTGGAATGTTGCATCACACTCCACTGTGGACATATCCCGTACTCATACCTTACTTCAAGGTGCTTGCTGACTTTTAGATGCATTGTACCATTTTTCCATATGCAGCATCAAATGAACATTTTTTTTTCTTTCAGATGTTTCACAGCTTTTTTACTTTCTAGAACAATAAATGTTCTTTATTACAATGTCTGAACAGTGTGGCAACACTATTTTATCCTACTAGGCCTCATGTTTCGCTTAATGTTATGCTACATTGCAATTTGTGATCCGTCCTTAGCAATTGTCAGGCAGTATATATATATATATATATATATATATATATATATATATATATATATATATATATATATATATATATATATATATATATGCATGTATGTATAAGTGGTAGTTAAATGAAAAGGTACGAAACCACGTTAAAACGTAATAGTTAAATATTTGCATATTGCGCCATGAGAGAACGTAGCAAGATATCTCGGGATGTGATTGGAATCACTGACTGGGATTAAAGAGCATGCTCGGGCGCTCGCGTACACAGGAGAGAGCAGAGGCTCTTATCAAAAGTGGCATCCAAATGACGCGGCATTCCGTATGAGGACAGGAGGTCGTTCGCGTTGCAATACTCGACGATTGAGGAACAGCGAGGTGTTATCCTATTTCTGACAGCGGGAGGTGGGAAACTAGTGGACGCATGAGTCCTCACCTCCCCCTAAAATGTTCCAAACCGTACCGTCAGCAGGAAAGGTGTTTGCTCATCATCTTTTTCAATGTTTAAGGTCCTATATTTGTGGACTTTAAACATTTGTGGACAAGCACATAAAAACCATAAACTCCAATGTGTACTGTGAGACACTCTGACGCCTACGTAGGTCAATCAAGAGCAAAAGAATGGGGCTACTCACGAACGGTGTGGTTCTGCTTCATGATAACGCGCGTCCAGACGTCTCCAGAGTCTGGCTAAGATCAAGAGGGAGACGTTTGACCATCCGACTTACAGGCCGGACATGTCGCCCTGCGATTTCCATGTGTTTGTTTCAATGAAGTAACACTTGAAAGGGAAGCGCTCCAATTCGGACGAAATACTCAAGGACGCTGTGGAGAACAGAATCTCGTCACGGCCACAGTAATTCTGGGAACAAGATATCCGGCGGCTTGTTCATCAGTAGTATCGTAGTACTCACGCCTATGGTGTATATTTTGAATAAAGTCTACATTTGTACCCACCGTGTCGTTTCGTACCTTTTCATTTGATCATCCCTTATATATATATATATATATATATATATATATATATATATATATATATATATATATATATATATATATATATATATATATATATTGAGAATTCATTTATATTAATGAAGCTTGTATAGTTTTACATTCTAGTTTATATAATATAGCATTTTAGAATTTTTCAAGTTTTTAAAGACAGCGTTGAATAACTTTATTGCTTAATTGAACTACAATGTGCGAAACTTTTATTTATATTTTTATTATTTAATAGTATTTAAAATTTTTACTTTTGTTTATTGATTTTTTATTTTTTTACGTGTGAAGTAGTCCATTATTGTCAATAATTTACTTACTTATTTAAATATTTATCACAGTGGTAATAAATATTAGCTATGCAAATATCATATTCTCAAATAATTTCACTTACATAGAACTTTCTTCAGACACAAATGGTTCGCAGTGTCAATTAAATATGAATTTTTTCAAGTGCATTTAAAAATACTCATAAGCAAGTTCCTTTATATGTATAAAATAGACAATATACATTGACATTTAATTTGCATTCATTTTTTTCACTGATGAAACTTTCATTACTTGCATATAATTTGGTGCATATATAATTATTCGTAATTCTGTCAGTTGTACTAGTGGTTGAATCTTTTAATTCGTACACAACTGACAAATAAAATTCTTATTGTATTATGTTCATTGTATTTATGAGTAAATTTTGATTTTATGAATACAATTGTACCAACTAATAAATCGGTATTCGCAGTACTAAAACTTCAAATTCTACATTTTTCATCAAGGTATTAAATTAATTAATAGTAGATTTCTGTATCGGAGAAAACAAATATTAATTGAAATCTAAAAAATGTTTCATTGTTGTTTATCTACACAAATTAAATTAATGTTTTATTTATCTGCTTATCAATCATGTTTTATTCAACTTATCTGCTTTAAAGAATCTAATAATTAAACCACTTATGTTGGCTTTATATTAATTATCGTCATTATATATTATTGTAATCTTAACTTTAAGAAGACAAATCAATAAGATGAAAAAGAATTTTAAAAAATATTAACGCATTTTTGATTATAAACACTTCTGTTCACATATTTTGTGAAAGAGATCTAGAAATTTCAGTTATATAGTACTTTACCAATAAATATACAAAAAGGAAATTAAAAAAATTATTAAATTTCACTCTCTATTTTTGTCGTCAAGAAATTCTTACTACGAAATGTAAACATTTCTTTTTGGTAAGAATCAATTC
The DNA here is from genome assembly GCA_030067965.1 of Latrodectus elegans. NCBI lineage: Eukaryota > Metazoa > Arthropoda > Arachnida > Araneae > Theridiidae > Latrodectus > Latrodectus elegans. The sequence goes on along the minus strand of CM057815.1, from coordinate 50,841,633 downwards.
TTGGAATAAATTGAGTATTTTTTGAGAATTTAATAAAGAATGTCTTGAATCAAGAATGAATGAAGAAAAAAATGCTTGAGAATTTAATAAAGATTTTATATTCAAGTATTAAGATTAATCGTGTCAAAACCAGCTGCTTCAAAAGCTCAGATTTTGTGAATTTATGTATATGAAATTTCAAGATGGTTTCTTTTAATAAATAAAAACAGTCCAAATAAACACTTCAATTACATTTCCTTTTGATATATTAATGCGATTAGACAAATAAATATTTTTGTTAAACTGCGCAAAATTATTTGCGCTAAATCTTGTATATAAAAATGATTCAAAATACTTCAGCAACTTCCAGTCTCATTTTTTATGCAGAAAGAAATACAGAGTTATCTCTTCTTAAGTTTTTAAATAAAGGTTCCATTAATAAGAGTCGTAAATCATTCTAGCAATAATACCGAATTCAAGTCGAAATTTCAACAGAGTTTATTTTTACCACTGATATTCTTCAAGTCTCCAGAAAATTGTGTTTCTCCGAGCATAAATAAACAGTATACAAAACATTTCGATTATTTATATATTTTAAACTCTAATTTTCTAATTAATTATAAATACATATTAATTTAATAAATTTCAATCTTAGTAGAGAGATCGGTATTCATTATTCTTTCACAATAAAAACTTCATAAAGTTTCTTTACATTTTTATTAAATAGTTCATGTTTTATAGGCAATATACAGTTTTTATACTTGAGACATAATTTTATTTTATAGATAATTTAAACTTTAGTGCTTAAATGTGCATAAAGCTGAAAATTCTAGTGCTTAATTTCCTTGTTTAATAATTTATTAATTCTCAAAAATAATTTCTTATATTATATTTAAGATGTATTAATGTTTGATACTCTATTTTTGAAAGTGTTTAGAAAAAAGTAATAAAATTAGTGTAGGCTCATGGTAAAACATAAATTTAAAAATTATGCTCAATATTTTTATTCTGAAATCAGTTTATTATAAAACATTACTAGAGTTCGTTTTATTTACATCAAAAATCTCAGAAAAATTACTGTCTATGTTAATTGCATGCATGTAAAATTTTTCACATAAAACACAAAAAATAATAATAAAAATTCAGTTAAAATTTTAAGATGAGTTTTTCGTTATTATTTTTTTTATTTAACATTCTTTGTATTTTGTGCAGATAAGAACGTATGTGTAAGTACAGCTTATACATTTTTTAATTATTTAAGTGAATTTTAAGTTAAAATATATTTTTGAAATCTGTTATAGGGACAAAATGAAAAGAACGTATCATAATAAACTACGAAACTATTCCAAAAAACAAGAAATAACTTAGATATGAGTGAGATGTGAAGGATTCATTTTTAATAAACTAACATTTTGAATTTTTGGATTAAAAAAAGGAGAAGAAGAAAAAGGAAATATCAAATTAATTTTTAGAAAATGAAACAAGAGGTTTGGCTGAAATTTTAATTGAAAGTTCTGTATTAAATTACGGAAGTATAATTCTGTACGTACAATTTAAAAGACAATGATTGATGTAATGTTTTATATAGATTTTAAGTTGGATATAATAAAAGAGATCAAAGTTTTACTACTCCATATATAAAAGTATATTATATTCAAAATACGGTAAAATATGTGCATTTTTCTAAGAATAGGAAATATTTTTTAATATAATGTTAATTTTAATATGAAACTTTTATAAATATTTTGCATATAAAACTCTATTTCGAATAAAGTAATGTATTCATATTCGATATGAATTTACAAGTATTTTCAAATTATTTGAAGTTATGTAAATAAAAAAGCAGTTATAATATTACTTATAGTATTTATTTAGAATATTAATTATAAATAAATTAACTGTATATTTTAAATTTCTATTTCACTTTCAATCAAAGTAGTTTTTAATTAAGATTACTTTCCACATTAAAAAAAACTAGGTTGATAACCATCAGACAAAGAACAGTGATATTTTTACCTAGAAAAAACCTTTAAATATAGTTATATCTTATTAGGGCTTAAAGACTGACATTTTTATAGCATATATATCGAAATATATGGATAAAGATGTCTCGCGTAAATCTTACCTATTGTAGAAAAGATATTTTAAATTTCGAAACGTACTTTGAATCATTATCATTTTTTATAAGTTATGCACATATGTTCTATAAAATGTTAATTTCTGCTTATTGCATTCATTAACCAAAAATACAATTCGGATATTCATTTGAATTACTTTAATCTTAACTCAAAAAATTAAATTATCTGTGAAAATTTAGGGAATAAATACATGAAAAACTATGAAAAGACTCTTAAAGCAGCTTAACTTAATAAGATTATTTTTGCTTTATTGGAAAAAATTTATTTCTGAAAACATGTCTCTATATTAATTTAAGGACCATTTATTTTTAAAATAAAAAATAATCTCCTAAGCCATTTTAATGTTATAGTTTAACAATAAAGTTTAAGAGTTAATTAACTATAGATAAAAAAGATTAAAAAACAAATGTGTGTGTGTGTGTGTGTGTGTGTGTGTGTGTGTGTGTGTGTGTGTGTGTGTGTGTGTGTGTGTGTGTGTGTGTGTGTGTGTGTGTGTGTGTGTGTGTGTGTGTGTGTGTGTGTGTGTGTGTGTGTGTGTGTGTGTGTGTGTGTGTGTGTGTGTGTGTGTGTGTGTGTGTGTGTGTGTGTGTGTGTGTGTGTGTGTGTGTGTGTGTGTGTGTGTGTGTGTGTGTGTGTGTGTGTGTGTGTGTGTGTGTGTGTGTGTGTGAATTCAAAAAACCTCTAAATTATTTTATTCGTCTTATAAATTTATTTTATAAATGCATATAAACTATCATTTTTTTTTTTTTTTTGCCTTAAAGGCTTTTAGAAAATGTTTTGACATAAGTAGCTTGGTACTTAAACTTAAAAACTAATTATTAGTAAGAAATTCCTTTTCCATGAGAATAACTGGTTTTCATTAAAATTAATTTAAAATTAGCTGCAATTGAAGAATAGATGTTGATTGCATATAACGTTTTACTGAGACTGCATTTTCAACTCAACCTTTTAAGATTCACTCTTGACAGATAGAATGATTTTTTTAAAAGGATTGATAACAAATTATAATAAATGGAAAAAATAACTTCAAATATGAATTTGAAACTAAGACTGCTGGGCGTAATCTTAAATTATTTGTAAAATCCCCACAAGCTCACAAAGAACTAACGAAACTTTTCGATGACCGATGTATTGAGTACATACTCATAAAAAGTAAGAATCAAAAACCCAGAAAATATGTTTTTCGGGCCTCCCCATTGCTACAAAAATTCAGGACATAGAAAATAATTTAAAATTTATTGGATTTCAAGTAGCCAAAATCAGCCAAATGATTCACATAAAATCTAGTAAACCCATGCAACTATTTTTGGTTACCATTTTGAGACCCTAAATGTAGCATTCATTAATTTATATACCCAATAATCCATAAAAAAATTTTAATTTTATAAATTATAAAATGCTCAAAAATTTATAAAATTTAATATTTAAGTCCTCAAAATATTTAAAATATGAGGATTTTTTAATAAAAAGTCAAAAGTATTCAATCCACATTATCTAACGTCGACGTATTGATTGCGACAAAAAATATTTAAAGCTTAATTTTTCCAGCTGCCCATAACAATCTAAGTGTAGTTAAGTAAGCAGTAACCACTTTTTTATGTTATTGTTTTTCTAAAGATACTACATTTGCCAAATTTGAAAAAAAAATATTAGAATTTATACCGCATACAAATTTTATATTAAACTTTCACATTATTATTTATACGTTCAAATTAATACAAAAAATTTTTCGAAAAATATTTTTAAAAAATAACTCTTTATTTTGTTTAAAAATAATTCATTAATGAAAGATATAAAATTGGTGTAAAATCTTAAGTTGAAATACAGATATTTACTAATTTCCCATCCTTTTTTTTTTTTTTTTTTTTTTTTTTTTTTTTTTTTTTTACATTTGTTGCTATAAAATTTAAATACAAATCAATAAATATGCTCATATAGATTCCATAAATTAAATGGATTTAAATGGCATCATAATTGTAAATACCAAATAATTTTAATATATGAAATTAGTTGATTAACATATTCTTAGAACATTAGATTCTAAAGTTGTTTATTAAAATATAAATTAAAGGGTGGAGGAGTTTAAAAGATATGACTTTATTACACACTACTATCTCAGTTAATCTATTCACTTAAATTTTGCAAAAGAGAATATCCCTGAACATTTTTTTGTGCAAAGAGTTTATAAACAATCTAGTTTAAAAAAAGTAATTTCGAAGTCAGTCTCAAAAACAAATTGACCATCCGTTATGAAATATTAACAAAAATTACACAAATAATTGTGCTGCATATTCTGCTTATCATTGATTTATTTCCAAAAATGAAAATACTAGTTCGCAATTTATTGAATATAATTTTTTTTCATTCACTTAACGATAAATTAATAAAAATCTTATAAATGAATATTTAAGATTTATATTAATTTATCGTTAAGTTATCGTTTTTTTATATTAATTTATCGTTTTATAACTTAATTTTAAAATTATAATTTTTTGCAATTAGAATTTTTCATTCATGTTAAAAGGAATTACACATTCAATCGAAAATTTGTTTTATGGTAATACAATCTTCGACTAAGTATTGATAAGAAGATACCTTTGGGTAAAAATTATAAATGGGAAAAAAACTAACAAACTAAAGATTTCATTTTAAGAAAACAAACAGCTTAGCTATATCATTGGATAGTAGTAAAATCCTTCCTTTAATTTAAAACACTGAATGTAAAAGTGCACGTCTAGTGTGCTGTTAATGCACTGAGAAAGAATGCACCTCATTTACTAAATAAAACATATTTTGCTCACTTTGACAGTTAAAAGCATTCAGTTGATTAATAGCAAAACATTCGTCCAAAACAAATTAACTTGCCTTTCCAGCCGATGACAAATTCATCTGAGATAATCCAAGATTCAACTCGATGGGAAAGGAGAAATACAAAAAGTAAGAGTAGATGAACCGTTACACTAAAGTTCTCAGCCTTCAGCAAATCCATTAGTTCCGCAGCAAATGTTACAACTGTTTTGACAGGCGTTGTGAATTTACTTATGAGAACTTCTTTTGATACAATTGGAACTTTAGTTTCTTGGATTCTTGTTAGATATCTGACTGTCACTTTAGACTCTATATTCTGGAAATTGAAGAATTTTTCCTTTCTATTTCATTTTACTCAAGACTTTAATGCACTTAATTAAGTTAAGCTAAAAAGTAAAATTTTTATTCAGATGAAATATTTTTTCAATCGTATAAAATTCATGCTAAAAATAAAGATGAAATTGATGAGAAATACTTGCATATTTCGATGTAAATGATAATATACAAAATACCTTGCAAATTTATTTAAGTAACACTTTCAAATATATTTAATGCATATCATTTTCATTCGATTACTTCTGATGTGCAATTATATATTCCTTATATAACTATATTTTATAAAGCTATAGAATATTTTGCAATCACATTCACGTAAAGTATTTTAAAGCATTACGCATAATTTATATGCATGTGTGTTCGTATGCACGTACCCATACACATTTACATGTGCTACTATATATATATATATATATATATATATATATATATATATATATATATATATATATATATATATATATATATATATATATACATACATATATATATATATATATATATATATATATATATATATATATATATATATATATATATATATATATAAACCATAGTAACCAAAGTAGACTTCTCGCAATACCCATATACAATTTAGAAATACATACTATATTATGTCTGTCTTACATCATCATATTGGTTGAAAAGCTTAAAAGAATCCAAAAATAAATCTTCTGACAATAACAGATGAACAATAAAGACCAATATTCAGAGCATTTTCCATGAGATTTGAACCTGGATCCTACAACTGAATAATTCAAACATAAAAATCCATTGTTATATAAATGAAGTTTATATATACGATATCAAAACATAAACCACATTTTACACTCTATTTATTAAGTTTTCTATATAAATTTTTGCAAACGTTAATAAAAAATTTATAAACACTATAATTAAAATACCTCAATACTAACCTATGATTATGACTAACAATTGTATATTATATTAAAAATTGGTTTTATCAGATTAAATGTGGAAGGAGGTTATTCAAAGCAATATAATTTGCTTAAAGATTTTAGAATAAATTTTACAACTTTTTTTAAGCTGTAATATAAGCTGTTATAATACACCAGTTCTATATGTATCGGATGAAATTTATCATCTATTAATAATAGATCATAATCATTATTTTATGCTTATCTTGCATCGCCGAATTTTTAAGTTTCACAATATTCAAAGTAAACGGCTGCAAATTCGATCCTAACAATATTTTTGACAAAGAAAATTTGGTAATGAATTAATGCTTTATTCTGATGTATCTGTAAGGGTGGATATTTGGGAAATTTCAATGTTTCTTTAAGGAATCTATAGTAATATACAGAAAGCTTCTATATAAGGCTTTTATATATCAATGGTGATGTAACAAATCTTTTAATCTAGATAAAATAATATAAAAATGCATTCTTAAATTCCATTGTACTTGTGGTACAGATATAATATCATCCAGAATGCCAAATTCTGAGTTTGATTTTTTGGCGGATTTTCTTGTTTATCGGGCAATGTGGATTTTATTACGTCATAGAGATTGAAACCTAAAAGAATTATATAGAAAATTATATTTTGATAACCCTAGTATTTACGTCATTGCTAGAAGTCGCAATACACCATCTTAGCAACATTTCTTCGTCGCCAAAAAAATCAGAATTTGGTCATATTTGTCATCTGTGCCATATTTGTCATTCCTGGTAATGGATAATGTTTCATGTCAAGATTTACTTAAGCATCTCTTGCATGATTATATTATTTAAACTATATCTGTGGCATATGATTTAAAATTTACTTCTGTAAGTAAGAAGAAAATATATATTATTTTTAAAAGATTTTTTAGACTAATTTATAAATTGCCCGTATATGTGCTTTTCAGTAAAACTTTACAAAGCACTGTTCTTCATAAGTTAATAAATCTGTCTTTTATAGTTATTTTAGTTTTTTTTTATTGGTAATTAAGACAGTGTAAAATATATTTTATTAAATTGTGGATAAATAATTAATATATTGCTTGTAACATAAACGAACTAAATCAGAAAAAACTGTCAAGTTTAAATTAATAAAAAGAATTTAATTGATTACTGGGAAAATTAATTTAACATTTGACAAGTAACTGAAATCAAAATAAACAAATTGCAAAAAAATAGTCAAAAACTAATGTACAAAAGAGGCATTAAACAACAGTGATGGAACAACATGAATGAACAACAACATCAATAAAACAGTGATATATAACATCGAAAACTAAAGTACGATATAAAAAATCATCGAAAAATAAAGTACAAAAAAGTAATACATAACAATATTGTTAGTTAATATAAAATTATTAACAAATTTGTCCTTGTTACAAAAATATTTTATCATTCATCTCAAACAAGACATAAGTTTGGGCCCTGTATACAATTAAATCTACACGCTTTAGACCTGTGGATTATAATTCTTGAAAAGTTTATAAAAAAAAATTTATAAAAATTAAAAATAAATATTATTAGATAAAATTATAAAATTACTAGTTAACGAGTTTGCTAAAATATTCTTTTAATAAGTAAATTTGTTATCAGAAAACAAAAAAAAATTTATTTCGGATACATTAACCAGTTCAAATAAAATAATTATAATAATTAAATTATAAACAACAAAACATAAATAAAAAAATAAGATAACAAAAATACTATTTTGTGTTTTTTATTAACACACATGTAATCTAAAGCAATTATAAATAAAATTATAGACAAAAAAAGGATAATTATTAAGAAGTAATTGTTGTTGAAATTGTGCATTATATTCTTATTTGCTTGTAAAATTATCTGAATTGTTTTAGACTACAGATCAATGATAAAAATTTCAATAAACATTTGAAAATTAAAAAATAATGTGTAAAACATTTTTGATCACAATTCTCTTGGTAATTTTCAAATTTGTTTTCTGAGAATGAACTTTTTAGGAATAAGAACATTTTCGGATAATATAAATTTTTTTAGTGTAGTAAATAATTATAATATCAAAGCAAAGCATTTAGGAGCGTTAAGGGACAGTTAGAATAAATTTCAAGAATCAGTAATTTTTTAAAAATACTATATCCATTAATACAGTATATTTTACCACAAAAGAACCTATTTTTTTCTACTTCCTCGAATTGAAACTGAAAATTGATTTTTTATTTCATAAACAAGAATTTTATTTTAATATAATTTCAAAACTGTATAATATTATTTGTTTGCTCCATAGATAAGATAAAACAATTAAAATTAACTTCTAATTAAAATAATTAAAAAATACGTATAACTCATAGAATTAAAAACAAAATATACTTGTATATTAATAAATGTGAATCAAGAATATTTTAGTTGAGTTTTAAAAACTAATTTTACTTATTGAATCAAAAGTAAAACTTAAGAATGATACTTAAACAATAAATGTATCAATTGTGATTTTCTTTACATTTTAACATTTTGAAATAATTTTTTGTATTATTTTATTAATTAATTTATAAAACATACATTCATCTACAGAAACTTAGATTTTTTACAGTTAATCTTTTATATTTTCATATTTTTTTCCTATAAAATTATTGACATCTGTTATTTAATTTGACGTATAGCAAATACGTTTTTAAAATCACGAATATTCCAACAGTGTGCATCAAACCAAAAGAAATGACAAAATATAATTTGAAAAATAAATTTCGATGTTGATAAATCTGTTTAATATTTTTCTGAAGTTTAGAAAAGGAATTTTCTAATTTTTTCCATGATAACAAAATGAAAATGTGTATTTTTTTAAATTTGCAATGATTAGAAATAGATACTGAATGTTGCAATGATCAATAAAATGTGAAAGTGGATATATCTAACTTTTGTTTTATACTAGCCTAGGCAATTGAATTATCAAATATGTTTTAATCTACAGATATAATTCTATAACTTAAAATTTCTTTGTATTTTTAATTACTGAAAATTCAAAGAATTAAATTTTTTCGTTGAATACAAACGTAAAATCTAATTTAGTGCAAAATAGGATCAGCGAAATATTGTTAAACGTGCAAATTTACCTACGAAAAATTATATAAATCATCAAAATAATATATTTAATAAATTCCTTGTAATCAATTTTTTCGCTAATTTCTTACTGAATCCGTACTATTTAAGTAATATTTGATAATGCTTTTGTTATCTACAGTGTAAAAAACTAAAAACAGTATAAAAAACTAAACTTTTTAGATACAAAACAACCTCAATTCTATTGGAAAAGTCAGCTGTTTTATGTCTTGAAAGTAGCAGACTTTATCCTGACATATCCGAAGAGCATCATGCAGACCATGATCAAAAAATGCAATTATTGACAACCTAATGCTTTTGATGCTGATTTGATGTACAAGTATCCAAAAGATATGGATATATTATTTCTTAACCTCCTCAATTGACCATTGTTCGAAATGGTCTGGAGAAGAGTTGTATGAGAAGATTCGAATCGGTAAAAGATGAAAATCGGAATCATCGATAATAAAAAAGAACGAACGAATATAATATTTTAAAATTATATGACTATTTTATTTTTGTCTCCATAAATTAGAAATAGTTAACCCTATGTTTTTAAGACTCCAAATTTATTGAAAATTTTCCTTTTTAAATAAAAAAATGTTTAAAAAGTAATGCCATAAATGTATGCAATGATTCAAAAATGAAACAAAATAATTTGAAAATATATTAAGATTTAAGAAAATACGGTAGTGAAAAATGTATAAGATATTTCTATTTCCTAAAATAAGAGGACGAGGTAAAATGTTTGGTAGAATCATTCATTTTCGTTATCGGAATGCGGAGGGCTCAAATCCCGACCCAACCAAAGATTTGGCTGCCCCCTTTATATAAGGTTCCATGTCTTCTATTCCTAGCAGTAATGACATCTGAAACCCCAATATATAAAACAAATTCTGAAATATTGCATAAATATCTTAGGCGTTACATAAAAAAATTATAAGATTTTTTGCATATAACTTATATTTATAAGCAAAATTTTATAATAGCATATAATATATATATTATATGCTATTATAAAATTATATGTATATATAATTTGAAAATTTTCAATAATTTTATTAAATGTGTAGGAAAAACACGCAATAATGTCAAAACAAATAAAAATTTTCATAGTCATATAAAGTATTCCTTTTCACTAAGATTTTCTGAAACTCTTCATAAAATTAATTTCCAATTTCAAATAATTTAACATTACTTGATTTTATTACTACTAGATGTATAAATAAACTATAATGTTTAAATTCACTTACAAACGCTTACAAAAAAGAAAATTATCTTACATATATTCGCGTCTTCATATTCTCATGCAAGTGTGGTTACACATATATGTGCGAGTTAATCTTCGTCCCTTTATTCTTTTGCATATCATTTATCTAGTATAATTAAAACGCTTACTGCAGCAGTTTTTTAAAATCAATTAATAGTACCTCTTACTGTATTAAAGCTTTTAAACCATAATATATTTTATTAACATTTAAGTTTAATCATTAGTGATTTCATAGTCAGGAAATTTTGTTTTACATTTTTAGGAAGGTATTTCAAAGAAGGAAGTAATTAAAATACACCTAATAATCCTCATTTTTATAAATAACTATATTAAAAAATTTACATAAATTAAATCCTAATTAACACGAACCAAAGATTGTTTTAGGCACAAAACTAATTTTTACTATGTAGTCGTTACTTTCTTTATTATACATTTGATATAATTAATGGATTTTTATAGTTTCCTATCTAACATTAAGTACTCAAATAGATTGCAAAATTCATATAATTTTCTCTGCCACGAAATCTATTTAAAATGCATTAAAGCGTTAAACGCTTTTAGAAAACAATAAAAAAAATCTGCAGTCTCCAAGGGAAAATTTCAATTCTATCTTCCTCCATTAAAATGCATAGGAAATATGCAATTTCTCACTAAAACAATCAATCTTCCGTGAACGGCGTGGTCTTAAATTTGGGAAAAAAAGGAATAAATCGTTTTCTGGTTCTAGTCTTGAAACTTAACTATATTAGTAAAAGACCTTCTGTAATCGACTGTCAGAGAACGATTAATCTAATAAATTACTTTTGTGAATCGATTTTTTATATTTTAGTTTTCACTTGACATGGTAACAGCTGCACAGTGCCTCTGAAAATATACTAAATTTGACAGAATTCTTAAAACTAGAAATTTCGTTAATGTTGCAAAATCAGAGAAATTTAAACTGTCACCGTGTTTCTTTTTAAGTAAAAGTAAAGCATTCGTATTTTGAATGTAAAAGCATATCATGAGATATATCTTCATAAGCGCGTTATTTCCTCTTTGCTCCTTCATTGAAAGCTTTATCAAAATATTTATATTAGTTTAATATTGTTTCAATTTAATAATAAAACAATATTTATATTTTGGTAGTTAAAAAATATATCTTAAAACTTTTCAGGGCACCTATTATTTAGATAGATATTTCGAGTAATAAAGTTAACAATAATTTAAGGTCATAATGGAACTAATGAAAACTTATATTAAATTTAATAGCAGAAGAAAAATTATGATTTCTGTTATATCACATTTTTCCATCAAGGCTAATATAATTCTAATGCAGCATTTTCGGAAATTAATAAGAAATGTAATAGTCAAATTTTATATGCATTTATATTCAATAAAATAGAATCTTTTTCAATTTTACTAAAATACATTTTACGATCACATTCCTGCAATATCGGAAATGATAAATACAACTTTCCTTTGCAATATTTGCAATTTTAATTCCACAATTGTTTCTTTGTGTGTGTGGCGGAATTTTATTAATCTCAAAATATTTGATATTATGTCCAGAAGAAGCATTCCTCTCACAAGGAATGAAAGAAAAAACTTCATATGGTCATTCTAAGTTTAGGTTGACACTAATGTATTTTGTATTAGCATCCCATTACATTTATATATTTTACATGTACAACATGATACCAAAATTTAATTCAAAACGGAATGGTGTAATATTTTATTTAGTTTAGTCCAGCCATTTCTCAATGATATGAAAACTCCCAAGTGCAAAAACATCATAAATATTTTAAGTTAAAGAAGAAGTTTATGGATTTGAACAGCAGATCACAACAAACATAGACTAATATTATATTTTTGTTTTTTAAGAAAGGAAAAAACTTTGAGTGCTGTGATGTAAATATATCTAAAACTAAATCAATTAATACGTGTTTGTGTACTCTTTTCAAGTAATTCACCATAATATATTATAATTATTTAATCAGATATGTTATGATGAATTAATTTGATGTATCACCCTAAATTGTAATAATTATTTAAAATTTCCAATAGAAAAACATTTATCCATATTTTACGGGCCTTTCACCATAAAGTACACAAATATCTATAAAAAAGATACATCGTCTTTAGTAAATAAGTACAAAGATATTTTAATTTAATAAGATTAATTAGTATTTATTTAACTCTTATTAATATTTTTAATTTGTCTTTTATATATATGTTTATCATATTTTAAATCTTTCACTTAAAATGTTATCTTTGAAAGAATATCATATAAATTATTGTAAATTCATTAAAGGTAACAAATATATAAATTTAATATCTCACATGCAACAATTTCATTTGCAGTTAGTTGAAAAAGAAAAAAAACAAGGAATTTGCAGTTATTTTCAGGTATTACTTATCGGAAAAAAAAGTATGGTGATTCATGAAAGTTTAATGCTTATCTTATTTTGATTTTTTAACATGTAACACTTAATTAATTCAATTCCTGTAATTATTATCATCCAGTAAATATAGTATGATTTATAGGAGTGCAGGTAAAATTAAAACAAGGTATAAATGCTTATATTTTATAATACCCTGAAATGCAATCAACGAAGAATTTATCAAATAGTTAAATTCTAAGAAAAAGCATAATTATTTATGCTTCTTAAAATTTAAGAATATATTTTCAGCTTAAATTTTGAAGAATATTCTTTGTATTATGTTAACAATATTTTTGATAAAATTTTAAATAAGTAACTTTAAAAAAAAACAACATACAGTAGTGGAATATTTTCATATTTCTGTCTCAGAGAAACTACGTATTTTTTCTTTGTAACATAGAAATAGTTTTCATTTTATAGCCAATGTAATATATAAATAACTTTTAATCTATATTACATGAAATTTTATAAAGTTTATGTCTATAAAATTGTTCATTCCATAAGTTTTCATGTGACTTCTGAAAAATGCTATTGAAGTTGTCTTATTTGGAAGTTTTAGTACTATTTTACCATAAAGAACTAATTGACAGTTAAGGTTTAAATTCTAAACTATATCAATTTGCTAAACATATCACAATAACTGTCAACCGCTCTTTTTGAGCTTAAAAACCATAAATATATTAAAACAAGAATTTTAAGCGAGCATAAAATTTAATAGAATATTTAAACCGTTTTCTTCTAATATTGTTGTGAAACCACTTTTTAATTTCATCTAATTACCGAGGAAATTTTAAAAGAACCTATTCGATACGGAACTTAAATGGAATTAGAAAAGAAAGAGGAAGAAACAAAGAGAGATGATAATCTGCTCATATATTTCTCCTTTCGAAACTACAAACTACATTATATGGGAAAGTATTTTCTTTAAATTAGATGATAAAAGTAGATAGACGTATAAGATTAAAATTGTTAGCGATGAAAATTCCTCTTCATCGTCATATAATTAAATTTCCAAACTATATATTCTTCTTGGGACTTAAAAATAATAAATTGATCTTATGAAAATTTTAATGTATATGGAGCTGAAACAATGCTACAAAACTAATTTATTTTTTATCTATTATTTTATAACAGAAATTATTTAAATTACTTTGAACTCAATTTAAATTCTTTTTCACCTGTGAGATATAGCACATTTTGGTATTTTTAAATTTTAGAAATTATTTCTCAGTATTACAAAATTTATAATTTTTATAGGAATTGATTTTCCAATGAATTGAATATACTTGAAAAACTATCTTTAGTTTCTAATATAATTAAGATTGCTACACATTTATCGGATAGGTAACACCCATATATTATACAAAATAATACTTAAATCGGAAAATTTTTCATATTTTCATTTTTCAACTAGATGCTTAGTGTTGATAAGAAGCATTTTTATGAAAAGATATAGTAGCTGCTTGCTTTTTTTATTTCAATGTAAGAGAGAGAGATTTGAATTAAGTATCTTAAGCTATTCTAATAATTTTATTACTTCACCATGATTCAATTCTAAATATGTAACTCCATTTTTTATATGCCCCACTCTAACCATTGCCAATAACACAATAATTTTAATGAGTTTCACAGGAGAATATAGAAAGAAAGCAAATATTTTATGAAAAGAAAAACAGAAAGCATTTCTACAACTTTGCAAATATTAACGCATATATGTAATATCAAATATGTTTCTCTAATATGTACTTATTGAGATTGTTCTGTATTCAGACCACAACTTTAAAAAAAAAAATTTTAGCAGAATTTACTGATAAATTAAAAATATAAATAAATTACAAATAAAAAACTAAGAGAAGTGGTATATAAAGCAAAAATTTATATATGTATATATATAGATAGATAGATAGATAAATAGGTAAATAGATAGATAGATAAAAATTAAAATTAATTTATATACGTAGTAAATATTTGAATACTCAAAGAAAACGTTATTTTGTATTCTAACCCATAGAAATTTACTGGTTGGCTTAGTTCAAAAATTTACACCATACAAATAAATAGCCATATATAATATTATTATGATTAACTGTAATAATTCATATCTTTGTTCGATATTAAACATATATTTTACTATTCTATTTAAATTAAAACATTTATCATATATAAGTTTTTATTTATTTTTCCATTTTGAATCACAATATTATATTACCATGTTTCTCATTTTTTCCTACATCTAAAAAGATTATCGTTATTTATAACCAAATTTCAAAATATTCTTTTTATTCAAAATTTTAAAATATTAATTCTAATAATAAAATTAAATTTTGTCATAAAATTTATGAAAAAGTCCCATTTTATCTAAGAATATAGTCATATAATTACGCTTCGAAGAAAAATAACTTCAAATAATTTTGATGTGTACTAAATGAATATAGAACATTCGATAAAAAAAGAAAATACTTCAAGTGTGTGTGTGTGTGTGTGTGTGTGTGTGTGTGTGTGTGTGTGTGTGTGTGTGTGTGTGTGTGTGTGTGTGTGTGTGTGTGTGTGTGTGTGTGTGTGTGTGTGTGTGTGTGTGTGTGTGTGTGTGTGTGTGTGTGTGTGTGTGTGTGTGTGTGTGTGTGTGTGTGTGTGTGTGTGTGTGTGTGTGTGTGTGTGTGTGTGTGTGTGTGTGTGTGTGTGTGTGTGTGTGTGTGTGTGTGTGTGTGTGTGTGTGTGTGTGTGTGTGTGTGTGTGTGTGTGTGTGTGTGTGTGTGTGTGTGTGTGTGTGTGTGTGTGTGTGTGTGTGTGTGTGTGTGTGTGTGTGTGTGTGTGTGTGTGTGTGTGTGTGTGTGTGTGTGTGTGCGCGCGCGTTTTAATAATATTAATTCCATCACTCTTGCTAAATACTTAATTCCTCTTAATTTTTCAGTTTGAGAAAGCATTTCATTTAATTTTGTATTTAATCTACTTGTTTAAAAATGTTTTTGTCTTAATATTTTAAACTGTTTCAAAATCGTTTGTATGAAAAGACAATATCATAATTTGCCAGGTTCTTCATAATCGATTCTTCTGGAATTTATCAAAGAATTAGAATATTCTCGACTAGAATATTCTTCGACTAGAATATTTATCTCTAAATTCAATTACTTTTTTGGAATTTGATTTGATGGGAATGCAAAAAAGTTTTCTGGCTTTAACAATAATCCTATTAACCTTAAATGAAGAATTCTGCTGTTCTTTGAATGTGAAAATAGAGATATAAATGACATATTTCCCAAAATTCAATTTTCAAAATCTGCTGAATCGGGTAATATCTCCTACGTTCACTCAAATATTTTTTTATAATTTTATAAGCAGTTCTAAGCAAGAGAGTTTTTGGTGATTAAATTCCTTTTTTGTGTGCGAACTATAATGTCCTTAAAGATCAAATATATTATTCACTCACAATTACATATTTATAAACTGCTGATTTCTTTTAAATAATTTGTCTATAAGAATTTCAACTCATTTATTTTTTCTTCATTGATTCCGAAATATTAGTAGATCTTTTAATAAATTTAATTTATTTTTAATTTGTTTTTGAAAAAATACTCTTTTTCAAAAATCGACTGTTATTTATCTTTTATTGTCCTTTGATCAACGTATATTATTAAAATTAGAAAATATCCAGTACTTTTTAGGTATTAAATAAATTTTTTTTTTAAAAAAAATTCTTATTTCCAATGCTATATTTAAAAATAAAATCAATTTCAGGAAAAAACTCTATCTTATGCAACTTTTAATACGGAAAAGCAATTTATCATAGCTTTTTATGAACAGTTAAAAAATCTGTAATTTATAAAGTATAATATTGCGAATTCAAAATTATTTTTGAGCTACCCATTCTGAAATAACAATTTTAAATTTTTATGAGTACCAATAAAACTCTAATTCAATATCATATTTTTAACGCATTTAAGTTCCTTTGATTTTTGAAAACTTCTGAATAAATATGCAAATTTAGATATTCAAGAATTCATTATTATTAGACATAGAAATTTTCGGGAAGAAATGAATTAAGTTCGTAATTAATTTAAGGTTTATTTTTGATACACATAATTTCTGATAAAAAAATAAGTGTTTTTTTATATTTTTCAAAAATATATTCATTAAATAATGTTTTTAATTCCATTTTTAAGTTACATTTTGTAACTATGTAAAATGCAAGCAACAAATGAATTCTAGATTTTTTTAAATAAAAATAAAAGTGCTTTTATATATTTTTCAAAAATATTTTCATTAAATAATATTTTTAATTCCATTTTTAAGTTACATTTTGTAACTATGCAAAATACAAGCAACAAATGAAATTCTAGATTTTTTTCATAAGCTGTTATGTATAAATACTAGTTGAGTTGTTTTGAAGACAATCAGTCATACTTCGTGTTTAAGCAATCAATCAAAATGTACTTTTGTATATATATACAACACGAATCAATTCATCGAAAGAAAGGAGGCACTTAAAATTACCCTCAGGGGGTTTACCTTCTTTAGGTAAACACGGGTGTCACAATCCCGAGGTACCCTAGTGATCTTTCCTCTTCTTTACTTTCTTCTCTCCTCTACTCTTCTGCTTTTTCTTCCTTTTCTCCCTCGTTGCGGTTGCCTCGAAAGAGGTTGAGGGCTCCCCTTGAGTAGCTTTCGCCACTCTGATGCTATTAGCTACTCTTGAGGACTAAATCACCCACGTGTTTGCCGTGCGTGGAGACCCGTGTCCCTGGAAAGGAGGATCCTGGTAATTGAGGCCTCCTGAGACCAACACATTGCTTTGGCCTCTGCTTCAGGTAAACGGGAGGTGCGTTGTGGTCCTCAGCACATCAATCGGCTTTATGGATCAAGCGATCGGTACATCTACTGGGTGACTCGTTAAGGGTGGAGTCCACTTCAGGGATGTACCGTGAGCGTATAGGGACTGACTAGCACTGGTACAGTTAACATGTATCCCCTCGTAGGGCTCCGTGGTGGGTGGTGCCGTCTAGTCCCTGAATTTTATCCCACTCCATATGAATAGAACTAATTTCTCCTCACTCCCTCGGGAGCAACAAATGCCAATGTGTGAAGCTAAGTTCTTCATTATTAAAAGAAATGGAGGTTCATTTGAATATGTTTCTCCCTTTCTGATTGAAAAGGGATTGGTTTCTTATTTGGGTGCTGTGAAATCAGTCAAAAAATTAAGAACGGGTAATTTACTGATTGAGACAAATTCTGATAAACAGGCTACAATGATTCAGAGCATGAATTCACTTGCTGACTTACCTGTCACAGTAGAGCCTCATGCGAAACTGGAATTTTGTGAAGGGAGTAATTTCTGCGGAGGATTTATATCATACGTCCACTGATGAAATTCTAAACAACTTAAAAAGCCAAAAAGTCTGCGCCGTGAAAAGAATAACAATCAAAAGGATGGTATTATATTAAATACCAAACACCTTATTTTGACTTTGCAACGCCAGACTTGCCACAATACATCAAAGTGGCTTACATGCGATGTTCAGTGCGACCGTATATCCCGAATCCTCTCAGATGTTTCCAGTGCCAACGTTATGGACATTCTAAAATGGCTTGCAGAGGGAAACCTACTTGCGCCCGTTGTTCTCAAGTTGATGACCATGATAGTGTTACCAGCAAAGCCAAAGAAGTGTGTGTCAACTGTAAAGGCGACCACACCTCTTATTCTAGATCTTGTCCCGTTTGGCAACAGGAAAAGGAAATAGTCACTTATAAAATCAAGAACAATGTTTCCTATATAGAAGCTCGTCGCATAGTTAGTTCCCTGCACTCCAACTCCTGGTGTTAGTTACGCATCTATGGCAAAAAAGTTACCCGGAACTTGCAGCACCCAAACAGATTCTGTCTCTTCAGCTAGCTTTCTCTTAAAGCCAAAAACAATGGAAACATCAACACTCTAATAGCCAAATCAGCTTTGGCAAAATCGAAAGCCTTAAAGGCGAGAAAATTAAAATTGGCTAAGGAAGGCATTCGAAAGTCTTCCTTAACAACAAAAAGCTCTTCTGTGTTTGGATGCAGACACTGTGAAACTGCATCCATCGGATGATGATCAATTCTGAAGATTCATCAGATATGACGATGAGTAACAGTGAGAAAGGTTAGAATATATTCCATTCGTGACTTCCTTTGTTTCCTGGAATTGTCGTGGGTTTCAGTCTCGCATTGATGACATCAAATCCATTATCTCTTGCTTTAACCCCTGCATGTGTGGCTCTCCAGGAGACATTCCTGAAGCCCAATGTTGTCACCAAAATGCGTGGGTTTCAATGCTTTAGAAATGATTATGGTGGTGATGTTGCTGTGTCTGGTGGTGTTTGTATAATTACATCAAACAATTACCCCAGTACAGCACATCATTTAAGAACTACACTCCAAGCAGTGGCTGTGAGAATCCACACCACATGTCTAATAACGGTATGTAGCCTTTATTTACCACCGACTGGTGTCATCCAAGCAGAGGAACTGAATGACTTAGTTGATCAACTCCCAACTCCATTTTTATTGCTTGGTGATTTTAACGGACATACTTCCTTGTGGGGTAGTAGTGATACGAATTCTCGCGGTCGTCAGATAGAGCAATTCATATCTGACAATTGCCTCTGTCTGCTGAATACCGACGAGAAAACTTATTTCCACGAACCTACACGGACATTTCACTCTCTTGACTTAGCTATTTGTTCTCCATCACTCCTGCCATTGCTGAATTTTGCAGTCGGAAATGACCTCTACAATAGTGATCATTTCCCTCTAATCGTGTCTCAGGCTGGAAGTAATAGTGTGCGTCACAAACCACCTAATTATGTGTACAGTCGAGCCGATTGGACACTTTTCACGCAATTGGCTGTGATCAGTGAGACAAGAGTTAAGACAGATATGATAGATGATGCCGTTAAATATATCACCGACACAATAATCAGAGCTGCGGATGTTGGTATCCCTAAAAATTCCATCATTCGACATAAACACAGGAAACCTTGGTGGAATGAAAAGTGTCAACTCTCCTATAAGAAACAAAGGAAGCAATGGAATATATTCCGAAGATACCCTACTACGGAGAATCTTGTTGCTTTTAAAAAAGCCAAAGCTGAAGCTCGAAAAGTTAGATGTCAGAGTCAAAGAGAATCTTGGATTCGCTATGCGTCGTCAATCAATTCATCGACAACAAATAAGCAATTATGGAGGAAAGTTAAAGCAGCCAATGGTATTTATCAGGATTATTCCATTCCTGTATTAAAAACCGAGCTGCAATACACTCCTCAGCGGTAGATATTGCTAATGTCATCGGTGAAACCTTTGCTAGTGTTTCCAGCTCTGATTCATATAATCCTACTTTTCTAAGGATTAAAAGAATCGCTGAGCGGACACCTCTACGCTTTCATGATCGACATATTCTACCCTATAATTGTGATTTTGAACTGTCAGAATTGAAGTCTGCTTTATCTAAAGCAAACGACACTAGCCCAGGACCAGATGGAATCTCGTATCAAATGCTCCGTCATTTAAATCATGATTCTTTATTAAACATACTTTCATTGTTTAATAGAATCTGGACTGAGCATGCTTATCCTACTTCATGGAGAGAAGCGATAGTGATTCCAATATTGAAGCCTGGAAAAGATTCATCTGACCCTCTGAGTTATCGTCCAATAGATCTTACGAGTTGCTTATGCAAAACATTTGAGCGTATGGTCAATGCTAGACTCATTTACATCTTAGAGAAGAATAATTGCATACATCTTCATCAAAGCGGATTTCGAAGAGGACGATCCACTATAGATAACATAGCAGATCTAATCCGAATTCGAAATGCTTTCGTGAGGAGAAACCATCTCGTTGCAATTTTTCTTCGACGTTGAGAAAGCATATGATCGTACATGGCGCTATGGTATTCTCCGTACTCTGCATAATCTTGGCTTTAAGGGTAATCTTCCAATATTTATCCAAAATTTTCTGGCCTCACGCGTTTTTAAAGTGCGCGTTGAACTACAATTTCAATACTTTTAGTCAAGCTGAGGGTGTCCCTCAAGGTAGCATTTTAAGCGTAACCCTTTTTAACCTTTTCATCAGTGACATACTCCATCAATTACCATCTTCTGTTCATGGCACTTTGTATGTTGATGACTTACAAATTTCATATCAGGGTTCAAACATGAATATAATTGAGAGAAAATTGCAAACAGCTGTAAATAATTTAACCACTTGGTGTGAACGGAATGGTCTTAGTATATCTCCTAGTAAGAGTTGCTGTGTCCATTTCTGTAGGAAAACTAGCTACCATAATGATCCTGTGATTCACATAAATAATAGACCCATTCCTGTAGTCAGTGAGATAAAATTCCTTGGCGTGATTTTTGACAAGAAGTTAACTTTCCTTCCGCATGTTTTACATCTGCGGAAGAAATGTGAGCGACTGCTTAACATCCTCAAAGTGCTTTCGAATACATCTTGGGGTGCAGATCGCACATCACTCCTAAGAATTTATCAGTCTGTAATTTTATCTCGAATTGACTACGGCTGTGTTGCTTATGGATCAGCTAGACTCTCTATCTTACGCAGATTGGACACTGTTCACCATACTGTTTTAAGGATATGCTGTGGAGTTTTTCGCACATCACCCGTCCAGAGTCTATATGTAATTTGCCACCAATTGCCATTAGACCTGCGACGGATGCAGCTGTCTCTTAATTATTATTCAAAAATCATGTCCTCACCTTATCATCCCTTGCATTCCACGATTCCAAGTGCTGCTCTTAAGAGATTATATAATGCTAGACCATCAAGCATTCAACCTTTTCTCTCTCGTATTAAATCCATTATTTTGCTTTCTGACCTATGTGATGTCCGAATCGAGTCTACCGACCTTTTCGCACATCCTCCTTGGTATAATCCACACATTATTGTGCTAAATCCCTTTGAAGTAATAAAAATCAGACACAAATACTGCTATTCTTCAACAGCTTTATTCATTCCATCGCTGTCAGTACACTATGTACACTCCAGTATTTACGGATGGATCCAAATGTCCAGGAATCAGTTGGTTGTGGAGTGTATCTTGATGATACCTCGTACAGTTATAGCCTTCATAAATCCTGCTCCATCTTCACCGCTGAGGCTACGGCTTTATACCGAGCACTTCAGCTGCTACAAACTAAAAATGAACATAAATTCTGTGTGTACACTGACAGTATGAGTGTATTAGAAGCTTTGAGGAATAACAACTATAATTGCCATCCAGTTGTGTCTAAGATATTCAAATTAATTGATACTGTTACTAACAAGGGATTTGAGATACTGTTTTGTTGGATTCCAAGCCACATAGGAATAGATGGCAATGGGAAAGCTGATGCTGCCGCTAAATCTGCAGCTACTTCCATTTTGCCTTCATTACCATCAAGGGACATGAGAAAAGGATTCAAATATTTCATATATTCTCTTTGGCAGGAATCCTGTGACCTGCAAGTCAGCAACAAACTCCATTCCATATTTTCATACATCATTCCATTATCTGTTTTATCTCACAGCGCAGATGTCAGACTGACTCGCCTTCGAATTGGTCACACGCGTTTCACCCACAAACATTTGATCTTAAGTGATCTCCAACCGTGGTGTGAAAAGTGTGATGAAACATTTACAGTATATCACATTTTAATTGAGTGCCCAGATTTTAACCATCAGCGTTTTAGATATTTTAATAGTAATATTTTAACATTAGAAGATCTGCTTGGGGAACCACCCATCGCAATCTATTTTGCGTTTTTAAAGACATAGGATTTATGAATTTTATCTGATTTAGAAATATTTTGTTTAAATATCAAGTTTTTAATTTTATACATGTATATATTGTATGTTTTCACTCTTTTAATATGCATTTTAAATATATTTCTATGTTATACCTTAATATACATTTTAACTATATTGGTATTTTATACTTTTAATGTACATTTTAACTATATTACTATTTTATGTTTTTAATTGGTAAAAAAAAAACTTGTATAATATCTTGTGTTTGGCGCAGCTTGTCCTTATCTGGACCTTGCGCCAAAAAAACCAACCAACCAACCACTTAAAATTAATTGGCCACTTACTCGAGAAAGAAATCCACAAAATAAGTCAAAATAGTTTCTTATACTCGTTTTATAGGCCAAGCTGGCAGCCGAATGGTTAGCGCTCTTGCCTTCGGTTCACCAGTTCATGGGTTCGAATCCCACATTGTGCATGGATGTTAGTAGGGGTTCGGAATCCACTTTAAGCCGTAGGTCCCGGTCTAATTGTGCAAAGAATGACCGTTGAGCGACAAATAAACCAAACCCCCCTCATAATCATAGGATAACTATAAAATTTATATTGGTTTTTTAAATATTATAAATGCTATATATCTCTAATTTAATAAACTTAATTTTAAATTAATCAAAATTTAATTATTAAAAAACTTTAATAATTTAATTTGGGACATAATAACGAGATAATATATAGAGTAAAATATGTCAGAATGATAATAAAAAATTATCAGAAAAGTAAAAGTCCTCAAATGCCAGCTACTAATAATAAAAATTTCATCTAAGTTACAAATAAATTTCAAAAACTGAAGATGGCATTATAATAACATTTTCCAAAAGTTTATTTCAAAATCAGTCAATATTTGAATTGAATTTTCTTATAACGTATTAAGAGAGAAAGTATCATAAAAAATTATTTTACTTTTTATAGAATATTTAGGTATGAGATGATATGCATAACTCTTTCTTAATTCGATTTCGATAATATTAGTTATGCACACAAGATTAGTAATATATATGTGTGTAGTGAGGATCTAAAATCATAAAAAGATGTCATTATGCTTAGCGAACATCGCTTGTGCTCGCAAATAAGAGAGTAAGAAGACTCGGCGATGAGCAAGTGTTGTATTGAGAAAGAAAATCACTTTTGTACTGCAGACGCAACTAGGCATTACACCGATAATTATGTTTCCTATATGATGCTGTTATCAGTGCCAGTTTGGACCATGACAAATAGTTACGTCCTTTTTAAATGCTGTCGTTTCTCCAATATTTGTGTTATTAAATTAAACTGTGTACGTTTTAAAAAAAACGCGTTAATATATATATATATTCAGTAAGACCCCGCTTAACGCCGAGGATACGTTCCATCAAAATAGAGCGTAATGCGAAAAAGCGCTGAACGAGGCTATCTTAACATGTAAATAAGGGGGTTAGGGGAAGATAGAAAGAAAATCACTTTTGTACTGCAGACGCAACTAGACATTTCACCGATAATTATGTTTCCTATATGATGCTGTTATCAGTGCCAGTTTGGACCATGACAAATAGTTACGTCCTTTTTAAATGCTGTCGTTTCTCCAATATTTGTGTTATTAAATTAATCTGTGTACGTTTTAAAAAAAACGCGTTAATATATATATATATATATATATATATTCAGTAAGACCCCGCTTAACGCCGAGGATACGTTCCATCAAAATAGAACGTAATGCGAAAAAGCGCTGAACGAGGCTATCTTAACATGTAAATAAGGGGGTTAGGGGAAGATAGAAAGAAAATTGATTAAGTATTAAATTTAATAATGTTTTTTTTAATAAAAATAAAACCAAACACATTTATTTTGTGCAAAAATAAAAACAATATAAGCAAATATACGTATAAATACTAATAAAATTCCAAGCCAGTCAGATCATTCAGTCCATTCTGTGTTTCCAACTTTCTGTCTTTTTGTCAAGAAGGCATCTAGTGTAGTTTGCGTTTTCCTTTTGCATTCTGTTAGAAGGTTTTGATAAGTGGATAAAGCATCTATAACACTCCGTCTTGCTTTTGAACTCCTGTCAAAATTTGGATTTTCAATAAATTGGTCCATAATTTCAGTTTTATCGAGGTTAATTCTTTTTTACACACACCATAGAAAGTTCTTTTTGCTCTTCTTCAAAATCACTACTTTCAATATTTTTGTTTTCTTCTTGCTCAATTAATTCCTTGAATTCATCATTAGAAAATTAGCTGCTGTTTCTTGAAGTATTTCTTCGACGTCTTCCTCATTTACCTCATCTAATCTGGTTTGTTTCGCTAGTTCCACTATTTCATCCATATCGAAAATGTCTTCGCTCTTACTTAAGCATGGCCAAATGTTCTTCCATATTCCTTTCAAAGATCTTTCTGGTATCTCATTTATGTTTTCAACAACTTTTCTGATGTTATAACTTATCCAAAATTCTCTTATTAATTGCTTTTCTTCTCCATTTGTTTTTCAAGCATCTCCTTAAATGTTCGGTGCAAGTTATAAGATTTAAAATGGAATATAACGCTTTGGTCCAATGGCTGGATTGAGGCAGTTATGTTAGACGGCAAGAAAACCACTTCGATTGGAATGCATGTTGCTATGTCTGATAGTAGTAGTAGTAGATAGTAGTAATGCTCTTTGTTTGAGTTTTTTAATTTCGCAACGGGCAAAAATATTCAGTGAGCTAATCCTGAAAAATTTTCATAGCTATCCATGATATTTTATTAGATTACCAAATTACAGGTAAAGTTGATTTAGATACGCTTTTCATTGCTCTTGGGTTTTTGGAGGGGTAAATTAGCATTGGTTTTAATTAGAAATCTCCGCTTGTGTTACCACCCAGTTGAAGTGCTAAGCGATCTTTGGCAGCTTTAAATACTGATGCTCGTTTCTCTTTAAGGGATAAAAATGTATTATTTACTAATGACGAACATTTGCGCCTAAGTCAGTATTTCACGGGCTTTCCAATACTTTTCAACAATGCCCTCATACTGAGAAAGAACCATACAATTATTTAAATGTTCAAACGTCATTTGTTGACCAGAGTCACACAAAACACAGTCCGGGAAATCCACCACTCCAATCCTATAGAGATGGTCCCGCAAACAATCATGTCCAGTTAGACCTCTAAAAAGGGCCACCGCAGTCTTTCTTGGAAAAACGGGAACAGCTCTTTCATCTCTTGTGCGTCGCAAGCTGAACCATATCTTGTTTAAGAGTCTTTTCCAAAACAGGCCTGTTTTATCAACATTAAAAACCAATTCTGGAGGATAGTTTCTTTGTTCAATTACTGTTTTAAGGTCACAGAGGGAATTCAGTCGCCATTTTCGTATTACCACTTGTTGCTTCTCTTGTAATAGTTATACTGTGAAGATATTTTCGATGTTTAAATCTATTAAACCATCGATTAGCAACGAAAGTCTCAGCTATGTCACTTGCCTCAGCCTGAATGTAATTAAAAATCTTCTAGCTTTTTCCCTTATGATAGATTGGCATATTGCGCGTTCAATTTCGTTGTCAATCTATATAGACATTCGTTTTTTTTTCATTTCCTATATAATGTTATTTCTAGAACGGGTAATTCTAGTTGCAGTTGCTGACTACAGAATGTTTTTTTTCTAAAGAATGTTCCCAGAATGTTTTTTATTCTTAAGAATTGTCCTTATTGTTGAAGTTGAAAAGTTCAATGCAGAACAAATTTGAGATTGACGCTCACCAGAATCATTTGGAATTTTATTTAAAGTGAAATGCTTTTTCTGGTTGCTTTTTTCTTCTTGTTTTTTACTATCACCAGTGTTAAAAGCTAAAGATCATAATATTTCCACTGTATTAATCGCGCGCATGCGCGCGTTATAGTATTATATAAGTTTATACTTACAATAATGTCAACAAATATTTCAAATGATAAAAATACGTACGTACGTACTAATAGCATCGCACCAAACAAGAAACACAACTACACTGTTTCGGATATGTTATTTGGAAACCTAGTGCTATGCTAAATTTCGGGGAATATGCATAGAGTTTTGCACAGTTATATTCTTACAAATATATAAGCTTATTAATAAGCTCAATACATTGATAAATTTCATACTATTTATTGACTTAATGTGTAACTATTGAAACAAAATGAGCTTTCCAAATGATAATATAATTTTTCCTATATTATTCTTAACATACGTAATTTTAATTGTAAAGTCATGTCAATTCATCAAAGAAGGAAAATGCAATTTTTTACAAGTACAGGCTCACACATAGATTTTAACTTAATGTAAATTTTAATACTTTGAAAATAACCTCAATAATATGAAAATAAATTTCAATAAATTAAATTTTTTTGGAAAACGCAATACTTATTTAATTCTTATTTTGAACTATGTATATCAGTTGGCTTAATTTCTAAACCAACTGTTTGACCAACTGTGATCAATATTAAACCAACTGTGATCAATATTAAACCAACTGTGATCAATATTATTCAACCTTATAAATACCCTTAACTTATAGCTTATTTCATTTATAATAATTATAATTCAACCTAAACTAATTGAAATATTCATCTGTAGGAAGAGTAAAAATATTGCATAAAACTTCTCTTTATGATATTATTCTTTACTATTGTATTTGACTTACTTTAATTGTTACAAATTTATATAGGCATGAATATCTCAAAAATCTTTTTTTCATTATGAGATTTAACAGAGTATAACATTTTTAAGTTGCCTCTGTATTTTAATGCTAGTTATACTGATGAATAATTGATACTTTTGACCAGTCTTAAGCTAAGTCTTCTTCAAATATTTAATTTAATGATATAAAAGACTTGAAAATTTAGACTTATTTGTATGCTCAAGGAAACATATTGTTAAAATTTTTATATTGCTAACTGTAGATTTTTGGTCCAAAATTTCCAAAATGTGTGTTTGGAAACCTTCACACGAAAGTATTACAGCCAACTGCCAAATGAATGAAAGTAATTGTTATATACATTATTTATTACAATCTACAATAATAAACAATTAATAACATTCTTGTTTTTATTTATTATTATTATCTCCTCATTAATACTCTAATTTTTCAATTTCAATCTCGATTCAACTGAAATTATGTAGATTACAATTAAGAATGTATCTATACTACATCGACACTATAACAAAAGAAAGAATCGATATGCAATTAAAAACATTCCCTGGAAATTTAAGTGAGTTTTGGCTAAATGAAATTACCACTATGACTTCATACGTAGAATAGTGGTCGGAAAGCTGGAGACGAATTGGGAGAAGTGAAATTTAATAATTCTGAATAAAAAAAATTGTCGTTTCACATATTTTTGTCATACCTAGTCGACTCATTGAAGTCATACATACAGTTATTAAAAAAGTTAGCAATGTCCATTCCAAGAAAACAACTGCAGTGGATGAGAGGTATATCGCCCTGAGAGGAAAGAGTCTGAAAACAGCCTTTGCTTCTCAACCGTGTGCAGCAAAAGGGTAAAAAATGTAACGGTTTACTGTGACTAGATACTTTTACAAAAGTGTCCCTTTCCCTCACCATCCTAACTCTGCATTCCATCGACAACTTTCTTAAGAATGATGTAAGAAACACAAAAGCTGGCCATCTCATAAATGGAATCATATCCTCTTATCGAATAAAATTCATTTCAGGGCCACAAGTAATTCTCATCCCTAGTTGATTTGGAAACAATCGGGACATGGTTTCATCCCACTAATATTATGGGAAGAGACTGTTACTGTGATCCTTCAATTATCGTCTGAGGAGGCATTATGCTGAAAGTGTGGACTGAATTCCACGTTTTTGACAGAGGCTCCATAACCATATATTGCTATTATAAGGAGATGATACTTCCTCATGGGCATCTGTTCTGAGGTGTCATTGAAGCTAATTTTATAGATGACAATGCATGGCCACTCTGGATTCTCTACTGCTCAGCAGCAACTGAAAATCAACAATGGGGTGAAGGGATTGTCTAGCATACTCCCCTGATTTAAATCCCATAGAGAATATGTTGGATGATTTGGGGAGATGCCTTGCGCCACATTTACAAACTCCGGGGATTACCCAACAATTGAAACATGCTGCTGAAGCATTCTGCTCACAAAGTGCTGTCTCTCATACTCTCTCTCATTTCCGTCTCTCATACTGTCTCTCATACTCTCTCTCATTTCCGTCTCTCATACTGTCTCTCATACTCTCTCTCATTTCCGTCTCTCATACTGTCTCTCATACTCTCTCTCATTTCCGTCTCTCATACTCTCTCATACTCTCTCTCTCATTTCTGTCTCTCATATCTCTCATACTCTCTCTCATTTCAGTCTCTCTTACTGTCTCTCATACTCTCTCTCTCATTTCTGTCTCTCATACTCTCTCTCTCATTTCTGTCTCTCATACTCTCTCTCTCATTTCTGTCTCTCATACTCTCTCTCTCATTTCTGTCTCTCATACTGTCTCTCATACTCTCTCTCATTTCTGTCTCTCATACTGTCTCTCATACTCTCTCTCATTTCTGTCTCTCATACTGTCTCTCATACTCTCTCTCATTTCTGTCTCTCATACTGTCTCTCATACTCTCTCTCATTTCTGTCTCTCATACTGTCTCTCATACTCTCTCTCATTTCTTTCTCTCATACTGTCTCTCATACTCTCTCTCATTTCCGTCTCTCATACTGTCTCTCATACTCTCTCTCATACTCTCTCTCATTTCTGTCTCTCATACTCTCTCTCATTTCTGTCTCTCATACTCTCTCTCATTTCTGTCTCTCATACTGTCTCTCATACTCTCTCTCATTTCTGTCTCTCATACTCTCTCTCATTTCTGTCTCTCATACTCTCTCTCATTTCTGTCTCTCATACTGTCTCTCATACTCTCTCTCATTTCTGTCTCTCATACTGTCTCTCATACTCTCTCTCATTTCTGTCTCTCATACTGTCTCTCATACTCTCTCTCATTTCTGTCTCTCATACTCTCTCTCATACTCTCTCTCATTTCTGTCTCTCATTTCTGTCTCTCATACTCTCTCTCATTTCTGTCTCTCATACTCTCTCTCATACTCTCTCTCATTTCTGTCTCTCATACTGTCTCTCATACTCTCTCTCATTTCTGTCTCTCATACTGTCTCTCATACTCTCTCTCATTTCTGTCTCTCATACTCTCTCTCATTTCTGTCTCTCATACTCTCTCTCATTTCTGTCTCTCATACTCTCTCTCATTTCTGTCTCTCATACTCTCTCTCTCATTTCTGTCTCTCATACTCTCTCTCATTTCTGTCTCTCATACTCTCTCTCATTTCTGTCTCTCATACTCTCTCTCATTTCTGTCTCTCATACTCTCTCTCATTTCTGTCTCTCATACTCTCTCTCATTTCTGTCTCTCATACTCTCTCTCATTTCTGTCTCTCATACTCTCTCTCATTTCTGTCTCTCATACTCTCTCTCATTTCTGTCTCTCATACTCTCTCTCATTTCTGTCTCTCATACTCTCTCTCATTTCTGTCTCTCATACTCTCTCTCATTTCTGTCCCTCATACTGCCTCTCATTTCTGTCTCTCATACTGTCTCTCATTTCTGTCTCTCATTTCTGTCTCTCATTTCTGTCTCTCATTTCTGTCTCTCATTTCTGTCTCGCATTCTGTCTCTCATTTCTATCTCACATGCTGTCTCTCAGATTATTTCTCGTGAAGTTATGGCAAAAAAAAACATGTTGCTTAAATTTTGCACACAAGTATATATGTATGCGTGTGGTTGCTGATGTATGTATGCATACATATTAAATATACTAAATATTTATTTAGAATTAAAATGTTTTAAATATATACCAAAATACAAAAAGAAGCTTTCTTAAAATTTTAGTACATTTAAAATATGAAAATTAGTAAACGGACTTGAAATATATATATAATTGAATTCGCCAAATATTAAAAACTTTTCGTAATCTAAGAACTAATTATTTTATTTTAGAACTAATTATTTTTGTTTATTAATAAGTAAGCATCTTATTTTAAATATTTAATATCAGTAGTTCAATACACCAATCGAATTAAAGCTAACATTTATATTTTATATATAGATGGAGAAATAGATTGTCTTAGTTAAAATGTATTTTTATACGATTAAACTATATATACGATTAAACTACTTTTATACGATATGAGGTCATTGATTTGGCTTATTGCGGGATCGTTGTATTGGCACAAGAATTACTAGTATTTGTGAATGTTTGAATATATCTCAGCTTTTCTGTTCCTATATGATTATTCACTTGCATTCTTTTTAGAAATATCTTATTTTTATAATTTTAAGATTATGTGTGTATACGTGTGACAATTTTTTATTCTAATTTTATATTCTAACTCTCTTTAAATTTGTAGCAATATCATAACAAGAAATTAAAATTTGTTAGTATTTTCACTTTTTACGCATTTTTCAAATGTAATCTTTTAAAGAAAGAGACAAATGAAAATACGAAATTCTTTATTTTCATATTACTTTGTATATCATCTTATTTCACTAAATCATCTCATTTCAAGTTATCATATATTTTACATTTACATTTTTTATAAAAAAATATTTGTAATATAGAAATTTATGATTAACAGGATTTTTAAAACCAGCAATACCCTAATATCAATTTCTCTTCTTCATTTATACATCAATATTAAATAATTTTTGTTGTTTTATTTTTGAAGGCTTAACTATGGAGAAAAAATTGTTCTTAGTAGAAAACAAAGTTTTGAAAATATTTAACAGAATTCTCTTAATCTGAGAAACATATAAAAAAATTTTGTTCACATGAATTTTCAAAACGGAAAGACATCAAAATTATTCTCTCATTTCAGCCTGTTCCAAACCACTGGATATCTATTTCTTTTATTCTCCGATAAAATTTCGATCAAGATCGCCGTTGCCTTTGGAAAAACAAGGCACGCCAAACCTTCATTAACGCTCCTTTCATGGAAGTTTGGCTCAAAATTCCCCTTTGACAGTACACGCTTCATTTTCCCCTTCAGGAACATAAGGGCAAGAAATAAAGATTCTTGGTAACTTCATTTCATTTCGATTTCAGGTTGTGATCTGGTTCCATAAAGGCTTCACTTCCCGGAATACCTCTTTTCTCCCACTCCCAGCCAATATATTTTGAGCGAAATTGGATTGGATTTATCATTTCAAGATAAAGAATGTTGCGGAAGGAAAATAATACCTCTGTGTGTGGAAGTAACATGAGATGTAGAATATATTGGATAAAAGAGTTTGGTTCCTTGAAATGTGTCTTCCTTTGCCGCCAAGAAACGACAATGCTCATTTTAGAGAAAGTGATGCTTCGTCCTTCTCTTTTATTGAAATATTTACGAGAAGAGAAATATAGATATATATTTAATTCTCTTTCTTTTTTACTTAAAATGAAGTTGTATTATCACGATATTTCTCTCTTAATCAAACACTTTTAACAAGCCAGAAATATTTTCTACAAATGAAAGTGAATTATAAATAAAATTGGATCTTTATTAAAATATATTAAAACTACAAATATTGTTTTTATGAAGAATTCAGAAGCATTCTTTTAAAGTTACTGTTTAAGATTTCGAAGCATAATGTAATTTATAATCAATTTATGATACAACTCTTAGAAAAGTGAATATAATAAACCTCGCCAATGAAATTTAAAAAGTAATAATTTCAAATATTATCACTGTACAGAAAAAATACATATTTAAATATATTTAAATTAATATATTTAAATATGTATTTTAATGATGTATAAAAAACTTTCCCTTTATATTTTATATAATAACACTAGAATGTGTATAAATTTAGCAATACTAAATCATATTGTAGTAATAGTGCATGTATAAAAATTACACAATATCATTTATTGCGGAAAATATTTTCAAATTTTAATTTCTTTAAAACATATATGAAAAATTAGATAATTTTTTATTACAAATTATGTATATGAAATATTAATAAATGAAAGGCAATATAAGAGTACCCTTTATGTTTCAAGAAATAATGAGTTTGTCTCACTAATAAATGGAGCAGCTACACGTATTTATCTCATTAAATATTTATACCGAAGATAATAAATTTTGAATGAAGTGATAGCCAAATCACCTTTGCATGTTAAACAAGCTATTTATATTGGATCCTTATTGGTACACTCCTTTGTCAATTCATAGTTTAAAGATTAATTCTTTTAAAAAAGCTAACGACACTAAGTATAATTATCCAAATAAATGATATTATTTACCGATCTAAGCAGGTCTTACATTAAAGAGATCCCAAAGTGTTCCAGAACATAATATTAAACTTCATCACATACAATCCTCTTTTAGGATGTCCAAACTGCTATAGTATTTATGTAGCAATAATGCTTTTCGGAATGAATAATTAAAATATCATTCATTCAAATTTTGTTTTAGTTCGTTTCTCATCTATTAAATATTTTTTTTTTGTCTAAAAGTAAAATTTTACCTTTGCATGTTAAACAAGTCAAAACCACTTGAAACAGCTCAAAAATATAGAATTTTGTAATGCCATTCTTTTTATGTGATTGAAAACTATCCTTATTTTGAAGCCTTGAAAGTTAACAGAAAAGATACGAAAATAACATTAATATGTCGTAGAAGTGTTAAGTTCATGAGTGAAATCAATAAAAAAAGATCACTATCACATATTCAAGTCATGACATGAAAATGGAGACGTATGTAATATTCATGTGCTTATTTCAACTTCTAGTTTATATATAATTATTGAAAACGCTGCACCAACTTTCTGCTTATCAACTTCTGCACCAGGTCACTGAATATGTCAAGCATTTGAGGATAGTGCTATAAATGAAAGTACCGAAAAACACTAATTCATAAATTCATGTCGGGAAATTTGTCCTTTTGTGAAGATTTCTGATGGACTAATGGTTTACTATGAGCTGCTTCCAACAAGCCAAATAGTTACGTAATC
Organism: Latrodectus elegans; assembly: GCA_030067965.1. Taxonomy (NCBI): domain Eukaryota; kingdom Metazoa; phylum Arthropoda; class Arachnida; order Araneae; family Theridiidae; genus Latrodectus; species Latrodectus elegans. The sequence goes on along the minus strand of CM057815.1, from coordinate 50,807,861 downwards.
TGGATTACAGGGCAGCACTTAGGTGTAGAAGTTATTGTAAAAGCTGAAGAGCTGGCAAAACAGGGATCATCTTCGTATCTAATTGATGCAGAACCATTAAATGGCATCAACTTAAATTTGTTAGGGGGCTATTCTTAAGTGGAAAAAAATAGAAGATGAATAAAATAGGGCATGAATCTTCTATACAGCGAAACACTGAAAGTACGATTTGTATATCATCTACGAAAATTACTTCTGAAATTTTTATATACCCAAGAGAAAAGATACAACCAATTATGGGATTCATTATTTGAGCAATATTATTTTAGAATAAAACGTTATACAATGGGAATTTTTCAACAACACTCTGTATATAGAAAATACCTTAAGAAAGAGAAAAAAAGTGAAGATATTGTACATAAATATGATGATCTTGTTTCACTTGGTAGATAACTTTAGATACCCTCGAAACTAAAGAATAATAAATAAGCTATACATAAAAAACGTATTTGACTTCATATAAACAAAGTAAGAAACTTGATTTATGAATCTAGCTTATTTTGGATTATGTGCTTCGTACAAAATGATTTTAGTAGAGGTATTTTGACTCCGATGATTTGGTTTGTTTGTCACTCAACTGCCACTTTTTGCACTCCACGGTTAATTGGACCAGGACCTACGGTTTAAAGTGAAATCCAAACCACGGCAAAACCCAAGTCTAAAGTGCGATTCATATCCATGAACTATTGAACAGACGGCAAAAGTGCTAACCATGCGACTACCAGCTCGGCGACATGTTGCCGAAATCTAATTGAGGAAAAGTTGATGTGATTTCCTTATTTTTCTTATTCTTAAATCAGGAAAATGATATTGCATATTTAAATTTTAGATATACATGCCAACATTGTTTACTGAATCAAAAACTAACTGATGATCTGTATTTTAAGAGATGTTCGGTACATTTTCTGTCATATTTTATTCATAAACATGTCCTACTTTAAATTTTTTAAATACATTTGAATCGAATTATTAATGATACTCTGACAAAATCTTTTAAGGAAACATATTTCTATTAAAAAAAATTCTAAGCTAAAAATAATATTCCAGTTGCAAAATTATTATTGTGTATATCTATTGCTTTTCTGACATTGCATTTGATCTTTTAACATATTGCGTTTTTTTATTCCCTACCAAAAATTTATAACTTATGAGAGAAAGATGAAGTATTAAGTTTGCTATTTCCGTCATTATAAGAAACAAAATTAAAGTTCAGAAAATATAATATATTAGATACGAAAATTAAATATGTTATTGCATTATCACTTTCCAATAAGAAAAGTATTCAAAAATTTCACCTGAAGTTGCAATAAATGTAAAAATACATTCATATCCACAAATTAAGGATAATTCAGAATCACACAAAAATTGAACTCTAAAATAAAAATTTCACATGTTGACTTATCATACATAGCTTGAAGACTAATATGCAAATAATAAGAAACCACCAGATGGTGTAGATAGTACGTCACAATGACGAAAGTGTAAGAGAAGGGTGTATAAGAAATGGTTGCAAAGAAATAAAATTGTCCACAAGTGCTTTAAAAGTCTTGTCAAAAGTGCAATAACCGCCTTAGTTGCGGCACAAAGAAAGCGTTTGGATGATGTTTACGTGGTAGAATTATTCGGCCATCTGAAATATAGACAGCGGGAAATATCCGAGGAACTTGGAATCGCCCAGAGTGTTATATCCAGGCTTTGGCAACGGATCCAAGATGACGATAATGTGAGTAGAAGTTATAGCACAGGTCACCTCCGAGTTATAGCGTCTAATGACGGCCGGTATATGACAGTTACTCCCAAAAGAAACAGACGGATCACAATATCAGATCTGTCTCGTCAACACTCTTCAGTTTCATTGCAGATCGTGTACAAACATTGGTCTAACATGCTCGTAGGCCTGTCAGATGTGTTCCACTCACCTCAACTCACTCTCGCCTACGATTAACCTAAAAGACAGAGCGTACATTGTAAACACCGCAACAGTGTTCTTGTGGGATGTTTTCCGACGAGTCTAGGTTTATCTTTCAGTCTGATTCTCACAAGACTTTCTTATGAAGAGGACCAGGTACTCGTACTCGTTACCAACAAGAGAACACCACTGAACGACACCGTTACGGTGGTTCAGGATTGCTCGTTTGGGGAGGAATTATTCTGAGTTCCAGTACTAACCTGCACGTTCAGAATGTAACCATGACTGGCCACATCTATCGGGATGCCATTCTGGAACAACAAGTGCGTTTGTTTCGGGGCACCATGGGTGCAGAATTACTGTTTATGGATGACAACACTCTTCCTCACTGTGCTTACATTGTTAACTAATGGTTTCAGTCGGAGGATATCACCCGTATGGTCTGGCTAGCGTACTCACCGGACTTGAATCCAATAGAGCATGTGTAGGATATGCTTAGTCGATGAATTACAGCCCATCAAACCCCTGCCACATGTCTACCGGAACTTCGGAAAGCATTACTTGATGAGTGGTGTAATATTCCCCAAGATCAAATAGATAATTTGATACTCAGCACCCTTAGGCGTTGTACCGCCTGTATTGCATCGTATGGGGAGCATACTATGCATTAATTATCGTACCAGCCATGTTGTATTGATTTCTGTGAATAGGTACTTTTTTTAAATTGCAGGGAATAATAATGGCAATTTTATTAATGATATTAAACATATGGCCTCTTTTTTGCTCTTCACCTTTTGTTTAATTAATCGACTCTACAAATAATTCACATTTGTTTTGCTTCTGTCTCTTTCTTTGCCTAAACTTGCATTATTCTTAATTTTTGAACACGAGTGTATATGCAATTAATAGGAATTTGCAATATAAAAACGAGGCTTAGATTATGAACTCAAAAATATAGTAATTAGTAATGAAAAATTAATTAAACTAAATATTATATAGTTAATATTCACATTAATTATATTACCCATAGTTTTATTTTATTCCTCTGATTACAAAATGTATCATTAATTAGTTTTATAAAAATATATATAGGGATAAGTAGAGGTTTTTATTTAATGGATGCTTCCCATTCAGAAACATATCAGTGATGACATAATAACTTGCTTTTCAAAAAAATGTGTGTGTTTATTTAAAATATAATTACACATCACATATCATCAAAATGTGACAAAAATATAATAATTCATTTTTTCTACCATAATAATTCATTTATTTCACTAATCATAATTTTCTTTTTTTTTGTAATCCTACTTAAAATAATACCTTTGAGTATTTATTTCAAGAAAACTTAACTTCACGATATATACGATGCCAAACAAAATAATTTCTACCAACCTTCAGTTGATAAAATTCTTTTCTATATTTTACAAAAATAAAAAATACTGTATATTACAAATTTTTTATTTAATAATTTATGATATAAATGATGACACACAAAATCTAGTAATTCTGATACTGTACTACAAGTTCTTTTTAAAATATGCTGTTTTCCTTCTTCAATGTGCTATTTTTCAATACTTCTTCACAAAACAATCTAATAACATGAAACAAATATAAATTTACCTAAAAATGTAAATTTACAATAAATCTATTGAAATATTTTAACATAGATGTTCATAGTAAACGTAAAACTTATTGAAACTATATTAGTGTGTGTGTGTTTTTGTGCGTGTGTGTGTGCGTGTGCGTGCGTGCGAAGGTGGTCAGTCATAAATCCGATCTAAAGTCTAATATTCTCTCTGTTTTATATTTTATCGCTATAAAATTTTCATCATTTTATTTAGTGCTAAACTTGATATTTCTCTATAGGGTGTAGGGTAACAGGCCTCCTCGTGGTACATCCTGGGAAACGCTAAATCTGTAACAGCCTTTGTCTTTCTTCCGTCTGATATTTCTCTATGACCTACAATTTTTTTAAATACTGAGTTTTACTCTATTATAACGAATCTTACATGCACATTGCAAGATTTAACGCATTAAAATTGTTGGAAATTAATTTTTCTCTAGAGTTTTTAACTACCATATATATAATTGTGAATCTGAAATCAGAAGCAATGAATTTAAACTGACTATAGCAATGTAAACAAATGCTTAAATACTGAATGACCTGTAAGTCTTAGATATTTTTCTTGAAGAATACCATATTCTTTTCAAAATAATATAATAAAAAATACTTATCTCAAAAATCTAAATTATATAAAACCTACTCAAATGAGATTGACTAAAACGTTATCAGTTAAAAATAAGTCATTTTTACATCTTAAAAATACAAAAAATTCATTTTATGTAGAGAACTTACAGATGACTTACCAACGATCATGTGATTAACATCATCATTACGAGTCTGCATGCGATACGTGTATTTTCATTTTTTCATTAATATTCCAGATCATTCTTGTGTGAATGTAGAAAGATTTGATAATATCCCAATAAATGGGAAAAGGAAGCTAAAGAAATTAAAGGAGACCCATTACATGAAGTTCTTGGGTTAAATGTAATCAAACAGAATAGTGTCACATCGATGACTTGGCCAAAATTGCCTTCTTCATCCTTTATTACAATTAGTTTTTGGCAATTAAAGTCTTAATGATGCCAAATTAGTAGAGAAATCTAGCTGTCATTATGTATCACTTAATCCAAACATAAATGATAAAAATTAGAATGTTCATGAGAAATTCTTATGCAGTAAAAATGTCATGAAATTTTTAATTATTGTGAAAATATGATTAATTTTGATGTTTGACCAAATTTCATTATTTATTACACATATGTTCAACACATAGATGAAATTATAATGTGAATAAAATAAAAATCAACTATTAACTACTTTGTATTAATGTTGACTTTAATTAAATCATTACTTTGATGATTTACGAATTTGATCGAGTATTTGAACCGAGTTAAAATCTAAAATTTTACAGAATTGATCATATATTTAAAATACACTATTTTTTATAGCACTTGTACTATAACGACAGATATTTACCAAATAAGTAAAGATTTTATTCTGAATTATATTCATTCCTTAGTACAGCAAGGTCCACTTAGGAGGTTTACCTTCTTTAGGTAAACACGGGTGTCACAATCCCGAGGTAACCTAGTGATCTTTCCACTTCTTTATTTTCTTCTCTCCTCTACTCTTCTGCTTTTTCTTCCTTTTCACCCTCAGTGCGGTTGCCTCGTAAGAGGTTAAGGGCTACCCTTGAGTAGCTTTTGCCGCTCTGTTGCTATTAGCTACTCTTGAGGACTAAATCACCCACGTGTTTGCCGTGCGTGGAGACCCGTGTCCCTGGAAAGGAGGATCCTGGTAATTGAGGCCTCCTGAGACCAACACATTGCTTTGGCCTCTGCTTCAGGTAAACGGGAGGTGTGTTGTGGTCCTCAGCACATCAATCGGCTTTATGGATCAAGCGATCGGTACATCTACTGGGTGACTCGTTAAGGTTTGAGTCCACTTCAGGAATGTACCGTGAGCGTACAGGGACTGACTAGCACTGTTACAGCTAACCTGTATCCCCTCGTAGGGCTCCGTGGTGGGTGCTGCCGTCTAGTCCTCGAATTTATATTCATCCTAAATGGATAAAAAAAACTTTCTCTTCACTCCCTCGGGAGCAACAAATGGAAACTTGCAGTGCAAAATATTTTGTTGTACAAAGAATTGGAAACAGCTTTGAATATGTTTCTCCTTTTCTCATTGAAAAGGGCTTAACCTCATATCTTGGAGAAGTTAAGTCGATAAAGAAGTTGCGATCGGGTGTTCTGTTAATAAAAACTGCTACAGCAGTCTATAATGATACAGAGCATGAAAAAATTGGTGGCATAAAGATAATTGTCGAACCTCATAGGAATTTAAATTTTTCACGAGGTGTTATTTCATCGGAGGACTTGTTTCACCCGCCCACCGATGAAATACTGGAAAATTTAAAAAGCCAAAAAGTCTGCAGTGATAAAAGAATTACGATATAGAGAGATGGCATTTTTCTAAACACAAAGCATCTCATTTTGATATTCTCTACACCAGACTTGCCACAAAATATTAAAGTGGCTTTTATGCGATGTTCAGAACGGCTTTTATCCCTAATCCGCTAAGATGCTTCCAGTTCCAACGATTTAGACACTCTAAAATGGCTTGCAGACGAAAACTCACATGTGCCCGATGTTCTGACGTTGGCCATGAAAGTACCACTTGCGAAGCCAAAGTAGTGTGAGCCAACTGTAAAGTTAACCTCACTTCTTATTCTAGATCTTGTCCCGTTTGGCAACAGGAAAAGTAAATTATTACCATCAAAATGAAGAACAATGTTTCCTATTTAGAAGCTCGCCGATTAGTTAATTCCCGTACTCTCGCTCCTGGTGTTAGTTACGCAAATATAACAAAAAAAGTAACCCGATCCTGCAGCATCCAAACCGACACAAACTCTGTTTCTACAGTTAGTTTGCTCCCAAAACAGAAAACAACAGAAATTACTGCATCACTAATCATCAAATCAACCTTGGCGAAATCAAAAGCTTTAAAAGCTAGAAAATTAAAACTGGCCAAGGAAGGCATTCGAAAGTCTTCGTTAACTGCTAGAAAAGCTGTTCCGTCTATGGATGCAGACACTGTCAAACTGCATATTTCAGATGATGATTTCATGTTGGAAGATTCATCTGAGATGACATTGAGCAATAGTGACAATGGTTAGACTGTATTCCATTAATAACTTCCTTTGTTTCATGGAATGGTTTTCGGCCTCAAATTGATTATATCAGATCCATTATGTCAGCCTATAACCCCGCATGTGTGGCACTCCAGGAAACATTCCTGAAGCCCAATATTATCACCAAAATGCGTGGGTTTCAATGCTACAGAAAGGATAACGGTGGTGATGCAGCTGTGTCTGGTGGAGTTTGTATAATTACATCAAACACTTATCCCAGTACAGCAAATCAGTTAAGAACTACACTCCAGACTGTTGCTGTGAGAATTCACACCGCATGTCTGATTACAGTTTGTAGCCTCTACTTACCACCGAATGATGTCATCCAAGAAGAGGAACTAAACGACTTACTTGATCAAATCCCAGCTCCATTTTTATTGCTTGGTGATTTTAACGGACATAGTTCGTTGTGGGGTAGTGATGATACGCATTCTCGCGGTCGTCAGATAGAAAATTTAATTTCTGACAATTGCCTCTGTCTGCTAAATACCGACGAGAAGACTTAATTTCACGAACCAACATGGAAATTTCACTCTCTTGACTTAGCTATTTCTTCTCCATCACTCCTGCCATTGCTGAATTTTGCTGTTGGAAATGACACGCTATAATAGTGATCATTTCCCTCTAATCGTGACTCAGGCTGGAAGTAATAGTGTGCGTCACAAACCACCTAATTATGTGTACAGTCGAGCCGATTGTATACTTTTCACGCAATTAGCTGTGATCAGTGAGACAAGAGTTAAGACAGATATGATAGATGATGCCGTTAAATATGTCACCGACACAATAATCCGAGCTGCGGATGTTGCTATCCCTAAAAATTCCATCATTCCACATAAAAACAGGAAACCTTGGTGGAATGAAACATGCCAACTCTCCTATAAGAAACAAAGGAAGCAATGGAATATATTCCGAAGATACCCTACTACGGATAATCTTGTTGCTTTTAAAAAAGCCAAAGCTCAAGCTAGAAGAGTCAGACGTCAGAGTCAAAGAGAATCTTGGATTCGCTATGTGTCGTCAATCATTTCATCGACAACAAGAAAACAATTATGGAGGAATGTTAAAGCAGCCAATGGTATTTATCAGGATTATTCCATTCCTGTATTTAAAACTGGAGCTGCAATACACTCCTCAGCGGTAGATATTGCTAATGTCATCGGTGAAACTTTTGCTCGTGTTTCCAGCTCTGATTCATATAATCTTACTTTTCTAAGGATTAAAGGAATTGCTGAGCGGACACCTCTAAGCTTTCATGATCGACATAATCTACCATGTAATTGTGATTTTGAACTGTCAGAATTGGAAGTCTGCTTTATCTAAAGCAAACGACACTAGCCCAGGACCAGATGGAATCTCGTATCAAATGCTCCGTCATTTAAATCATGATTCTTTATTAAACATACTTTCAATGTTTAATAGAATCTGGACTGAGCATACTAATCTTACGTCATTGACATTAAGATTTTTAAAACAATATAATATTTACTAATTAAAAAAAGAAAAAAGAAATTAGTTGAGAATTATTTTCTAGTGAAATTGCTAAGAAAAATATATGTGAATTCTTCTTTAGATGATATTTTAGTTGATCATTTATTAAATTATGCAACAGAGGATAGGGTAGGTAATCTAATTCACAGCTTTTCTGTATCACTCGAGTATTAATCTTCATATCTATGCGAATGTATACTTTCAAAAGACATCATCTAGTAATGTTCAATAGATGTCTTTATGATATAAGATAGTCGCTTTCTAGATATTGCTTGAATATCTAATGTATTTTAGTAAACATTTACTGTACAACAGTGGATCCAAAAAATGATGTCTTATAGATATCTATTAGACATAATATTTCTATGTGATTACTGATTGCTAATTTTCAAAAAATATTACTTTTTCAATCCTGAAATCCTTTGTTTGAGTACTATAAGCAATTATATGAGCATCTATTTGTAGACAATAATATTTCATCACTATTTTTAACATAGTTTTTAAATTACTAATTTATTTAGATTATTTGTTGTTCTGCATATTCTTATTTTTCTTCAGTAGACAATACAATCAGTTATTAATTTTCTATTAACAAAGATTGTGTAACAACATTATCTCATATATATTGTCTTTTGCTTTCAGAGTGCTCGTGAATTACCAACAAGAATTATACTGGAAAAAATTTTAAGTGAAAAACCACCTATGTTTCAACTCTGTGCCTATTTTACGTTGCTTGAATCTCGACTTGGAAGAGGATTTTTTGAAGCCCTTTATGCTTTTGGATTTCCTGGCCGTTTAAGGACTTGTGGAGTTAGTCTAATATTGGAATTGGACCATCTGGAATTAGTAACAATAACAAAAAACATATTTTAACGGCACTTACAGTGAAAAATATGAATATTAATTTAAATTCCATTCCTACCTTATTATTTCATCTGGATAGTTTCACCATTTATTAACCGCATATTCACCGTCAACTTCGACCGCTAGGTACGAGCGAAATCGCGGGTCAAAGCTGAAACGGTATTCACCATCATCAACTTCAGAAGGAGTAACCGAGGCGAAAATCCGACTCTTCGTTCAAGAACCGTATCTTCCTATTCAGCAAGTTTATACCTGACAGCGCATGTCCGGTTTGTGCATTCAATAAGTGATCATGCGCATTTCTTTTCAATTCTTGTGTATTTTTTTAATGTTTACTATTTGCGAAACAAATTTCAATTGTGTCATAATTTAACGATAGTCATTTTATACACTAATTTATATTATAATCTGCAGTGCTTAGAATTTCTTGAGAACTAGTCGTTGTAAACGGAATATTAAAACTAAAAAGAAACCTTAAAGAGGATGAAATGGAAATCCACAAGCGAAATCCCTTGAAGAAAATCTTGATCAGATCTGGATATAGGAATATCCCCAAGATTTGGAACAAAACTGTCATTTCAATTGGAGATATTCTTTTAGAGGTGTACGAACAAATCTGTCGCCACTGCTCTCTAGCTTGTAATTGGTGATATGGAAGGGGTAAGCCAATCAACAATTTCAAAACTGATCTCCAAAATAAGCAAAACTATTGCATTTTTGCGACTGCATTGTATTAAAATTTTACTGATAACATTGTCTTAACTCCATTGTCTTCTATTCTTAAGATGTTTGGTAAAAGAAATGATTAATTTGCAAAAACATTCATGATACTTTTGGATAAATATATGTAAGTCTAAAAAAGATATAATAGATAAAGCAGTAAATTAAGGAAAGAGCATGGTTTCTAGTATCTAGTTAAACTATACACACACAGAGAATTACATGAAAATATGTGGGTGCTTGATTCTATTTTAAAATTTGTTATACATTATCCTATCAGCCATTTCCGTAAAAAAAATTGTCCCTAAATTTTCTAGCTTAATCACTATGTACCTTTATTTAAGCTTCATTTTATAGCTTCATTTTTAATGATTGCAAAGTTTAAATTTATGATTAAAATTTAGAAAATTTAATTTAAAAAAATTTATCAACTATTTATTTATCGAAGCTATAAATTGACACCTCTTTTCTCGTTCAAATGTTGAAAAAAATGATTATCACTGGTATTATTTGACAGCACATTTTTATCATATATAATTATGTATTGGAATAATGTGTTAGTACAGTTAATTCTTATTCAATTCTCTCAGAACTTATTGAAATTAGGTAAACTTTTTTTAGAATTCTTTTAAAGAATTAACTATTATGTTTCGTTGCAGATAAATGAAAAATTCTGTCACATAGTCCAGTTTCCCACTTAGATTGGAAGTATTGATTGTACACGTATACCAATCCTGTCACCTGGGGGAATTGATGCAGAAAGGTTTCGTAACAAAAAAGTTATATTTTCAAATTGTGTGCAATCATTGCATCAGTAGACTTATTAGCTATACAAAATGTTGTGTTAAAATGACTTGTAAGTACCCATAACAATACTGGTCTAAAGAATGGGGTATGATTTCTGAATTGATGCAATGTACTATATACAGCAGGTACCATCCTTTGGGTGACAGTAGCTGTCCCTGTAAGACATAATTACTTACTTCTGTAAATTAGCCCACAATGCAAGAATTAAGTTGAGTTTTTAATTCTCATGTTGTCAAGAAATAAATTCCACAAACTTTTCAGGAGTCTTAAAAAATTCTTCCATGATGTATCTATTGTAACATGATGAATATATTTTGATTTTAAGGCTACGGATTTCAAATTATGTGTAATATTTTTCAATCACATCAATAAAAGATATTTTAAAAAATTATTATAAAAAAAACTATGTTTGACTATGAAACAGTTAAAGCATAAATTAACTAGCATTATTAGAAAGCAGCATTACTTTAAGTAATATTATTATTGTCAAATTGATAATAAGTTTGCAGCGACAGAGTATAAAAGAATCAACATTAATCATTTATTGAATTAAAACAAATTTTAATGCCATTTCTTAATCATACAGTTAATTTAAATATTTTTAACTCTTCTATAAAATAAGAAATACTTTTTTAGCAGAATTATATTTTGATTTGTATATTTTATATGCCTGTTAATTTATTAATTTTAGACTCAGGATACAGAATGTTGCAATTTAATGCTTTTATTGAGTTCTTTAATATACTAAATACAATTTATAAACTTAGAACTATGGAAAAAATTTACTAACATGAGTATTGCAGTAATTGTCAATATTTGGAAAATTGTCCTTGTCAAATTGATGATATTGAGATTAGAATTTAGTCAACAATCCTAATTTGTGTTGATAAAAGTGTACATCTGGTACCCCTTAATATTTTAATGCCAAGATGTGATTAGCATTATGGCCACTACAAAAAAGCTAAACTGAGATAAATTAAATCTCATCGTCAAATCAAGGGGTACCTTATTCTACACTGAACCAGTGTAAATTGGTTCTTTCTGAATGGTAACAAACATTAAAAACGGGTACTAACATGTTATCCTGTGGGCATTTTTCCCTCATAAAAGTTTGCCAAAGAATTTTAACACACTTTTTTCTAAATTTGAAGGAAATGCCGAACAGCTTACTATTTTCATTTTAACAAATAGTTAAAAATTTTATATGTAATTTATATGGTACTAAATTGCATCATTAAGCAACATATATTTCTTACAGGTATGGCCAACAGGATGATACATAAATGTTGAAAAATGAGCAATTGTAACAAAATGTTAAATGAGCAATTGTAACAAAATATAACTAAATAAAATTACTAACCCTATTTTTTTGATTTTATCACCATTCCAATATGTACTAATGTACATCAATATTATAAAAGGAATTTGGAATAGAATCAAATATTATAAAATGAATTTCCTACACTAACCACAAATTTAAAACTGAAACTTAGAATTATAAATCTAAGGCATTCTAAATGTTACATTAAATTGTAGTACTTCATTGTGTAAAATATGATTCACATTAAATTTAAAAATTTTTTTTTACTTTTGATGAAATATTTGTCGTGAACTACTCGTAAGGCCCAGTTTTCATATCAAAGCAGATTTTTTTTTCTATTCACAGATTATATATGTTATTGTTATGTTAAGATGGTAATGAAGTTTGCTTAAAAAATTCTGACATTTACAATTTCTTGTTAAGTGTTAAAATAAAAAAAAATTTGTCTATGCATAAACAAAACATAAAAATTATCTTTGTTAATTAATTGGCTATTTTTTCAAAAAAAAAAGGGGGGGGCCACTGATTTAATTATAAACCGCTTGTGTTTTACAATATTTTTAGAATTATATTGTTACAAATTTATAAATAATAATTGTAATTGTCTTAAAATATCTCAGATAGATCGGATATACTTACATTTTGGACAAAAACTGCGGTATTTAGACGTGTTGTACGTTAAAATCGGGTTTTCTATTAATTTGGTGACTTAGCGATGTTTTGGCGAGAAAACGTGTCGACAGTTGGCGAGAAATAGATACTTCTGGAAACATCCATCACCTAAGCTCTAGGACCAATATTTAGCGAGACAGCTTAGAAACTTCCTGAACCTTGGTGAAACTGACAGATTTCTCCACCAAGTCAAGTACAAATACCGCAGCCCGACATAGAAGGCAGGCAGTTTTGTGAAGACTATTAGTCGTGACTGCTAGTCTAGCGAAGCTGTTCTCTGTCTGAGGTATTTGAGACCTGGGATTGGAAGCTGTTACTTATTGTATCTGACGAATTGTAACTGTATAATTGTGAATGTTACCGTTGGAATTTCTTATATCTAGTGGAAGTTTTTACGAATAAAAGTCTTGTGTTCATTAAGTGATTGCTTTATTCAACTCTCAATCGACACAAACCCCGGAGCTCGGTACAACTAGTGTCCGAATTGGAATTGAAGAGTTGATGCAACGTGTCACGAAAATGGATATGGATTTAATTTAAAAGTCTTCTCGAAAAATTAGCGGAGCCGATGACTGAGATGAAACCTGGACAAGAAGAGATGAAAGCTGGACAAGAAGTAATGAAAGCTAGACAAGAAGAAATGAAAGCTAGACAAGGAGAAATGAAAGCTAGACATGAAGTGATGAAAGCTGGACAAGAAGTGATGAAAGCTGCACAAGAAGAGATGAAAGCTAAACATGAAAAGATTAAAACCGAGATGATGAAAGAGATAAAATCTGGACAGGAGGAACTTAAAAAGGAATTTAAGATGGACAATGTAAGTGTAAAGAAGAATTCTTCAACATCATTCAGGAGAAGATGAATACAATAGAAGATAACTTCAGTTGAAACTAAAGTTTTGGAGATAGAAGAAAACGTTAAGGAAACATTAGACGATATGAATAAGGAGATTGAAAACTTAAAGAAGCAAATGTCAAACAGACATGAGGAACCCAAAGTGGCATTTACGCCTTTCCTAGCCACAATTAAACTCTCAACATTCGATGGAAAATCATTCTGGCAAGTATGCAAGACTCAGTTTATGATGGTACCGGAAGCTAATGGATGGTATTCCCGAGCCCAAGCTTTTCACCTGGAGGCTTCTTTAAAAGGAGACGCGATTGACATCCTCGAAATGCATCCGGAAGAGCAGAGGTACGATTTCCAAGTACTATCGAGTGTGCTTGTGCTGCGGTTTGAAGAAAACTGCACTAAAGAATATAGCAGATTACAGTTAAAGTCCCGCTATCAAAAAGTGGGTGAAATTGGAATTGGCTTCCGATGTTCAGAGACTTTCCCATCTAGCATTTTCGGACTGCCCTGCTGAGATACGTCAAGATCTGGCTCTCCATCACTTAATCTATAGTGTGCAGGATCCGGAGATACAGAAAACACTTAGAATCGCCAATGTCAAATATATCGGATCTGCCCTAGTCTACGCACATAAGATAGAGGCTGCCCAGCTGGCCATGCGTAAAGACCGACACTCAATCAGATTTCTCAACCTTCAATTATTAAGAAAACAAATCTTTTAATAATTGAAGGTTTTCTTTGTCAAAGTGCTTTGAGTTTAGGAGTATGTAATGTATTTCATTTTTGCATAGATACCATATACACTTATTTACTATATACTAATTAATATACTATTGTATTCCTCACCTCTATTATTATTACATAATTTTAACTAGATAAAACTATTATTGGCTTTCTAAGAATTAAATTTTTTTACCGTGATTTTATCTTTTGAGATTTAATTTTGAATTGTGAATTTAACATCTATATATATATTTTTTTCTATTTTGTGTATATTGAAGTTATTCTTGCTACTTCATATATCATACTAAACAAATAAAGAAATTATTCCTTTTCTATATTTATTAATATTAGCAGAGATAAATACATAATACAATAGTGAATATTTTAAGAGTTTTATTAGATATATTAGAGATAACTTCTCATTTAATTAAATGCCTTATTTTGCTTGAGTTGCTGTTATATATTTTTAAAGTGATTCTGTAAGTAAGGTATTTGGTTTTGTTATTCATAAAAAATGGAGCACAGATGAATTTAAATTGCAAATTTTGCCTTTTAAAAAATAGGTTTGACTTTCTGTACTATTTTGAAAGATAAATAAAATAATTTTAATTGAATTTTATATGTTTATAATGTATGCAAATTTTGATTCCTTCATGATTTTTTGAAAAAAATAGTGCTTATTGAATTTGATTTATTACATTACAAACTGTTCTTAAGTTACATATTAGACCATATTTGAAATAGATGTAGTTCTAGAGAATACTGTATTTTAATGTTTATATTTAAGCAAGAATAATACTAAGTATTTGGTATGCAAAATTATATCATGTAAAAAAAATTTAATGGAGATAAAAGTATAGTAAAATAACACATAGAAATTATTTTAATAGAAAAATATATATATATAATCTAATTGTATCGTAAAAATTAGTTCTTGTTAAGAATAAAAGTTAGTTAAGTATATACAAAGTTTGTGCATTATAAGACTTATCTATTCAGAATTATATTAGTATTAAGAGATTTAAAATAAATAATAGGTTAAAAAAAGGAGTAAAATATTCTCTATATCTGTAATCCTGACTATAGTAATAAGTGAAACAAATATTTAAAAAAAAATCGAATTGCATATGATTTCCCGTCATCATGTTTACCAATTACGAAAGTAATTTGGTATTATTCTGCATGACATTTTCGTAAGTATTTAATCACGTAGCTAATTTTACCAATGAGCGACCACATTTGACTCATAAGTTGAACAACCAGTTGTTCAACGACTATGGCTATAAGTTAACGGTGAATACCACTTTCTAATTATTCAGTTCAGGTTGCTACCTTTTGGTGTTTGAACTCATGGTTAACCTCATGGTCAAGATTAATGTTGAATACGGGGGTAAGGGTTTATTTTATTTTTGATTTTTTTTTTCAGCAAATCTATTTTTCCCTCCCACAATACAGATCATGACGTCTTGGCGTTGAACAAGATTTAATGAAAGACTGCAATTTTTTCTTGATAAATGAAACTTTTTTTGAAATTTATGCTTGGCAACACTGTTTAATTTATAATTTTACGCGCATGTTTTACCCATACCGACACCATGCTGTTCACAGCTGTTTGTGCCAAGTGCGTTGCGGCTTTCTAGTACTAAGGATAATCTTTCATTTCAGTATAAATTTAATCCAGCCATTTCTAACAATTTATATAAGTGATATAGTTACGTATAATTTGTCAATTTGATGGTGTGTTGAAATAATATATTGCATTGTGTTTAATTTTATATAATTGTTGGATCACATTTCTGTAAACGTTAATATAATTTTGAAAAACATGTCAAATTTAATTTCTGAGATTTGTGAAGAGGCTGATATCCAGGACCATAGAGGATCTGAAGATGAATCGTTTGAGTCTGAAATTAGGAATATACAAGCTGAGGAAGATTCTAAGAAACTTGAAATAGCAGATTCCGATGAACAAAAAGAGAGTAAACCTAGTACCTCCTCAGCTCTAATGTATTCTGAATATATGAATACAAATGGTGAGTTAATTCTTTCTTGTATTTCTTAATAGTTTAAAATATTTTTAGAAAGAAATTTTTAATTTGTCATTTAGAGAGGACAACCAAGATAGGATTCAAATTTGTTTATTAAATTGCCTATGAGCAAGTTGAAAAACGCTCGTTTCAATGCTCAAAATTTACATATAAAATTTTCAGAATAACTTTCATCTTGGAAGTAGTATTAATTTTGAACAAATTGGTTAAGATGCAG
Source organism: Latrodectus elegans (assembly GCA_030067965.1). Classification (NCBI taxonomy): domain Eukaryota; kingdom Metazoa; phylum Arthropoda; class Arachnida; order Araneae; family Theridiidae; genus Latrodectus; species Latrodectus elegans. The sequence goes on along the minus strand of CM057815.1, from coordinate 50,791,438 downwards.
AATTTTTAAAATTCCTATTTGCAAATAGAATACTATTCATAAGTTTTGGAACATTTCAAATTATATGTAAGTCACTAAGTTTATTCCTATCATTATTTTTTGCTTGACAATTTTACTCACCGACAGACGAATACACATTTTATTAATATTGTATTTTTTATCATAATGAGATTTATTATAATACTATAAAAAATTAATAGATTATCAAAACCCAAGTGATTTACATTCTAATTAGGGATATAAATCATTTGGGAAAGTCACAAAAGCTTTATTTTATTTGCTGAATTTTATAAGCAGTATAGAGTTTTCTTCTATTAATTTAAATATCGTGAAAGAAATGCTAACAATTTTTAATTTACTGAATAAAGAGACGCATTTATTTTACTGTAAAACAATTATTTTGCACACCTGAAATTAGGATAACTGCAGAAATAAAGTGAAATCATAAGTAAACAAAATGTATGGAAATGCAGTTTAAAACACTAAAAATTTTTAATTGAAGTGGGACTAATCATGTTTAATGATATCTTGTAAAATTCATGTAATAAATATTCATTGTAAAATTATCTAGTGAAATTCTAAGATTAACTGTGGCTTAGCTCAATTTCCAACTTTCATATTATCTTAAATTATTGGATTTTGTTATTCGTCAAATCAAAAATCAAGTTGTTAAACTAAATTATTTGAATATTAGTGATACACCTTGATTAAAATGGCAGCCAGGAGGAATGCAACACCAATCTACAAACATTTAAACATAATTTGTAGCTCCATGTCATACTTCTACTTTTTGTTTCACCATTTAACCGACCCTTGCAATCTTTCAACAGTTTGAATGTGAGCACCTATTGTTGAATTAACATGTAGCCAGCCTTTTCAAACTCTTCCATTTTGTAGGCACAGAATAAATTTTTTATCCTTCCATTACATTGCCTGCACATTTTCTTGATACAGAACCTGAACAAAATAACTATCTGTTTTCACACCATTACCTGTCAAATATTCATTGTTTTGAAAGTGAGTAAAACTGAGTATTACGGTCTCACCTTGGTGAACATGACGAAAATTTTTTTTTTTTTTTTTTGCCAAGTGCCTGAGGCAGGTGTTTTGGAAATTGATTGGCAACCCAAAAAGAGTGCCAATCGATCTGTAATTGGCGCAGAAAAATGGCGGGAGTTTCACCCGACTAGAAATTCCCCCCTTCCCTCCCTTAAAACTAAATAAGAAAGCAATAACAACCACGTAATTAAAGCGTGTTTTCCCCCATATTTCGAATCGTTAAGCCAAACCGCATTCAAGAATACAGTAATCGTAATAAGAATTGATTAAAAATACTATTTAAAAATATTTCAAGATTAAAATTAAGTAAATAAAGTAGCAAAAATAATTACATTTAATAATATTTAGTTAAAAACAAATGAAAAAATTGAATTTCAGCTATTAAACACAGAATGTTACGAATCATTACTACATAAAAAGTAAACAAATCTAGAATAATTTTAGAGCATTGATTTTATAGTTTCGTTTACTATTGGAAATTTAAATACATACACTTCTAAGAATTCTGCATGCCTGCAGAAAATAAAATAAAATTCTTACTTACATTTTTCATCCAGTGCTCTATTTGCACAGCAAAATCAAAATTGAATTTATAAGACGGAATTGAAAATCCGGCGCTATATCCACAGCAAAAAACAAAACGAATATAAAGGACGGGATAGAAATTCCTTCGCTATATTCTCAGCAAAATACAAAACGAATATAAAAGACATTATTGAAATTTCGGCACTTTATCCACCCAGCGAAATAAAACAAATAAATAGGATTGAAATTCTGGCACTATATCCAAACTGAAATAAAAAATGTGTATATAAAAGATAATATTAATTAAATTACCTCGCTTTACAGCCGATTAAAAAAATCCAAAATAAAAATGGCTAGCGTTTCCGGGATATTCGGACGATATGCATAGTGACACATTTGGCGACTAATCGCTTTTGGTGATTTTATGGCGAAAAAACTTAGCGATGAAAAATAATCGCCAAATTTTACCGATTTGGCGACTTTTTGCTGAGATTGTGGCGACATTCTGAGCTTTACAAGATGAGACCGTAATACTCAGTTTAGCCTGAAAGGGCTCTTCCAGAGTTGTTTTCTCGGTGCACGAACAATTTCTTGTCAGTTTCAGATATTTTTCCTGGATCACCAATTCATCATTTTAGCTTTCAAAGTAAATCAAGAGTATAAATCTTCCTCGTATAATTGTAGTAATAATTAATGCTTAGCACTTAACGTTATATATATTAATTCCTCTCCCCAATCGAACATGAAACACTATTAAAAATGTCATTCTGGAATCACTTTATCAAATATACAATCAAAGGCTTTTATTTTCCTTGATGGCTTTTCATATTACACTTCCACATATGTTCCTTTATTTATGGTTTAATTTTAAATTTCTAATTATTCGTAGTCTATTGCAAGGGAGTATGTCTTTTTCCTGGAGAACTGAAGTCGCATCTTCTGCAGTCTTTCTTCAATTAAGTGGTTTATTTTTTCCCAATTTGTTTGTATTCAAACTGTTCCCGTTAAAGAGTAGAGAACTATACAGAAGGTAAAATGCGCCAGGCCTACGATAATGTGCACCTGATAGGCTTACCTGTTCTGATCACTTATGTATGACATGCCTTTCGTTTTATGAGGTAATGTGATCGTCTGACATGAGAATTTCATATGTAAACCTTAAAACTATTGGTACTTACGTATTATCTCAACCATGCCAACCCTTGGGGTAACTTGTCAAATGGGCAACCCCAATGACACACGCATCTAAGGTGATGAATTGGCAACAGTGTGCTTCTTTTCAAATTTCCCCAGCTTGCCACTCTTCTCAGCCTAACTGTTCTTTGAAAATGGCAAGTTTGAATATTAAAATGCGAATCTGCGATTTACCAAAAAAGACGCTGTTACACTTTTACAGAAAATTTAACGTTTTACCAGACGTTAGGAAATGTACCAACTCTCACCCGATAAAGCTTTATTTTGGAAAACAGATTTTTTGGGAGTGCAAAGTTGCAACTTGCAATCAACGCGCGGAAATAAGAAGTTGTAATTGGTTAGAGGGAAGCCGTACCCTGTTATCAATGGCAGTAAGATTTTTGTATTGTTGGTGCAAAGAATTAACAGTCAAATTTTGTGTCGGAGAACTTAATTTAGTAAACAAAACAATCATAGATTGGAATAAGTATATGAGAGACATTGTGTTCTCCATACATGGAATGCAAAGAAAGAAGAAAAATAGGTGGACTTTGCCACATTGTGGAAATAGATGAAAGCTTGTTCACAAAAGGAAAAATAATTTTAGTTGAATATTGCCAAAGCAATGGATTTTTGGTGGCGTCTGTCGAGAGACGAAACAATTTAAGCCACACTTTTCCAAAAAATTGTTGAAAACATTTAGGAACTTTATTCACTTTATTCTGACAGTTGGAGAGCATATCAGACTGATCAATTGGCAGTTTCTGGATTTAATCATTTAAGAGTACTTCATAAATATAATTTTGTCGACCCCGAAACGGCTGTGCATGCCCAAGGAATGTGAGGTTCAGCAAAGTGAAGGAACAAGAGAAAACGTGGTACAGCAAGACACCATCTTGAGTCTTCCTTGGCAAAATTCATATGGCGACAAAACCAAAAAAAGAATAAAGTCATTTTGATTCTATTCTTAAAAAAACATTTTGCAATATATTCCACCAAAACATAATTGATATATAGTCAGATAAGAATTATACATATAAAAATTACTTAATATTTTTCTTTATATATTTATTATTTTCTTACATACTGTTTCTCTATCACATTGTACTTTTCAACTATGCACTCCATGTCCCATCAGCGTATTCTGTTTTTAAAATTGACCCGGTCTCGTATAATGTTGCCAATATTGTTGCAATAATATGTAAGTACCAAATTATTAAAGAATAATCTTAAAAGCATTGAGTTTCGATATTCGAATTTTGGAGTTTGTGTTTTTCTTGTGAAAATTAATAAGTATAGATGAGAATACATTAAATTTACGTTTTTCTTTCTTTCTTTCTTTCTTTTTTTTTTTTTTTTTTTTTTTTTTTTTTTTTTCCAAATTTAGAACATGATGGTAATAAGAAAGTTATTGAATGGTGCATGAAAGTAGGTTTGATTGTTGATAAGTATGTGTTGTGTGCAATAAGTGTAATGAAAATATTTTGCGTGATACTAATGATGTGAGTGATGGGTGTATTTGGATGTGTCGAAAGAAAGGTGAGAATGTTCATTATATTAAAAGATCTGTATGAAAGGGCTCTTGGTTTTTTAAGAGTTGGTTACATCTGAGTGTTTGTTTATTAATGATTGTAATGTGGGTGAAATAATATACATATGATTTTATTGTGAAAGATTTGCAATTATATAAAAAAGACAATAACTGATTGGATGAGAATTTGTAGAGAAGTGTTTGGAAATGGTCAGCAATTAAAAGATCTCTGTAAAATACATGTGGAGAAAGAATCATCAGGAAAACATAATCGAAGATTTTTTTAGATGCGATTAAAACTATATATTCACCAAAAAGTAAAGATTCGGAGAGCTATGAAGATTAGGTTTGAGTTATTTTGTATTTCATTACAGTTTTATTCATATTTCGAAACTAACGTTTTAATAAAACTGAATGTTTCCATAAGTAAATGAATGCTTAAGTTGTGTGTAGTGCGTTTCTCGGTAAATGACGACAGACCAGTACGGGATTGGCGTGATTTCAAATTTTCACGCCAAGCACACAACAGCTCTGTCGCTAACATAAATTACGTCACTATGCGCGATAGCCATCAACCAATAACGATCTCGTTCGAACTTCAGCTTTGAAATCGCGCGTTTTATTAAAAATTTGAATATCCAAATATTAAAAATTTGAATATTTCATTATAACTAAATACTATAAAAGTTTTCAAATTCTAATAAATAGAAACAAAGTTTTTAATATATCGAGCAATTGTGCCCACCTTAAAAATTATTAGCGTAGCACTACCTACTACAGTGGCAACCGAGCAATAAAGCTAAATTTCAAACGCTAACAAATTTCATTGTTTGTTTAAACTCGAATTTTAATGTAATGAGCAGTCACGCCCACATTAAAGAATTTAAAGTCTGTGATACATTCTAACACTAACATGAAAAACGATATACGCGCAAGTTAAACATTCATTTACTTATGAAAACATTCATTTTTCTAAAAAAAATTTAATTTCTAAATAAGAATAAAATTGTAATGAAAAGCAAAATACTCACCTAATCTTCATCTACTTTTCTGCGAATATACCGTTTTTATCGCTTCTAAAAAACTATTATGTTTTCCTGATGATTCTTTCTCCATACGTACTCCGCGAAAACGTAAAGTCAATACATCCTCATCCATACTTATTAATTTTCGCAATCAACACAAAAATTCCAAAAATCGAATATCGAAACTCCATGTTTCAAGATAATTCTGTAATAGTTTCAAGGGTTACATACAAAACGCGCATGTAAAACGAAAAGCACGTCATACCTACGTAATCCGAACCGGTAAAACAGTCTGGCGCATTATATCGCATTCTTGGCGCATATGCTTGGCACATTTTACCCTCTGTACGCTTCTCTACTATTTAGCAATCCAATTTAAATTTTAAAAAATGAAATATTTTAACGTTTGAAATTTAGCTTTATTGCCTGGTTGGCACTGTATTAGGTAGTGGTACATTCTTTTTCATTTTATGTGAACGCAATTGCACGGTATATTAAAATTCGAGTTTTAAAATTTTCATTCTTATATATTAGAATTTTAAAACTTCTACAGTATTTAATTATAATGAAATATTCAAATTTTTAATATTTAGAATTCGAAAAAAAGCGTGATTTGAAAGCTGAAGTTCTATCGGTATTTGTATTTATTAGAGCAGGATGTATCTGTCAAAAATCTACTCATTTAAAATATTTTCCACTATTGCTTTTTCTGTTAAAGGATTTTAGCCCAAAGCATGTTCTAAAAGTTTATAGGCTCTTGAAGTTTTGAACAGTGGATTCAGCTACAGTTCTTGTAGCGATATAAATTGTCTCTTTGTAGCTATGTTTCCAGACAGTGAGGCTAAGAAAAATGTGCTCATTTAATTGTTTTTGGAATTGCTCCTTTTTTCGAACTTATTGAAAGAAAATGTTAAGGATGCTAGTATTTGTGTGCTTCTCTTTGATGATTCTATTGAATTATTAAAGAAATAGAAAAGCCTGGGATATGAATATGAAATTCTGTAGTTTTAAGAATTTGATAGTGAACAGAAGAAAAATTCATCTTGGAAACTTTATCTAATAGTTATATTTGAGTAAGTATATTTATATTTGAAAAGAGGTTGCTTTACACATCTCACTAAATAAATTATTGATAGGAATAATTAAAGATATTTAAAAGCTCTAAATGCTTTGTTTTTAAATGTATAATCCAATAATATAAAAAAATTTTCTGTTGCTATAAGTTCATTTGAAAGCTTTTAAAGTAATCATTAAATACAATTTTAGGTTAAAAATATTCTCATTAATTTTTTCAATTATTTCTATTATTTATAAATCAATAAATCAATTGCATATTTATAATTGTATGCATATTTGGTTAAAAACAAATTAATAATCAGTAATAAATACAATACAAAATAGATTTTTTAAACCAAATATTGATGAGTTAATTAGAACAAACTTTTGTCATACCTTAAAGGTAAGATTTCAAAATATTTGCAGGGTATTTAAAATGCCTGTATTATTAAAACCAAGCATCTGACTTAAAAATAAAGTTAAGTATGAGAAAGATCACACTTTTTTCAGTATAAAAGAAGTATTTGCTACCTTAATCTTTAAAAAAAAATTTTTCTCCCCTGGTTTCAAATTCTGTGGAATGACCCATTTGGTTAAAAGAAAATTAAAAATTAACATAAATGTCGATACTTCCTGGGTAGCTTTGGGATTTCACTCCTGTGTAACTGCTGGAATTTGTTCTTTGAAATCTCCACAGGCCTTATTTTAATGTCCACCTCATAATTTGCATTGGGATACCTTTACATCACAAGGAAGGAAATTCAAAAATACCCAAGCATCTGTCTCGAAAGTATTGTAACATTTATCTCTCATTCTTTAATGGTTGCTGGGATTTAACCTTGTATCATTTGTCCTGAAGAGTGTTATCTAATAGTAGATCACAATGAACACAAATCTATTATTTATAAATCTAACTCTTAGGTCAAATATTTTTTGGATTTTGGAATTCACTTAAATTACAGTTTATATATATATATATATAATATATATATATATATATATATATATATATATATATATATATATATATATAATATATATATAATTTAGCTTTTATATACAGAAAGTAGCATTTTTGTTGCAAGGTAATTGATTTTTTAGATTATTTAGTTATTATTTATAAAAAATAATATCTAAAACATCAATTTTAAATTGCTGTTAGTTAAAAATATTCTATATAATATAAATGTGTGTTTATTTCATCATTTGTGTCGTGAAAAGTACATATATCAAAATTCTTAGGCCTTATACCAAATTTTATCTAATAATATAGGATCCATTTTCACTGTATGAAAATAAGGCTGCTTAAAACCATATTTATCAAAAACCTGTGCTGTAAAGTTTAGAGGCCTAGTATATATTTTATATACTTAATGTAACTTTTTCAGTGATTCTCTCATGGCTATGTATTATCTGAAACTTTGATAGTAAATTTAAAATTTCCTAAAAGAAAATCGTTACAGGGATGGTATTTCACTGATGAAAATTTTATGGTGTATGCTAATATTTTTCACAAATTAATTGTGGTTGTTAAGTACTTCCTATATCACAAAAGTACTGGTAAAAATTCATGATTCATTCTTTGTTGAACGAACTCTTAACTCATTCTAAATGAAAAAGCAGGAAAATTCTAGTTTCCTTTGTCATTTTATACCTATGTATTGAATTTGTTATGATTGTTATAAAAACTTTAATCTTGTGAGAAATATTTGTAACTGTATCAAACTTTATTCTATGATTTGAGACATCATGCAATGAGTACTGGTCTTACTTGACACACTGAAACAAAATGCATTTATATCAATAGTTTTTGTAAAATGGTTATTTTGTAATTATATTTTATTAATGCATTCCTGGGGCAACTATGATTGAAGTATTTTCTTGTATTTTAAGTATGGATTTTATTTCTTTACTACTTTAATTTCTTCATGGATGTTCAAATAAGAAATGTGTATTTGTATACATTTATTAAATGATATTTATACACATAGTGTGCAAAAGGAACTGAAGGAAAACCTAGAAAATAATTTTCTTAATGGTGTTTCCTTTGAAGTTTAAGAATTCTTGGCATAAGTCTTATATTGTCTTGTATGTATTATTTTATCATTGGACTCAAAATTCTATTAAAAATTCTTCATACTAGTAATCAAGTTTTACATCATAATCTTGACATTCAATAACTTTTTTTGAATTGTTGCATTGGTTTTTTCTTTAAAACACTTTTTGTTACTAAGCTGAGAAAAAGGAAATATGAGTCTTTAAGATTTTTGATAACATTATATATATTATATACTTAATAAGTATGAATATTAATTTTACAATTTGTTTTCTAGAATCGGAACGGGTTACCAGAATTTTTGAAAGGAAAACAAAAAAACCTGTTATATTATCATATGGAGAAAGTCCATGTAAGTATAATTTTAAGTAGTTTTTTAAATATGTTTTGTTGTTAAATAGGAAAATTTTTATTGGTAAATTGTGATGCTTTATAGTTATACCTAATGTACATATTTTTTTAAAGTAAGTAATAATTTTAGGATGGCGGAACAAATGCTTACTATTTATCTTGATTTTGCTCTACTATTGATTTTATTAGAAAAACACAATTTTTTAATATTATAATTTTGCATGGTTTTTGCTTGAAATTTATAGTAATTAAATATACAGAAATGCTAAAGTAGGAAAAAATAATTTAATAAGCAATAAAATAAAATCATTGATATATAATTATGTTTAGAACTTCTTGATCAAATATCAATGAAAAAAATAAGGTATATATTTTTTGAAACTTTTCTTACTACTGATGTATCAAAGAATAATATGTTTTTGAATTGTATAATTGAAACTAAAGTGATAACTCTTTGTATTGTGTTATATCTAGAATATTGTAGTAATATAACTTATGATATTCAATATTAAGTTTTCTAATAAATTCTGAATACTTAATATTTACATTAATTAATAGTATGAAGTTTGACAGTTGTAACATTCTGTTAAATCACAGGTTCTCAAATGTTTATGGTAATACTTGCTTGTGGGTGTTTGAAATTTTCAGGGGCTTGTAAAAGACCCCAAAAAAAACTAGGCAGCATTGAAGTGGTTCAGAGGAATAAGAACAGACAATGTGCCTAAAATAGGCTTTCTTAAAAAAAATTAATAAAACATATGCACATGCTTTAACAAAAGTAAACTTTAATACTAATAACTTTATATTGATTATAGATATTTAAACTATATATATATGTTTCTGTCTCGTGTATAAAAAGGTAATAAACTATTGAAACATGTGGGTTTCGTGTGATTTCTAATTTTTGCACCAAGCACACTTATCTAGCTGACCTAAATTGCATTACTATGCGCAATATCCAGTTGTGCCAAGTTCTGATCGCGCTTGAACTATACCTTTGCTGTAACACACTATTTTAAATTTCAAATAATAAACACAGCAAGATTATCTCAGGTGGAAGAACTAATACACTGATGACAAATTAGGAATTAAACATACAAGATCTTTGACTGTAAAAACCAATTCCAACCATAACTTTGCCGATGGTCTTTTATGGTCGATTATTCGATTTCTGATAGCATTCGCGTCTTATTTAGCTGAGTACAGATTTATTGCTACAGCAATATTAGTAACCAAATACAGAAATTTATTCCTTGTTATTGAATACCATGACTTTTGATTATTTTTAAGTGAAATCCTTAACATGCCTGGTTAAATCCTTTCACTTAAAATGCTAAATCCTTAACATTTTAAAGTGAATAAGTAACCTGATATTAACAAACTTTTTAATGTGCATGAAATTCAACTTTCTCATTAGCTAGAAATTTATCTTATAGTTCTAATAAAATTATAATTATGTACGTGGTTTGTTCAAATTGAAACAGCCTTTAATATTCTGTCAGGCACGCCTGGAATTTCCCTCCGTCGGGCGCGTTGCATCTGAGAGGTGCATATAGCATTTTAGAAATATAATATGTTTTACATGATTTTAACAGTGTCCCTTTTTCTTTTTAGTTCCAGAATCTAAAACTTTTCTTTCTTCTTCTTTCTTTTTTTAATGAAATGCAAATTATAGTTTAGGGAATACAAAATACAATTACAAAATAAAAAACATACAAATACAGAAAAATTTGTGAAAAAATGAAATATACATTTATTTATTCATCAGAGTCATAATCTAATTGTGGCTGTTCTTCAGAGCATTTTTTACACATCATAACGGCATGTTCCAAACAAAACTATTTGTTACATTTTGCGCAAAAATATTGTGTCATTCTGCTTTTCTTGACTCTGTAGCATGTAGAACACCGTTTTCTCTTATTTGGAACGTCTGAAGATTTTACTGCTGCTATGTTCTGGAGATGGTTTGTAATTTTCCAGCCTCCTCTGTAAATCTCTTGATAAATTAGTTTTTGTGAGGTGTCTCGTGATTTCTTCATTTGTTAGCTGTTTCACTAATCCCCTTAAATACTCGTTTCTGTTTTTTACTAAATTTTGATTGCCTAATAAAACCATTAGTCCATTTATTGCTGAAATATCCAGCATAGAATAAAATATGACAATTGGCTATCTTCTGGTGTTACAAGCACAATTATGTCCCACACATTTTATCAAGAGCATCCTTTCCAAACTTTGTGTCGTTATAAAAAGTAATTATTTCGGGTTTTCTTTCGTCAATCAATCGTTTTACAATCAATGAAGTCATCCGTATGCATACTCGGTGCAAGTAGAACATTTTTTTAATTCTTTGAGATGTATGACACCAAATGGCATGTTTCAGAAAAGCCAGAGACTTGAATGAACTTCTCGCCATTTTCTTTTTACAAAGTTAGGAGATATTTCTTTCTTATTTTTCTTAGAGTACATACATATGAAAGTTTTTTCTCTTTCAATTTATTTATTAGGTCAATCGAAGTTAACCAATTATCAACTGTAATGTTTCTCCCGCTGTTGAAAATTGGTCTTACTATCCTAAGAACAACATCTGAAGCTGTATTGCTTACATTATATGGACCTTCTGGCTGTTTCCTGGCATATATTTCTAAATTTGATGTATATAACACTTTTGTGTCAACCATGGAAAATATTTTTATTCCATATTTACAGGGCTTTGTCGATATATACTGACGGAAAGGGCACTTTCCTCTAAAGCCTTCTAACTTTTCGCCAATAGTTATGTTTTGCCCCATGCAATAATTCCTTTTGCAGTTTTCGACAAATATTTCAATAATCTCCTTTACTGAGGCTAGTTTGTCTAATTTCTTCCTCTCATCTCTTGTTTCTTTGTCATCAAATCTGCAGCATCAAAGCAAAAATTTAAAACGCTTTATGGACATTACTGTTCTAAACATTTCCACTCTCATTCCTTCTTTGGACCACAATTCTTCTAAAAATTTGTCTATTACTTGGTAATAGACCTGCTAAGTATAGCAGAGCAATGAAAGCTTTAATTTTAATTCTATATGTGTCTCGTACATCTCTTTTTCGACTAAAGTTACCTCTAACTGAACAAGTAAACTTATTCCTATTAATGACAATTATGTCGAGTATTTCATCTGTAAAAAAACAGTTCCTTGAATCGTATATAGTTCTTACATTTTTTTCAAGACCTATTACGCCAGGTAATTTAGTTATAATATTATGTGCCCTTTGTTTAACATTTTTACGACCCATTGATTTTGCCCATCTTGTTGATTTATCTTTACTGATAAAATTATCACCTTCTGAATCAAAATCATCTTCAGTTTCTGAAACACTAAAATCACTTTCAGTGTCTGAAGGAAGCTCATACTTTTCTAGCATATCTCCTTCATCCTCAGTTTCGTCTAGGTCTTCATTTAATTCTTCTTCTCCATCACTAAATAAAATTTTTTGTGCGATTTCTAAATCTTGCGGATTATTCAAATCTAAGTATCGCTTCGAACTCATCGTAAGAACAACCGTAGTCTGGTGCATGCATCTGACGTATGCAGAGTTTCGAATAAACTCCAAAAAATGTAATCTTTTCTCCTTCACTGTCAAGGCCAATTGTATTCCTGAGTAGTAGATGACAGGAAGGGCAGATACTGTGAAGGTCAAGGTCATGAATTCCTATTTTCGGTAGAAAACCAAAGATTTTTCAAGTCTTGCATCTGAGATATCACGCGCGACCTTCGTAGTGTTAAATAAAAAAAATAGGATATGACCTTATCATATTTTTTTTTATCTTAGACAGAAATATATAAAATTGCACAGTTAAATATTTTCTTTGCAATATCTGTATCTGATTAACAAGTGGAAAAAATTTATATTGAAGTGTACAGCAAGTCGAATAAGGTTGTAAACCTAATGTTAATACATCTGTTAACCTAATGTAATTACATCTTATATAAAAAAGAGTCCGAATACTTTTCACCTAGCTGTGTTTTTTAAGACTTTCAATTACATCTTATATAAGATGTAATTGAAAGCCTTAAAAAACACAGCTAGGTGAAAAGTATTCGGACTCTTTTTTTAACATTAAACATTAAAAGCTGTACCCTAGCTAATTGGAATGGCCAATCACATAGTTGTGATTGTTATTTCACCAATATGTAAAATATTGACATTTGTTATTTTTCACAAGTGTAGTAAAATAGTTTATCTAATAATTTTACTATTTTATTTATTTTCTCCAAAAAATCATTTTATTGGTTTTCTATAATTTAATAAAATAATAGTCTATCAGAACTTGTGGTACATCATGATAAAGTGAAAATTTAATTATAGTGTTAATTTATATTCTAGCACATAATGTACATTAAGATAAAACAAAAAGTTCTAGAATAACCATGCTCTTGAAGTTCACTTTATCACAGTTTGTCTGTTTTAATGTCTTCTTACTTAATTTATTGGTATACATATCATGAAGTTCTTAGTTTCTAACAGTTAATGCAATATGTTTTAAAATCTAAAATTTGAGATCTTGTTTAGTGACATGTTGCACCTTGTAATGTTTTATGTATAATAGTCATGTTTTACCATATATCACAAAATTTAAAAACTGGTACTTAATCTAATGATGCATAACACTTTCCATTTTAGTGTAGTTATTGCACCAATTTGTACTTGACTCAATATTGTTTATGTAGTTGCAGTTTAATTTTTCTTACAATAAAATATAATTTGCTTAATCTCTTTTTTTATTTTAGTCTCTATTGTATTTATTAAATACAAATTAATTCTAATATCTTCAATTTTTTTATTTCAGTATACAAAAAATATTCGGAACTTTTAAAAAAGTTAAAAGAATCACCGGAGGAATATCCTGGTGGTTGGGGCAAAAAATTTCCTATAATCAAAGTTGTAAGTTATTATTTAGCTTAATGGTTTTTTATTGGTTAATAGATTTCTTGCAGAATTCAACCATAAAGTTATTTTTGTTTTCTTGCACTTAATCTGTTGAAATATAATTATTCTACTTGCATAAATACTTTTCAAGGTAACTTAATATGCTTATAATGAGCAAAACTAGTTCTTTTTGAAATGTTATGAAATTTTTGTTGAAATAGTATTTTTAAAGTTGATGTGTAATGAAATAGTGTTATTTAATGTTTGCATAAATTCTTTGAAATTGATTTCAATCATGCCAAATATCAGTTATATTGCTCAAAATGTGTTGTTGAAATATGTCTACTTTTTTTAAAATATTGCCATAAAGTTTAAATGAAATACCGAATATTGTTTCTTAGTTTTGTTACCTATTTTATATACCTTTTAGAGAAAAGGCTTGTTGATTTATTAGAATATACAAGGATTGGAAACATTTTGCTTGTATTGATACTAATTTGAAAGTATAAATACTTGTTTGAATTTCGTTACGTTTTATATGCTGCAACTTTTTTGTGATTAGCATATTAATGGTAAAAAATAACCTTTTATTTTTTTGTAAAAATAATCTAAACAAAAGTTTTAAATAAAATCTTTGTTTAAGAAGTTTTTTAATTATATTTTTATCAATTTAAAAATAAAAGTTGGGCTTAATTGCTAATTCTTGAAAATATTTATTTTAAAAAAAGTTCACAGTTTTGCTAGATGTAGATTTTGTTAAAAATTTTCAGCTATAGTTTAGTCAAATAAAATTTGTATCCATTACTTTCACTTAATTTTTTAAAAGAATAATGCTGTAACTACTAATGTATCAAATTATGATTCATGTATATCTGTTATTGATTTTTATTTTTTTTTATTATGAAAAGGTATTGAACATATGTTTTAATAGTAAATAGTGTGTATATGTAAACATGGTGAAATTCTTGAAAACATTTCTAAAAAGAACTTAGACTACTTGGATTGTTGCTGTTGACAACTATAGATCCAAATAAATGAACATTTATTAAATTTATTTTTTAAAAACATAGTCGTGTGTTCAAAAAGTATTAGAATATGTTTTGAATCTTTATTTTGCTTGGTAATTAAAATTAATTATTAAAAGAAGTGTCTAGCTGTAGATTTGAATAAAATCTATCAAACTTAATCAACTACATAGTTTTTTTTATGTCGTTTTTTTCAAATTTGCCTTTATCAACTGTATTTGTCAAATGTATTTACATAATTATTAAATGCAAATATTTGTAAATTTAAAATTTTTCCTCTTTTATAAATGTAGTTAGATATCTTCAGAATATAAACTTTAATCCTGCAGTTATACTGTAATACGAATGCTGTAGAGTCCTTGTTACATATTACAAATAAATTTAAAGATTTTATAAAGTCAGGAATTGTTTACTTCTCATATAGGAAATATAATTCAGTAGAGTTATAAAATTGAAAAGTTTGATTTAAAACATTAAAGGCTATTTTCTTAGTATTTGCTTGTTAATTTTATATACCAATACTTTATGTTACTAATCATAGCTTTTTTTCTCCTTAGCATTTGCTCCTTAAACGAAAATATGATTCGGATAGTGATGATGAGGATGACAATATTGATACTGAAGATAACAGAATTATTATCTGTAAGAAAGAAGAAAATTGTGATGACAGTAGTAGTGATTCTTCAAGTGATGAGGAGCAATCTATTGCTGCCAAGCCTCCGGTGAAAGTTGAAGTATTAGATGGATCCGAAAATTCGAAAAATGTTGAGGAAAATAATTCAGAAATTAATATTTCTTCCAAACATGAAATTGATACTACTGTATTATGTGATTTTGGAGGTGCGTGTCTGGATTCTGATGATGATGAGGAGGAAGAGATATCCATTACTGCCAAACCTCCAGTGAAAATTGAAGTATTAGATGAATCAGAAAGTTCCAAAGATGATGACCAATCCATTACTGCCAAACCTCCGGTAAAAATAGAAGTATTAGATGAATCAGAAAATTTCAACGATGTAGATGAAAGTAATTCAAAAATGAACGTTCTGGTTTCTAAACATGAAAGTCATTCATCAGCATCATGTGATTTTGGAGATACATGTCTTAATTCTGATTTGGCTGGGATCAATTCAAATTATGATCATGTTGCGAAAAAACAACGTATAGACTAAATATTTGGAAATTACTTTTGTACACTGTATAATTATCTGCATTTTGTATTTATTTCATTTAAAATAAAATTGTTAAATAGTATTCATCTTTTTTTTTTTTTTTTTCAGTGCAAATATTGAAACATCTTCATTTTGTTTTTGAATGCAAGTAAAATTATTTGTATGTTTTTCCCTGTAATTTTTGTTGAATCCAAAAAGTTATTAAATATTTTGATAGTTAGAAAGTGTGTCTTACTCCTTGCTATATAAATATGAAAACTAGTTACATAAATATTTGGCCATGATGTTCAGTCCCAAAACTGTTTTATATATTGGAAAAGTTTAATTCTTTTGTTTTATTTATTTTTTTTCAGAAGTTCCAACTTCTCATTAAATTTGGTCTATAAAACATCATAGAGAAAAACATTAAATCATAGAGGAACATTAATAAACATTAAATCATTAAACATTTAATCATAAACATTAAATCATAGAGGTAATATTTTGCTGGTTTTCTTGAAACGATGCATACGGCACTCAGGAGGATTGAAACCAACGCACCAAGAAGGAAGAAAGAAAGATACAAGCGCGAAACTTTTCTAATAAGGATGAGATCCGATATGCAAATGATCCAAATTTGTTGCCAGTGCACATAACCACACGCCTGGCACTGACGCTGCAATGCAGAAACGGACCCTATATAAACCGGTCCAGAGTGAAATATTCAGAAATTATAGAATCATCACATGCCGACGCTAGGAGAACTAGTATGGGAGGAATGCCAGGGTGCGTGTGAGAAGAAATTTCCCATCGTTAAGCCAGTTTGACATTATCACAGGCTAATTGACGCTCCGCTGTGTTGCTCGCCAGGTCGATCATTCAGAGTGTGCCTCAAAACATGTTGGAAGCAGTTGACCCAAGGTGGTACCTACGTTTGTCGTATCTGGTCTGGGGCGAGCAGCAAGATGATCGTACGGCAAGCGCTCCTGGATATCGTAGGGACTCGTTCCACGATGCACGCAGATATAAGGGTGACAGTTGTTCCACGAATCATTTCCAGACGCCTTGCTGAAGTGAACTGTGATCCAGCGCTTCAACACTATTATTGATGACTCCGTTTACAATGGTGCCTTTAACGTATCATCTGTGGATCCTGGCCAAGATGAAGTAACCGTCGGTGTTGTATCACCCGAAAGAAAAGCCGGTTTGAGCCGGTCCAATCCAATGACTTTCTTCTGGTCTCTCATGAGCAAAGTAAAGTGCTTGGGAGTTCGTTTCAAAACTTTGAATGGGCTGTTGTAAAGCTTTCTTTACACCATCGTGTAACACGAACATTGGAGGCTGAACATGGGCAGATGTTGGTGTAGGGACGAGGGATTGCATAAGCCCCGAAGCTGTTGTAGAAACTCAGTTGTCTCAATTTTTAGAAGTTAAGAAGATGGAAAAAATTCTGCAGGAAGCCGTTGGGTAGTGCCATATACCAACTCAGAACTGGTACACTCGAGATCAGTCTTGTATGCTGACCGTAGTCCCAGAAGAACGAAAGGTCCATTTATGATTCTGGTAACACTTCAGTACTTGTTTCAAAGAACTGTGGAAACGTTCAACCAGACCATTGTTTTCTGGATGGTACGGAGATGTTCTGGTTTGTTTTATTTCCAGGAAGGACGCGCGAACAATTGTGATCGGAATTGGGGTCCTTGATCAGTGTTGATGACCGATGGGAGTCCGAAGCGGGCAATCCATTGGTCTAGAAGAGCACGAGCCACAGATTCTGCAGAAGTGTCTTTGATTGGAATTGATTCATGCCACCTTGTGAAACGATCAGTACACGTGAAGAAGCATGAAAAACCTTCTGAAGGTGGTCAAAGTGATCAGATGGTGGAACGAGCTGCTGGAGTGGGCTGTGCGTATGCCTTGAAATCTTAGATTTTTGACAGTGAAGACATTACGAGTCCATTTAGTCACATCTTTGCTTATGGAAGGCCATACGTTTGGTCCAGTATCAATTTTTTGGTCGTTCGAGTTCCAGAGTGTAATAATCCATGTAGAATGTCAGAGATTTTACGACGAAAGTTTATAGGGATATAGGAGCGTACTTTGTCACCACTAGTATCACAGATAACTTCTGTTGTTGGTGTAAGTTTCAAGGGTTGCAGTTTAAGGAAGACTGGTAATCTGACATCAGTCGTTTCACTTCGTCATCATTATTTTGAGCTCGAGCAATTACTGAGAAATCAATAGCGGTCTGAGAATTTATCATGTTGATTCGCGATAAGAGAAACATTTGAGTGCAATATTGGATATGCGGTCAGGGATAGTGATCGAATTAAGACGGCGATAGTCATCACAAGGGCGCCACTCTCCAGATGCTTTTCTTTACCATGTGGAGGGTCGAATAATGCCTTGTGACATAATTCTTGCTGCGCAGCTTGAAGAATATCAGGAGAAAGGCGGCGAGGTTTTGAGAAAACGGGAGGACCTTTTGTTTCTATATGGTGAAAAATAGTAGCAGAAGCTTTACTGTTTATTACTTTAGATGGGTTTGTGAAGTCAGGATATTGAGAAAGAATTTTGTCAAATTGCGAATTACCAAATATACTTATGTTAGTATTTAAAGGGCAATAATTTGGAATCATTCCACTTGAAGACAATTTTGTCGTAGCATCAATAAGACATTTATTTTTTACATCTACAAGGGGATTAAAATGGTCTAAAAAATCACTTCCAATAATAGGTTGGTTGATATTCGCGATCACAAAAAACCACGTAAATGCCCGCCGTACGTTTAAATTTAAGGTCAGTAATTTAGTACCAAATGTAGGTATTTTTGTTCCATTGGCAGCAAAAAGAACTAAGTCATCAGGAGATCTATCTCACATAGAATGAGAATTAGGTTGTACGGAAATGTCTGCACCAGTGTCGATAAGAAAGGATAAATTTGTTTTTGGATCGGCCAGTAAGATACCGCTGACGCTGCGTTCGCTATCATGGCCAGGATGCGATCGCCTACCTAGTTTTCCGAATTATGAAAACTACATGGAAAGTTACATTTGCGAGCGGCTGTGCCAAAATTAATGTGGTAGAAACATATGCCATTTGTTGGCTCTTTATAGATACGTCCACGTGATCGACTACGGGATCTGCTTCGCATGAAATTTTGATTACGGTGGTTGGTGCGGTGCTGAACAATAGTAGAAAGTTCTCTCACTTGTTTTGTTAACTGGGAAGTTTGCGAAACGGGATTGAGACCTGTACATTGAATTCCACTTGGGATTGCCAAATCAGAGATTTTATCACCTACACTAGCCAAATTAGTTAAATTTTCATTTAAAGCTGCTAGAATGCTCTGTATTGTGCTGGGAAGTTGAGCAAACCATAATAATTTTAATGATTCTCCAGCTAGCCCCCGCATACGTGTTAGTAGTTGGGATGGGCTTTGATCACCAAGCTCTAATCCCTGCAGTAGGTTACGAATTTTGGAAGCTTCGCTTTCAGAATGCAATTCAATCAAACGTTTTTTGATGGCATCAGATTGGCCAGATTCTGGAGGATTCGAAACTAAATCACTCATTGAATTCAGAATTTCTGATTTCACCACTGACACTATGATTAAATTTGGTCTAATCTGCTGAGATACCGACTAAGGTAAATTGTGCTTCAATTTGTTTAAACCATAATGTGGGGTTGGACTTCCAGAAAGGGGGTGGTTTTACTGCCACACGAGAAATTTGTACACTATTTTGGTCATCAGATTGGGACATATTTTGATTGAAGGTAATATATAAAAGATAACAGAATATAAGAAAATATATTATCTAAGGAAAAATTTATGTACTTAAATCAATAAAATAAAATCAAGAAAATGCGTTTATAAATAGATTGTGGTAAACTATATAATTAATACTTTTGCGCCTCACAAGATGGCAGTACCTCGTTGCAAGCTAGATTTCTCCTATGAACTTGGAGGCTGCGCATGCGTGAAGGCTCGTAATTTTAAAAAATACTTATTCATGGGGTTTGCCTCTACTGGATGTTAGATATTTTGATATAATAAAAGTATTTTCGAACCATAAGAAAAAATAAATTATTTTAAGGACAAACACAAAAGCATAACTTTATAACAACATTTTTAATCCTCTACAACAACACTACAAAACACATTGCAAACAGTGCCGCCGCTTAGTGGTCAGGCATATATAGTACCGTTCACTTTCTAACAATGTTTTTCCAATTACAGCGAATGGGAAAATTGTTTGCACAATTACGTATACAGAATTGTTAGTTGTCTGGAACTATTATTTTTTATCAGTTTCATAAATAAAAATATTTTAAATTATTTGTTAAAAATTGCGAAAGAGAATGAATGATTCTGATGCATGAAAGAAATGGAATAATATACTTTAATTCTATATGATTTTAAGAGATGGCGCCACTAGAATACCATGTATTAATAGAAAATAATTATTTGTTAAAAATTCATGAAATGTTAGATTTTTACAAAATTGAACTAGAACGCCTAGCTTTTAAATATCCCCGTTAAAAAATTTATTCATTTGAATGAATAAAAACATTTCTAAAGATGCTTAAATTAAAACCATTTTGATACTCGAAGCTAAATAAATTAATATTTTGCTTTCAGAATATAATCTCATTTAAATAAAAGCATTTCTACCTTTTTTCATTTTAAAAAAATTATAAATAAATTATTGTTCTTTTTTACCTCTAGACAGGCTTATAGGTATTCTGCTGAATAAAATCATATTTTAAAAATTTTCCTGTGTTCTTTTTTTTTTTTTTTTTTTTTTTAAATAATAATAATTTACACATTTCAAATTTCCTTTCAAGTACATCCATATGTGTATTTATTTTAGAATATTAACTGACTGAAATGAATAACTGAGATTAAGAAAAAAAACCTCAATAAGCAAAAATAACACGAAAATTTTATTTAAAATTACATTTTATAAGAAATTATAGGGAGTGCAACAGTTAAATGTACTGAAATTTTTTGCACTGTTTATGTGGCCTAAAAAAAAACAAAAACTTAAAAGTTTAACAATAGTTTACAAAATTCAATGCGTGAAAATCAATGAAAATATCGTCAATACAATCAGTTATCGGAATTTTGTCTTCGAATAAACATATTGTAGGACAAAATATATGCACTTGACGACCTTCTGTACTTGAATTATTTAGAAATATTAATTATTTCAAGATTAAATCATTTTAGGTTTTGTGAAAAATGAGATTATGATAGTTTTACGCATGTAGTAAAGATAATAATTATTTTTGTTTGCAAAAGTATAAAAAATATTCTGTTTTTATTGAATTTAATAAAGCGTTATTTAGATATTCTTTGTAACATATTAGTTGTATACACACCGACTTTTTTAATAGGATAGCATTAGATTTGCCCATCTATATCTGTTTTTTAATTATTCTATTTATTTGAGTAATACTGAAACGATGTGTCATATAAAGATGAAAATTCCGCGATTGTCTTGTACATGATACCAAGCTTAAGAAATGATGCCTTAAGTACTTAAAATCTGTGAGCAGCATCTACATTATTTTAAATACACATTTTATTTGAGAATTTAAGAAAAGATTAAATATCTAAAACAGTTGCGAAATAGAAATATATTTCAATACAAAGCAGTAAAAAATGGCAACCAGATAAATTAAACGTTGATTAAAATGTTTAGAAATTCTAATCACTTAAGTTAATAGATATGAATTCCATCAATTTGATTACTATCGCATTAACGAAGCTTGTTATCATTTTACAATCGGAAAAAAGGATATCATTACTTATTGCTTTATATAGCAGTAGGCAATGATGAGAAATACTTTGTCTACGTCACTATTTTTTATCGCTATAAAAAGAAAAAATGTAAGCAAAACTTTAGAAATGTATATCAAAATTTTAAAAGAAAAAAATTTGTTTAATTTCATTAAAAAATTGTGTTGTAGAAAATCATCTGCTTCATGTTCAATTTTATATTTAGAATTCCAAAATGAAATATAGTTTGATAGTACTTTTCATAAGAAAAAAGATTATTGGAAGAGGAATTCAACTATCATGCTCTGCTTGAAATAAAGTTAATTTTCAGTTTGAAAATTAGTTTAAAAAATAACTGCTGCATTGATAATATTGCCTCAGCAAGTGAGATGAATATTACAATATTAGTGATATTCTAGAATGCTGACAGACTTTTTTTTAAGAGATAATGCGAGGAAGGAGTTTTCTAATTCAATATTTATGTTTTGTTCTTGGTATTTTTGTTTATATGATAAAAAAATTTTCACCAAATTTTCTCTACAAACATTTATTGATATTCATTATAAACCATAGTAGTTTACATGGTAAAATAATGTTTATAGGTAAGTTTATTTTTAACATGTGATATCAAAACACTACTCTTCCTCTTGGTTTTACAGATTAAAGAAAGAAAATATATGATTGCTATGATGTATCAAAATTTGAACACACAAACATGTATTGTATAAACTAACGGAATATGTACGATAAAAATATTTTTATAGTATTGATATAAACGTTTGTTCCAAAAAACCTAAAGTTTAAATAAATATATAAAAATAATTGTGTATACATAATTTCATATTTTGAATGGACTAAGCTTATGTAAATAATATTGCTTATTAAAATTGAGTTTGATTTATATGGTTCTATGAAAGTTTCAATAAAAATAAAATTTTATTGAGGCTTTCCCACGACTGTGAGAAATATTTCGTGCTTGAACCAGCATAGCACTTTTGTATTGAAAAATAATATTTCCTTTATTTTTGTTAATTTAGTTAAAAAATAACTTTATTTTTGTTAATTTTATTTATTAAATGGATTTTAAGTTTGAGTTTGGCTTGGAAAGATTCAATTAAAAAATAAAATGTGTGTGTGTGTGTGTGTGTGTGTGTGTGTGTGTGTGTGTGTGTGTGTGTGTGTGTGTGTGTGTGTGTGTGTGTTTAAGAAAGATTCAATTAAAAAATAAGTGTGTGTGTGTGTGTGAGTGAGTGAGAGGGGGGGTTGCCCACGATTGGGAGAAATATCTCGTGCTTGTGAACCAGCTCATCATTTTTATATTGAAAAATACAATTCGAATATTATTTTCAATATATCTTTATATTTGTTGAAAATATTATTACGATGTTTATTTCAAGAAAACATCATTTGCATAATATCGTTAAACACTTATCGAAATTACATGATTTCAAAAAGAATTGGGATGTAAAATCATTATTCACACATCTTATAATAAAAATTAAAACTAATTACTTTTTAAACATTGAAATTTGCTTATAATCAATTTAAATATTTTTAGATTTTCAAGCTTTTACTTTTTTTTTTTTAGATAAGTTAAAAAGTTTTGCTTTTAAATCTAGATACATTTGAGAAATAAGTGTGAAGCATAGCCTAGAAGGAAGTTTTTTCCTGAAAACGAGATTTTAAATTTTTAATTCTCAACCAAATGAAAAATATAACTTTTTGTGATTACCGATCCACTTACTCTATATTTTTACATTACAATTACAGTATTATTTTACCCTTCAATGTGTAAAAAAAAAAAAAAAAAAAAAAAAAAAAATCTGTTCTGAGTGAAAACATAAGAAATAATAAAAATGCTATACAAAACCATCAAACTAAATATTTAAACATTCAATAAAATATTTCTGGCTCACATTTCGTAAAATAAATTTAATGTAATTATTTTATTCTTTATATATTTCTCTGATGGAAAGAATCTAGTAGTAGGTTTAATCTTTGAATTTTATTTATTATAGATAGGTATTAAAGTTTTCCTTTTTAAACATTATAAGAATTTAGATTTTTACTTTAGCATTACACATGGGAGTCTAGCAACTCTTAGCAATCAGCAGCTAAAGTTTGATCAGAATTAAATGGACCTTAAAGTTTCCTGTAGATCCAATCTTTTATATTGTTTTAGAAGGAAAAATAATGTTAATTTTAACTTTAATTTTTATATTTAACTTAATTTTTTAAACTATATAAATTTAACTAAGAAATCAATTACATTTATATATTATGTTTATAAATTAAATTTAGAAATCTGTGTATTTTCAATTAAATTATGACAAATGCCATTGAAATGATACACACACAAATATGCACAAATACAAAGTCTATACAGTTTATTATTAGTTTTATATAATATTACAATAATCATAATTTTCAATAAATGCATATTTGTCCAGGAAATACAATTTATAATCCTGTGAAATAAAATAATGTACAAATAAAATTCCTAACTAAATTAAATACAATGTATATAACACAAAAAAATTTCTTTTAATTTTTCCTCATTTGTTTAAACAAAATTATAAACAGCAATACAAATTAAATCATTATTTAATGTACATTAAATTAACTCTGTTTTTATTTAATACAAAAATTATCATATCCTTTTAAAACAAAGATATTCAAAGAATAATAACGTGGTTTCAAAATAAAAAGCATTTGGTATAAATAAAAAAAACTAAAACTTGAAAAGAAAAAGAAAAATTATTAAGTTTTGAGGAAAGTGTTTTAATGATTTAAGAATGTATATTTCGTTAATATAAAACTAAATGCAACATTTTTTTTTTTTTTTTTTTTTTTTTTTTTTGAAAGATGACATTAATATAAAACATAGTGGAACTGAAAAATATCATTCACACAAATAATCGAACTTTTAGCACAATGTAACTTATGAGGTAATTTGTCATTTAGGTTTCCTGAAAATACATTTTGTATATCAAGTGTGAAAGAAATGATAAATCCCAAAGTGTATGAGTTTACCAGCATAAAAAAGTTATCTTTTTCTACAGAAGGAAAAACTTTTATGATCTCTGAAAATTCGGGGGTTAGAAGAATATGTGAAAGAGCATATGAAGTTTAGAGCTTTGATTTCTAATGTTAATTGCTTTCATATTAAGAAAATAAATTATTGCGAAAATATTATCTTTAGAAAATATTTGGAATATTTTATAAATAGAACCTAATTTTCCATGATTCCCAATTTGTTATTGCAAACAAAAATGTAAAAATTTTATGTGATAAGACATTATTCGTTTTTTAAATCAGATATAAAAAACATGTTTCAATATATTGACTGAAAAAAACTAATATCCATAAAATCTTAGAATGATTGTTAATAAACATTAAAAAAAAATTCTCGTTAATTTAGAAATCCATAGATTTTTACTTCAAATAGACAACACAAAATTTCCCCAAAACTTAAGAATTTCTGAATTTACCTTAAAATGTCACAAATGAGATTTTATGTGTAAATTGTGTTAAATAATACATTAAGAAGTTTTTAATTTTCAGCAAATAAAAATTAACTACATAATAATTTTTTTTTTTATCAAAAATAACAAATCATTTTATACAAATATGATTGATAACTAATATTTTCAATTACAGTGGAAAAGAATCAATCATCTTTCTCTAATAAATACAAAATCATTTTGAGCTCCTTATGATTAACTAATTTTTAATTTAAAAGAAATATTGAAAGATACAATTGAGAATTAAGAGAATATATATAATATAACTATACAAACAAATATATAATTTTTAGATTACAAAAACATTTCAATGAAAAAAATTTAACAATCACAGAAACATAAAGACAAAAAAATGGGAGCTAATCTAAATATTAACACTCCATAAAAAATACATACTGAGAATAAATTACAGTTAAAGAATGCTAAAAGAAAAAAAATATTCTCACGAGATGCATTGAGATCATTTATTTTAATGAAGAATAAATACTCAGAGCTATATATGAATTCTGCTTTATACTCATGAACAAGGTTTTGTACTTTGGAGCAAAATTCTGTATGAGACGAACAATGTTCGATATAAATTAGCGAAACAGTGAAATAAATGTACTAAGAAAATATTGCAACTCGACACCACTATAATCACCGAAATCACAAAATAAGTTATGAAAACAATGAGCAGGTGCTAAAGGAAAACATTCCTAACATATAATTTTATACAAAGTAGTAAATAGAATATGTTAAAACTCTCTATATTTTTTTAATTTCAAGGTCTTTAAAAAAGCTAACTAAAGAAGAAATCTTTTCAAAATAAACGACAGCAAAGTTTAAAATATAGTAAAAAAATAAAAGAACAAAAAAGTTGTAAATTTATATTTTAAAATATATTTGCCATTTTAGGTCAGAAAAGTTTTATTTCTAAAAAATCTTTTTTAATCATAGTAAAACCATTTTTATTAATTATAGAGGACAGTTATAACTAAAGCATATTTTCAAACTGTCGTATATAACTTTTTGAGAATGAAAACTCTTAAAATATGCCTTTATTACGACATCTTTTCACTTAGACCCAATAAAATTAGATGACTAATGCTAATTTTATTATATTACAAATTAAGGCAATGATAATTTAAGTTATAAAATAAATTCTAAATGCAAAAGAATAAATTATTCCTTTATACCATTTCTTTTCAAATGAAATGTATTTTAAATAAATATATGTATGCAATGATAAGATAGGAAATACCACTATTTATGTTTGATAATTTTTTAAAAAGTGTTTTTTTTTTTTTATTATTATAAATATTAAACTTGTGCAATCAGTTGAATATCGAATTTATTTAAATAGTTGTATAAATTAATATATGAACTTTAATGTGGTATTTGCGGCAAATTTATTTTAACTTAAGGTATATTGTATAAAATAATATCAATATTACCAAATTTAAATTCACATTTTAATGAGTGACAAAAAACAACTATATATGTTTAAATATTGTGCCCATTCAAATGTATGAGATTTATAAAATAAATGATATAAAAAAATTTTAAGTCTTAAAATATATATATATATATATATATTTACTTAAAATTAAAATGAATCATAAATCTTCTTATAAATGAAACATAATTTTTAAGTTAAAAATACATAATACAAAATCAGACATCTTTTACTTTTTGTTTTGTTCATTGTGAATGAAAACATACTCATACAATATAAATATTACAAACACATAAAATAATTTTGTAACATTGTAATAATTTTTCCCTACAAACAATTGTTTTCCTGGAAAAAGTAAAAATTCTGAATTTCCTTTTGAATAAACATTAAAAAAGAAAAGAAAAATGTGCGCATATTCTTCCAATGATTTGATAAAAGAAATGATATTGCAAATGCTGCCATCTGGTGGCGATGAAAACTAGTAATTCTCTCGTAGGTTATTTCCCTGAAAAAGTAAAAACATTTTTACTATAGAATAACTCGCAAACATAAGCGTTACAAAAAGTCAACAACAGATAAAAAAATTTTGATACTTTTACAATATTTAAATGTAATTTTAAATTAGTTTATCAGCTCATTTATATACATTAATGTATTTAAATATACAAATTATTAATTTAAAATTTATTAATCTGTGAAAAAGAACACAATATTGCACAGATCGTTTTTCATACACAACTCGGGTCTTGTATTGTATCTCGGGTGTTGTATTGTATACACAACTCAGGTCAAATATTGTATTTAAAAACAATTATTTTCATTAAAATAAAATATACTTAAAATTTTCTTTGTGTTTTGGTTGTTTATTTTTATGAACAGATAAAAAAAAATAACAAGATGCCTTATGCATAGTGAAACATTTTAACGATTGAATCTGTATTTTAATAATAGCATTATGTGATTATTGATTTTCTTTAATTATTTCTTAATGATAAACATTTGAAATTTGAATGATGCAAGAAAAATAGAAGCAGGGAAATTCGTTGGAGGACTTGGATGTTGTTCAAGTGGTGGGCGTGGTAGATTGACCTTGGTACTGGTCTCTCGACGAATCGGAGTGCAGTAAGTTAATAGCGCCCGTTTTGTTCAAACCCTAAGGCGATCACTTTCTCTTCTTTCTTTGAAATTTTTTTCCCTTTTTTTTTCTTCGTCTTATTAATTTTATCAACATGATCAATCAAACGATGAAGTTCGTCGATCGCGAACATTGCATCTGCAAGGAGAGATTTAATTTTCAAACAATACTCTTCGACTTTTCGGCAGAAATCATATCATTTCAGAATAAGTTTCTGAGCAATAAGTTTTGTTATAGTAGATATAGAATGTGAAATAAATGCAGAATAAAAAATCAGCATTTTCTGACAACAAAACTATTAGTTCGATTTAAAAAATGGATATTTTGTATGAATTATCGTTTTAATAATTTATCCTTAATATAAATTTCAGGATTTTTTTAATACATTTAGTTTTTAAAAGATCACAATACATTAAATAAGATATATCAAAATTTTCCTTACAACTATGTCATTTCCAAAAAAATTTGGACAGATGTGGTTTAATAATGGTACTTGCAAGATTTTTTAAAATTTAAATTTATTTGCATATTGTATGTTATTTTTCTGTTACCCACAAAAGATAAAAATTTAAATAATTTTGTTTAGTGAAAAATTATTAAATAATAATATTAATATATATTTTATCACTTTCGAGCAGAAATAATATCAATTACAAGTGTACAAGAGTTCTTTATTTTCCAATATTTTATATCCCATTATTATCGCATAGGAATAAGAGGAAGAATTTAATGTTAAAGTATTGTATAAGCATGTGAATATTCTTTTAAATATTATTCGGTGGAAGGAGTTTAGTAGCAAAATATTTTTCAAACAAATTCATTAAATATATTTTCGCTTTCAGAATTATACAAATATTTCTCGATATTCAGCAGCAAGATTTTAATTTCTTTCAATCGCTAAACTCGGCATACATGACTAATTATCAATGAATGAACAAAACATAACTTTTCATGAGTATATAACAATGAGGGCTGTAAATTTACTTTTTATATACTTTATAGTTTATATAAAGTTTAAAAATGTATACCTTTTCTATTTCACTTATTTTTAAATTTTAGCAAAATTTAATCTTTCTCCAATTTTACGTATTACAACAGTAAATAAGTACAATTAACTTTAACAATTTAGCAAAATTTTGGCACATGACAGTAAAATCATTTTTAAGTATCATTCTAACTAATAAAACATTAGTAAATTATTTTTACCTATTTCCTGTAATCCAATATGCCAATAGTAGTCACCATTTTTCCAAACTTTTTATTATCAACTTTAATCAAGCACGTTTTAATAATTTTACATATTTAATAATAATTATTTAAAAATGGTTTAAGTTATATACACACACGTATGTGCACATATATTAAAATGAAATAGTGTAGTTGCAAACGCGTGGCCTTTCTTCATTTTAAATTACTTTGTCCATGTAAAGTCTGATCGTAATATTTTCAGTGATATCACTATTTTATTAAATGACATTTTCAATATATATAATCACACATATACACTGAAGAACTAAATTCGTTTCTAAACTTACAATCACACGTGAAGTTGTTTGAGCGATCAGAATAGGGAAAAAAACAATTCAGTAAAAAAAATGACGATATTTCGTTCAGACTTTTCACAATGTACGACAAAACACACATTCAAAGTAGTTCTCCATTTCCAGACATTTTTCTATAAACAAAGATTATATGTACAATATAATTACAAGAAAACCTCGGGACGTTTTGTAATAGGATGATTGCCAATTTTAAGTTAATTTGATCTCCCAAGAATTTGGAATTAATAAAAGTTCAGTTTCATAAACTTAAAAAGGTTTTCAAGAAAACAACTTAAAAAATAAAAGAAATATTCCAAGAAGAATTGTTGGAGACCGATTTATCACTCCTCAAGCAAAAACAAGAGTCAAGCTAGTCCACCTAGACGATATACCTCCCTTTGCAGATGCCAGAAGATATTCATAGAGATTGTATATTCAACCATTTTCTTGAGCATTGCGCACCATTGATAGGGATCCATTAATGGCTATATATGTAATAGTGTGAACACAGCAGATTGAACTTTTCATGAAGGAATTCACGTTATTATTATTCTTTTAGTTCCAACACATTAGATCCTAAGAAAGGAATAGAAAGGAGCATTGGGAGTGCTCGAACTAAAAGTGGTTGGTAAATTCATTCAAATGCTTTTTACTATTTTTATTTCCTTTATTTATTATTATTATTTTATTTTTTCTCAAAAATGTCTAACGAGATCAAAATGAGCCAAGAACTTTAAACTTAAACTGAAAACAGAATGGAATGTATCTTAGATTTGAAAAAAATAGATGATGATTTAAATTTTTTATTTCATGTATTCTGCCCTATTGTTTTTTATGAGAATGAAACTTTGAAAAAAAGTTCGTTTCTTCAATTTAATGTCACATAAAAATTCCTAAATGTTTCGTTTTGAATAAAAAAAATTAAGGATACATTGTAAAATTTTATTAATAGAATATGATCAAATTCTATCACTAATAAAAAAAAAAATAGACAAATGTAACGAAACCTTGCGACGTACCTCCTTACGTCAAGTCTATTCCTAATGTTGTGTCTTGAAGTCGAAGGGATTCTTGGGATTCACTGAAAGCTGTATCACATGGTTTCCCAGACTCTGCATCCTTTATCGTCTGTTCCGGTTCTAATTTTGAAAACCTGTTGTTTTCCGGATCCTCACTATGACCTAAAAATAATTATTTTCATTAAAGTTAATTATCTTATTTACAAAATACTTGACGAGAAAAATTAGTCATTTGTTTGTACTAACGCAGCTATGAAAATTAATTTTATTTCAGCAATTGAAGTGAATAACTGCGTTTCGTACTAAACTTATAATAAATCGATGGATCAAATAATGAGTTGCAAAATTAATGCAGAAATTCTATTAACAAAATTCTCAGTAAGATTTTTGCTATGTAAATACCACTTGAATAACGTGAATAATTTTTTTTTTTCAGTTAAAAACGCCTTTTTGCAAGTAAAATCACATTACATTAGTCATCATTACCTTTTAAATATATTATAGAGATGATTTATATTTTTGAAAAAGAATTTAAGAGTGACATCAATATAATATTTTTCTCAAAAATAATCTTCATCTTAGTGCTATATATATTAAAGGGACATTTAAGTATTTTTCAATGTATTAATATTTATTAATTGTGTGTGTGTTATAACTTTATAGTAATGATAAATTGGTCAAAATTATTCACAGAATTTATCCATGATTTTTATTACATATCATGTCAATTTCTTTTCAAAATATGGCATTTAAGTTTGAAATCAATTACAATTTATTTAACAATATAACCACACACATACTATATATATATATATATATATATATATATATATATATATATATATATATATATATATATATATACATATATATATATATATATATATATATACATATATATATATATATATATATATATATATATATATATATATATATATATATATATATATTTATATTTATATATATTTGTGTGTGTGTGTGTTAGAATGGGACATAAAATTTCTAACGTTTCCTTTTCTTGTCAGAATAATAAGTTCTTCGTGCTTATTTATTTATTACATATTTGTGAATATTTTATTTTCAACAAAAATTTTTTCCTTAAGAATCATAGAAACGAAACGAATAAATAAAAATCGTTGCCTGAGTTATACAAAAAAAGAAATGAACGAACAAAAAGAAATTAATAAGAAGAAAAAAGTGGAAAACAAAGAATAGCAATTTCATTCATATTTTCATCCCTCACGTGAGTGAATGTACATTCTAAAACAAAATTCATTCAGTACTATTTGATGGTTCAAAGAATTTGATGTTTTAATTAATATTTGTTGTATCTTGGCAAGCAAAGAAAGAGTAATGACTCCAATGATTTTTTATGTATAAATAAATAAATATATAAATTAAAATTTTAGTGGAATATAAATGAAATGCATTAATGAGAAATAGTAGATTATATCACTAAACTGGAATACTGTGTGACAATTAATTAGTAAAGTATTATCACACAGCTATTATGAATATAAAAAAACTATTTTAGAAAGCTAGTTATATATATATATATATATATATATATATATATATATCTATTTATATATATATATATATATATATATATATATATATATAGAGAGAGAGAGAGAGAGAGAGAGAGAAACTGTGTATTTATAAAGATAGCTGTCAAAAATTCTTTTTTTTTAGCAGCACGGATAAAACTAAGCATATCAGACCAGCCTATCATTAAATCGCCTTATTGATATCACAGTTAATATTTTTAAGAATATAATGCATGGAAAAACAGCCATTTAACATAAGAAGCTTCTTTTTCCTCACAAATTAATAAATAGGTTACAGATTTTTTTTTTTCTCTTCTAAATTCGATTGGACATTCACAATGCTGACTTAACATTTGCCTAATACTTTGTTTGGTATTCAAGCGTCGTGGAAGCAAAATAATGAAGATGATCTTTTTGTCACCTATATTGTTACTCCTATCTTGCTCATTTACGACAAATAGCAAACTAATCTTAACCATAACAGTTACAAAAATAGCAGAATAGCATGAATAGAAATAGGAAGGCTTAAGAACTACTTTGTTAAATAATTGCGTGTGAAAGTATTTTTATTATAATTTCGGGTCATATAAGAAAGGTAATTTTTTCTATAACTTCAAATTCATCAGCAACTGGTAACGAAGTGATCTTATCCAAAATAAGCTCAAAAATTAAATTCGCAAATGAGAAAATATGGAGGACTCTTCCGTCCCACTTTTGGTATTCTGGAAAAGTTCCTGGTAATGCCTTCAAAATTGGAAGAGATAGAGCTGTCCAATGTACCATCAGCAGGCTCATGATTGGACAGATTATATAGCTTTATTTACATTGATGGACATAAATCTTATCTTGTGTGCATTTTTGCACAGGCCTCCCCTGAACATCTTCACCTCTGAGTATAGCTTTTGTATGAGGACTTTATTACTTTACCTCTTATTGTTTATGACTTTTTGAGGATTCACGATCACCTGGACATGGTGTAAGCCACAAAAGTAACTTCAAATAATATCCAAAACACAAATTCATAGACCGAAATCCAGTTGTTTTCATGATGCCAAATTTAACGAATCACTTCTAAAGATTTTCAGGCATTAGAACCAACAGAAAACTATACCACAGACGTGTATTACAATATAACCAGATTATTGAAAAAGTTTTTATAGAAAAAAACTATCTTAAAATGCTGAAGATATCTCTAACAATCTCATGATCGAAAATTTTTCTTGGAGAAATAACAATTCAGAGTCAAATTATGAATTAAAGGATTATTTAAGATTTAATGATATCACAGATAGTTTCTGTTAGTTATCAATTAAAAATATTATTTTCAATAACGAATTGTTCCACAATAAGCATATAATTTTCATATTTTTTATTGAAACTTTAAACATTCGCTTCTTTTAAATGCAATTATTTGTTCATTTAAATTTGTTACCTTTAAATTTACATGGTTTTCCTTTATTTTTCAGTTTTCCAGCACGAAACATGAATGATTATTATGAGAGAGATTGGACATGGTAAAATAATGAAGTAAAAAAAATATTTATGTAATAAGGTGAGCTCTACACTAGGAAGGTAAGTTTTGCGAAGAAATTTTAACAATTTCTTTTTAATTTTGTATTTTGCACTATTGTAATTAAACATAAACTATCGTATTTCCTTCAAAAATGATTAAAATATTCAATAACAATTTAATAGTGCTAATAAATTTGACATGGGTGTTCCAAATTATTCGAAGAAAGCAATCGCCTTAAGCTAAACAAAGATTATTGGAAACATGATAACGATTGCAGAATTACCATTTTAATTCGTAAACATATGCATAAAACACACAATAAAATTTGAATTCATTGCAAAAAATCTTTAAAAACGAATCTGAATAACAACCATTTTTTTTAAAACCTTACATAAATAGTACTGAATTCCTAAAAAAAAAATATCTGGTGAAAACTCATTGGTCCCCATAAAAGTATCCTGATTGCCAGCATGCGATTAATTTATTGTTGATTTGAAAATATATCCTCCATATATCATTCCAATTAAGGCTTTAATAAAATCCAAGAAATACAATCTTGATTTTAAATTTAAATTTGTGTAAAGGTATTAAATAATAAAATAATAATTGTCTAAACTTTAACTGATTTAATGGCTTTTTTCCCCTGGAAAAAAAAATAATAAAAGAGAAAGATATTCGTTTAAAAGTTGTTTCCATCTTTACGATCCAATAAACAAATCTTGCGCCTTACACTAGGTTGGGTGATCATCGTAAAGATGACATCAGTGATTGTTGATATACGAAGAAAAAATTCCATGTGAATTATTGCACACGTTTCTCGCTGTAGAGAGATTCACCCCGCAAAGAGAGAGCAAGTTTATGTGCTTCAAAGCACGTTTTGACAAGCTAACGAATTCTTAACCGCTATTGTTTTAAATGCTGATAAGATACCCTGGGTCAAAATCCGCCAGAATGTATTAGCGCTTCTAATATTTTTTCATACAACTACTAATCCGTTAAATATATATATTTGTCTCTGAATTTAACAAAAACTCATTTTTAATCCATAATTTACAGTTTAGAAATTATTTAGTTTAGTTAATAAATACTGTTTAGTTTTTCCCTTTAATATCAATATGTTTTAAATCATAAATATCTAAAAAAAAAAATTTAATGACTTATATATCATCTCCCGTTATATCAACAATGTAAAAAATATTAATCTTCCCAATTCACACAAGTTAAATAATGAAATAGGTTACGCATTCAGTTAAAAATAGATTCCCTCCTATATTCAATATATATCTACTTTTTTCTTAAAAACATTTTTAATATATTTTTACTTTAAATGAAACGCACTCCATCTTATTACAACTCAATTATTTCTCTATAATTTTTTCAATCGATTTCTTTACTATAATTTTATCAATCATTCATTTCTTTTAACTAGTCACCGCCTATTGTATCACCTAATAAACCAAGTTTGTTGTAAAGATTGCTAAAATATTTATTAGGTATTTCCTTCTACGAAGTAAAATGGAAAATTTCAAGCATACATCCATATAAATGTGTTTATTAACAAAGTAGAAATTTAGCTAGCATATATGCGCATGAGTGATTAAGATCAAATTTGAAACCCTTTATACCCGAAACAACAAACTGTTACTTGGGAATTTAAGACTTTTCTTCAGCA
This sequence comes from Latrodectus elegans, assembly GCA_030067965.1. Classification (NCBI taxonomy): domain Eukaryota; kingdom Metazoa; phylum Arthropoda; class Arachnida; order Araneae; family Theridiidae; genus Latrodectus; species Latrodectus elegans. The sequence continues at coordinate 50,756,398 of CM057815.1, read as the reverse complement.
CCACATTAATCAATAGACATTACAACAGAAGGGATTTTTATCTGTTCCAGAAATCGAATTTATTTGAAGGAAATAATAGAAAGAATTGAATTTAGGGTGGAACAACAGGAATCTACATAGTATCTCTATTTAGAATTTCTATTTCACCCATAATTTTGATGTTGGCAAAATAGCCAATATCTCAACCTATGGGAGCTATGCATCACTAGAATTTAAAATAAAAGGAAAAACTTATTAAAAATCATCTTGTGTGATTGAAGGTGATAATCAACGAAACATTATATGATTAAATACGAGCAATGATACTAAAAGTGTTTCTTCTCTTAATGGGGGGGATGAAGTAAATGATATAATAGCTTTTATTCCTCACCATAAAGCAATTAATAGAAATGTTGGAACATAAAATTTACGGAGATATTAAAGCATGAAGATACATCGTTCATGTTTTATGTATTGTTTTGTAGTAGCGGTAGTTGAGCGATAGAATTGTTAGGTTCAATTATTTTCATAAAAAAAATCTCTTCTTTTTAAAAAAAAACAAGTAAACTAAAAAGTTTTAAAAAAATCACTCAAATGCTACTTAAGAATATTTTTATTGAAGCAAGAAAACCGTCTCAATGGTCTGGGTAGAAATTTGTTGAGAAAAAAAAATTGTTGTTCAATAGTCAATACCGTTACAATTTTAAGTTAAAATTCTTTACAGAAAACAACTTAAGTTGTCAAATTTTATAAACTTTCCATATTTTAGGAAATTTAAAAAGAATTTTCAGAGGAATAGCTAAACTATTCTGATAAAAGAAATTTGTTCCTTTGTTATTTGAAAAGTGATTTACAGGATTTGAGTCACGTAAAACTCCATTAAAATTTTTTAGGGATTTTTTTCTCTATTCTATTTGATGAAGTTTCTGATAATACTTATTGAATTGATTAACTCACAAATCTGGATTTTAGATATTTAAGTGTTTTGCACTTTTGTGTAAAATTCTGCTTTCTAAGTTTTTAACTCAGAATATAAGGGAAAAAAAATGCTGCCCATGTTTGACAGTATTTATGTGTGTAAATAAACATTTTAAATTAGAAATATAATTAAATCCAAACAATCAGAGAACAATTCTGAAAAACGAACAACGCCAAATTGCTAAGTATGACAATAAATAGATTTGAACAAAATTTATGTAAAATTGTAGATAAAACTCATCCCAACCTTTTAGACTTGGGGATTTAATTATACCATATTTTTTAATGCGCTTTTATATTCAAAAAATTATAATTTTTGTGCGTGATTTTGAATTTTTTCCTTTTTTTTGGGGGGGGAAGAAAGGGGAGAGGATTGAAAAGAATAATTTCTGAGATTTTATTAAGTTGTGTAGAAACTTAAAATTTTATTTCTAACATGAATCTTACTTTTCAAGCATTCAAAATTTCTAAGAACAGAAAAGAAAAGGCTTAAATGTTTGCAACCTCTCCGTATCCATGGTTAATATTTAAATTAATTTTTCATACAATTAAAATTGATTTTTGAAGTAAAAATCAAGTCGAGAGACAAGAAGAATCATCATTGAAATAAATAATAGTAATAAAGAAATAGAGTCTTAAAACTATCTTAATCTTTGAATAAAAATTTAATGTACATTTAACAAAAATAATGGTTTTTAAAAATCGCACGAATTTATTAAACGATTTGCATTATACAGTACATACCACTTATCCAGAATTTAGTACTAACTTGAAACATTTATTTAGTTACTAAATAAATTTTATTCAATAAAAGTTCCAGTTCTTGAAAAGAAAAATAAATTATTATTTGTATTCTTTTATACCTATGTTTTTGTTTAAGGGTGCTTTTATAAAATTAACAAACTGATAAAATAACTTTTTTTAAAAAAATTTATTTATTTAAAAGAAATTAGTCGAGATACAATTCATATAAATTTTTATATAATTCATTTTAATTAAGTTAATTAAAATTTTATTGCTTTAATATTTAAATGGTATACAGTTTTAAAAATATTTTGTAGAAACCTACTTTATAACAAGTCATTGTCAGAACAAAATAATTTTTTTTTTTAACAAAATTTCTTTGTTGCAATTAAATAAATTCCACAATGTAAAATATAATAAATAAATGTAAAAATAAGCAATGTAAAATATTTAATTGAAATAAAAGTTGTTTCAAATTTTTTGAAGATAAACTAAATCAATGTTTAATTGTAGACTTCATATATCACTAATAATAATAATAATAAAAATGCCTTGGTTCTTAAAACTGAAAATCCTTAAATTCTTTCATTTGAAATGCTTTTAATAAAAAAAAAAAATTTCAAAATAATTTTTATCGTGTATTTAGCAGCAATGCTACTTTCCTTTGCTTTCTCAAATTTAAAATAGGGACATTTTATTTATCAATAATTTTTAGATTTTAAAATAAAACATTTTCATGGCAATTGCATAAAAAAAAATGTCGATATATTGTTTTTTTTTTTTTTTCACTATTATCTGCTTGAAACACTCACAAAAGTTTTGTTCACGGTTGACGTAGCATTATTTTGATTTAATATAAGCTCACTAGATGAAATGCACACATGTGAATTTTTTCCTTGATGTAGTTTTCAGAAATACTATTTTATTAAATTAAGTTCGACATATTGAATATCGACAGCGCAATTATTTCTATGGGCTTCACTACTTCAAAAGATAGGTATAATCTGTTATAATAACTTTTTTATTAAAACTGAAAATAGGTTAAGTACTAAGTTTAGATACAGTGATTTAGTTTATAACTAGATGCAATATCCATTTCTGGCGGTTACCTGCGAAAGTGAAAATTTTGACACTATCGTTCTGTTATCTGTTCTAAGTACTTTCGTTGAGTTGGCATGCTGAAGTAGGGATAAATTGAGAAATTACTCATTATAATGGGCAATATCACAATTAAAAATTATCCTTGACATTTGCCCCCGTGCATTCTCAGAGCAATCACAAACTTAAGCCATAAGTCCTTTAGGGTATTCGATCATCTGTTTATGTGCCAATAAATTCTAGCATTAAGTGGGTTGAGACGAAAGTTAAAAACTATAAATTTTCTTTCGTATTACAGCAGTCAGATAATGTAAATGAGATAAGTTAGATAAAATAATTTTATGAGTTTGAGGATTAAACTTGAGTGCAAAATTTAATTTTATCATCAAAACAAGAAAAACTAATTATTTTTAGCATTTATTTGTATTACTTATTATATAATCGTATAATTTCTATTGCCTATTTATATAAATAAGTAATAAAAATTATTTTCTAAAATATATTTACATAAATAAGTAATAGATATTATAATATATAAAAAATGATGGTTTAGAATGTTTTAACACCGAAAATTATTGATGTTTTAACTTATGTAATGATATTCCTACCGATGAACAATAGTTTTTAATTTGTGAATTTATGTATAATGGTTTAGAAATTCAATTTAAAAGAATAATTAGAAGTAATTTTATGTAAATTTTCTATTTTTATTTTGTTGTTGAATAAAAATTATATATATATTTTTTTATCTAGAGAAAAATTGCTTAACGTTTTTCTTTTTTTTTTTTTCACTCAACACATTTAACTGCACACTATGGATAGTTAGACCAAAAATTAGGCCTAAAGTGGATTCTGACCCACTACCTACATCCAAGTCCAAGTTGAGATTCGGACAATCGAACTCTTGAACCGAAGGCAAGAGCGCTCATCATTAGGCTACTGCGTGACAAAATTGTTTAACGAGCAAAATCTGGTTAAAGATTTTGAAATTTGAAATAATTATCTTTAGATTTCGTTGACTCAGTTGATTCTCTGAATTTTTGATTTCACCAAACAGTTGGTAAAGGAGAATTCAAAAAATGTTCATTTAAAAAATTTTTAGACTATGAAAAATATTTATGCATGATAACATATAAATGAAGAAATAAAGCAAATTCAAGGGATAAATAAGATTTTTTCCTGTCATTAAAACAGAATAATCTCAACATTTAAGTGCATTTTGAGGAATGAAAACATAATTATATTAACACTAAAAATGCTATTTTCTACTTCCTTATTAAATAATTTATTACAATGTAATCATTGTAGAGAGCCAGCATTTTAGTAGCTATATATGCGCTCTTCAGTCACAACCAAAGGTCTTCTCCATAGAAGCTCCAGAAGGGAGTCAGTGTTGGAGGAAAACTTGCGAGTAATTGTAGTATGGGTTTATGTTGGGTATACGACATGGGTTAAAGGGCACAAACCACCCCTACTGAAAATGTCTACAGAATAATAGCGCAGAGGCTCTAAAATTCTTCGACACGTCATTTAGAGTGAAAGATTCCAGACGGAGCAGCTGGGATCCAGCGTTTTGAATCTGTGTGTTTATGGGCCATAAAGGTAATTCGGATGCATACAAGACCGGGAAGACCGCATTGTCCAACTCGTGTTCCCATAATCGAAACGATAGTCATATATAAGTATATGTCTGACTTTTATTATAGATTGTATCTGAGAACTTTTGCAAAGATAGGAGTCTGGGAAAAGTGAAATAGGGTCGTTGGTAAAAGCATAGTTTGAATAGTGAACAGTCCATAGATGCTTGTGAGGAATCCTATTTGACTTGTTTTCTGTACTTTTTTTCCTAGTTCCCCTCACTTTTGAAAACAATGCAGAATTTATTCTTACTTTATGGAATTGAAAAAGTAAAAAGTCTTTACATTTTAAGAATGAATATTTAATTCCAGTTGATAAGTCACTTGTTAAAAAAGGATTTCTTATTAGTGAAGCACAATTTTTTCCCCCTGAAAAATATGGAAATGTAGGTATGTTAACTTATAAGATAATGCCAAAAATTTTACTTATTTGCAGATAAAAATATCTTAAATTTCCAAAAATATAATAAAATATAATTTTTTAATTTAATTTACTTATTTAAACTTGCTCGTTTATCAGATAAATCATCATTAAAAACGACTGTTTTATTGTCATGTATTCTTTTTTCCCTGCGAAGTTGAATATGAGTTTGAGAATATACCCAGTGTGAATGTTCACAAAACTCAATATCAACAGGTGTTAAATTTTTTTATTCAAGTATCTATAGATTTTTATCTGTATAACTTCATGTAAGAGAATCCTGTATTAAAAATAATGAAAAATCGAAATATATAAGTTTAATTTTTTTATATATATATAACTTGAAAATTGCATAACTTAAATACATTGATTTTACATAATTCCAAATAAATATAAATGAGTTCTAAATTAATTCATAAGCAATAATAAGATATTATACTTATTATTTGTAATGTTCATTAAAAACGCTTATATACTTCATAAAATTTAAATACGAAACTATTAAATACTTTTTGTTCAGAAGCAGAAATATTCAAGTTTGAGCAAAGTGAAATAATTTTATGAATTGCAAGATTACTTACATATATGTAAGACAAATGTTTACGCTAAAATTTTTCTCTTTATTACTATCAGAGTATAAATAACCATGACAATTAATGATAAATTTCTCCCAGAAAACTTTCAAAACTATAAATGTTCATCAAATGATTTTCTTATATAAAAACAATTTCATGTGAGAGTAAATGTGTATATATGAACTTGAAGAACTAGCCATTAATTTCAATTTAAGTTTTGAAATACTATTATACTGATTAATTTATATTATTTAGTATTATTAAGTCGTAACTTCTGAAGTTTTGAAAGTTTCCTAGTTGATGTGTTATCTGTGAAATTACATATAACTAATTACCATTAGAATAGAGATGTGGTTAAAAATAATTAAAACTATAAAATTGATTTCATTAGCTAGCATTATATAAGCGTTAATGGAGAGTATGCGCATGTCCTCTGAGGGACAAATAATTAGCCACGAAGGGGCTAATGGCTTGGCACTGACTTTCATCAGAACAATAAAGTCAAACACTAATGATTGCAGGTAAATATTTAAGAAAGGAAAACCACCTAGTTTCTAACTCTGATTCGTAGCTTGGATTCATTGCTTAGCGCTCGCACTTAGGAGTTGGAAGTCCAGATCCCATCCACAGTTGTAAAGCGAAAATAAATGTTACCTTTGTATCCTCACTTGTCATGTTGGATATTAGATAATTTTCTATTGTTACCATTAATGTTATTAACAAATAACATAAATGTTGTCGATATATTCATTCAAAAATAATAAATGTAAAATTTTTCAGGGGCTAGTTTAAATTATTAGTTAAGAAATGTAATAATAAAGAATATTATATAACCATGATAAATATTAGTTTGGCAAAATATTACTTATTGTGAAATGTTTTATTTTCATAAAGTTTAATAAATGTTCTCGATTCAAATATTTTTTTAATAATCAAACATAATCTTTACACTTAACCATTTACTCCTATTCACTTTTTTAATGTTTAAAATTAATTTGTACCTATGTGTACAGGGTATTCAATTTAAAAGCGTACCCCTTGTTTTTTCCTATAACTCTAAAATCTGACGAATGTGCAACTATTCTAATTCAGAAATATAATTCTTTGTACCTCTCTTGTTTAAATGTGGGAAACAATTTTAAACGGTAGAACCATTATAAATTTATGAAGTAGAACAGAAATGTAGATATTGCAATCCTGTGATAATTTTATTTTTGTAAAACATAATTTAAATTAAATTTCTACGTTATCATTCTTTAAAGCAAATGTTAAAAATGTTCGCCACCATTTTAAATACAATCATGAACACATCAATTGGGTATTTCGTCTGAGTTCACAACATTATTAGTGTTACTGACGATACTTTCTTTAGTTACGATTTGTTTTAATTGATCGATGTTTACAGGACTTGTGTGGAAAACTCTATCTTTGAGAAAACTCCACAAAAAACATTGATGGCCAGAGTCCTACTAAAATTAAATTAATTGATCGATGTTTACAGGACTTGTGTGGAAAATCCTATCTTTGAGAAAACTCCACAAAAATATTGATGGCCAGAGTCCTACTAAAATTAAATTAATTGATCGATGTTTACAGGACTTGTGTGGAAAATCCTATCTTTAAGAAAACTCCACAAAAAATATTGATGGCCAGAGTCCTACTAAAATTAAATTAATTGATCGATGTTTACAGGACTTGTGTGGAAAATCCTATCTTTGAGAAAACTCCACAAAAAACATTGATGGCCAGAGTCCTACTAAAATTAAATTAATTGATCGATGTTTACAGGACTTGTGTGGAAAATCCTATCTTTGAGAAAACTCCACAAAAAATATTGATGGCCAAAGTTCTACTAAAATTAAATGGCCATCAAAGAATTCCTTAAGAACTTCAGTTGTTATGTGTAAGGTGTTTAAAGTTCCGTTGCCTTGTTAAAAACAGCAGTAACGTATTTCTAAAGTCATAAAATCATATATCTTAAGTGCAGCATTCGGAATCGATGGTTTGGGAAAGACTTATGAGTCGCTTTCATTAAAATCAAAGAATTCGTTTATGCAATATAAATTTTACTATTGCCAATCATAATCTTATAATTTGCAGAACTAAGGATTCTATGCAGAATCGGACTAAAATTTATTAATGATAACACGCAAATTCGTTTAAAAAACGAATTTTGGCATTTAGAGAAAAAGGATATCCGTACATTTATATAGACATATTAAATAAATAATGATGTTGAATATATATATATATATATATATATATATATATATATATATATTACAAATGTAGAAAATATAAAAGAAATGGGTACTTTCTTAAATTAAATACCCACCCTGCGTTGCATATGAACAATATTATAAGGATGTATTTATTTGTATAGTAGCACATGAAAACTATTCCTAGATTATTGACATATCTGGAATCTATCCGAACTCGAGATAGAACGTATAACTTTTAGCATATTTCTTTTCTTTAATATTGAATTAAGATTAAGAGAATTAAAAAAGTAAAATGCTAATACCAGATAGCACACGATGAAAATTGCCAAGATATTTAAAGAATTTCGTGTTTACTAAAAAATGCAAATTTGAATCACACGAAAGAGTTAGTCCTCAAAATTACAAATTCTATAAAATAAAACTGCCTGATTCCTGAATTATTGGATGGCTAACATAAAAAGCGAAGAGCTCTTCTTGAATAAAACTCTAATCTGGAAACCAGCTACGGTTTATAATAGTGTATTTGAATCTTTTGGCATCCTATATAAGGGATGGCGAACCAATGGCACGCGTTCCACAAGTGGCACGTTACAAAATTTTAATGGCACGCACAAAAAAAATATTTTTTTTATAAATTATCTTTTTTGACAGAAATCAATTAAAAATTATTAATCTTTGCTTACTTTATAATTTCTGATATAAATCTGTAGTACTGAAAACCTATCTTAGTATGTTTTAACTTGAGCCGTCCAATTATACGTTTTATTATTAAAATATCATATGAATTCTTTCGAAGTTGAAAGATGAGAATTAGATAAAAAAATTTTGCGTAACCTGAATCAGATGGCAGACTGCACTAGTCATTTTCAGTAAACCGTCATCTTTGAAACTTCATTGATTTGTAAAAAATCTAACCATTTCTTGTAAATAGATAACGTGCTTCTTTTAGGTAAACATTTTTACCTAAAAATATTTACCTGTGTTATTTCATATTTTATATTCTGCATTCATTTGCAAGAACACATTGCGTTAAGTTTTAGCTTGTAACAAACTTATGGTATTAAAAGTTACTAAACTTATAATTTATTTTGCTTATTTTTGAACAACAAAATGTTTTTAATATTATGAGAAATTATTTTATCATTAAATCAGGTAAAATATGGAAATAATTATTAAAACTAGCTCGAATTAATATGTTATTTATTATTTTCTTAATAATATTTTTAGTAATTTAATATGTGACGAAATATGTTCTTGAAAATGAATGCAGAATAAATTCTTTGTTTTGTAACAATATTATCAAAATACAAATTTTTTGAATTTCTTACTATGGCTAGTTCAAAGAAGAAATTGAAATTATCGGAAACATGGAGTAATAGAGAATCTCAATCTTGGTGGGCCGATAGATTCCGTATGATTAAAAAGGACAGTAAAGCAATTTGTATTTTATGTTCTAAAACTAGTCAATAGAATATCTTCAGAAAAGCGGCATTATGAAACCAACCATAAATTTCTTCTCGATCAAAATGTAGAAGGGAAAACGGAGTGTATATCACGTGTCTCAAAAAATGAAAATTCTCAAACTACTTCTTTAATGAATTATATTGGAACTCAATCAAACACAGCTGCTGCTAGTTATCAAGTTTCAAAAACTATAGCTCAATTTGCGAAACCTTTTAAGAAGACGAATTTTTAAAGGATGATTGGCAGCAATGTACGCCATACTTATTCGATGATTTTGAAAACAAATAAAAAATTATCCCAAGAATTAAAGGCACGCCGATAGCTAAGAGTACGGTGAAAAAAAGAGAATTTTGTATGGCAAAAAATGAAATTTTCAACAAAAAATTCATATAGTCTTGCGATTTTATATCCATTTGCCTTGACAAATCTACCGACGTAATAGACTCTTCTCGCTTAGCAATTTTTGTACGTTATTTTGTTCAAAACAATATTAAAGAAGAATTGATAAGTTTATCAACTTAACATCAACAACAAAGGATTAGACATTTGTAATGCAGTTATCGATGCATTGGAAAAAAGATAATTATGTCCTTCAAAAATTGTGTCAGTCACAACTGACGGTACCCTCAGCTTAACTGGATGGGATAATGGATGTATAAATTTATTTATAAAACGCATTGGACACACGATTCTTGATTTTCCTTCACTAACAAGAGTTATGTGCCAAAACAGGTTTAAAAATGTTTGATGATATTTTGAGTTCTGTAACAAAATTAATCAATTTTATATCAGCAGGAGCATTAAATAAAAGAAAATTTCAAGAATTGTTAAACGAAGTAAATTCGTCGTACAATATCTTACTTTTATACAATAATGTACGCCGCGGATAAGTTTTGCAAAGATTTGTAGATTATTTGGAGTAAATAAGATTATTTTTAAAGAATAAGAACATTATTGATCAATACAATCAATTATTGCATGAAGAATGGCTAGCAAATTTATATATTTTCACTGATTTATGCTTTTACTTAAATGAATTAAATATAAAACTACAAGATGTTAGTAAAATAGTCATTATAACGTTTGAATTAATGAAAGCGTTCGAGGTGATTCCTGATACAAGAATTTTCTGCAAAATTTACGCAATTTAAAAAATTTGAAGAAACTTTAAAATTTATTTTATATCCTGATACAATATCATTTGAAAAATTAAATTTAAAAGTCTTTGAGTGGTTAAATTTTAAGTAATTACAAATGAAATTAGTTGAATTTCATTCAAATATCATATAAAACCAAAACTTTGTTGATTTAGAAAATTATTTAGAAATTATTGAAAGTAATCAATTACTGGATAAAATAAATAAAATTGCATAAGTTGAAATTCTAACTACATGGAATTCAATTCGTGACACATTTAATTGTTTAAAAATATTAGCAAAGACAATTTTATCAATATTTTCATCGACGTGGGCATATGAATCTCTGTTTTCAGAATTAAATTTTATGAAAAATAAATATAGGAATAAAATGACAGATGAGTTGAGCTCTGCATGTGTATTGTTTAAATTAATTAAATATTAAATCTTTATCATCTTGTGTACAGAAACAGAAATCACATTAAAAATTTGTTTTTAACGTGAATTTGTTTCTAGTATATTGCTTTTTGTAAAACATTGATTAATAAAAAATTGTGTAAAGAAGAATTGCTTTATTTGTTTATTTAATTATACTTATGTGTAGTTCCACCACACTAACATTTCAAATGAAATTTTATTCTGGCACGTTATACCTATTTAAAAAAGAATTTTTATGATTTTGTGGCACGGACATCAAAAAAGGTTCGCCCTCCATGTCCTACATCATAAAATATCTAATTATATTGCTGTAACTCTCCAAAGCTTTGAGTTATAGAAAACAAAATATGTTGTTTCATAAGTTTATGGGATGTTCAACATTTGATTAAGCCAAAGCTACACAATTAAAAAAAATATGTTATTAAAAATTTTATACTGTACATTATATACTTCTGTTTTATTTTTCGCTAAAAATTGAATTTTGATTTGGAAGTAATCAGATTCGCACGATTAATATTTAAAAAAAGAAAATGTCTAGACATTCAATGAGAGCATCGCAGGGTGGAAGAACAAACGACAAGACCATGAATAAAAAGCTCTTAACAATCAGCAATAACGGAACATTAACACAAGACAGGCCTCCATTTTTTTTTTTCTTTTCTTTTCCAGAAAGCTCTGATAGTCTTTTATCTCGAACAGTACAAAGCACTTACACAGAAGGACATTTTCTTTACCTCGCCTGGAAAGCCCGAGGCTCAACCTTGGGGTGATGATGCCAAAGGAAGGTCATCCAATGTTTTGTCTTCCGGCAATGTCAAGGCAAGTAATACCTCCTAGAAATTGCAATTAGAAATCCTGTAATTATATGAGAGCATTACAGTTTGTCGCATCCACTGTGATTTTTGTTTTATTTCTCGGATAATAATTTGGAATCAGGTTTGAGCAGCGTGCCTTCCATAAGGTTTTGATGATAAACGAGAACGCATTGAATTAAGAGATACTTAGACCTTGAGTTGTAAGATGATGCTCAGATCAATTTAAAATATATTTATATACGTACGTGATGTTTCTGAGTAGTTTTATATCTATTAAGTGCCGAGTTTGTAGGTTGCCAATCTGGTTCTGATAATAACTTGTCGAAATCGAACATACTCTGTGATAGGATAAAAATAAATACGTATAACGTAAAATTAAACTTGCCGTGCTTGTTCTTGACTGCTGTCAGGTCATGTTACATTGCAATATAATCGTAATAATTTGCTCGACATAAAAAATCGTCAAAATATTTTTCGTTAAGCATTAAAGGTATGTTGCTTAAGAAATCGATATATTTATAATTTTTAAAAGAAAAAGATATTGTATTTTCTTATTGTCAAATGCATGAGGAAAATCTCATTTAGTCTCTCATTGTTGTTAGTTACTTAGGGTTACTTTAGGTGGATTATTTGAAGGATTACTTTAGGTGAATTATTAAAATATCAATCAAAAGCATCTCGATTTTTAACCGCGGGTCAAAAATACGAGGCCTTTGATATTGGTTGCGCCTAACCCTTTAACTTATTGGTATTCATTCTGGGATGTCTTTCCTTCAATATATGAAAATGTTTGGTCACAGAATTTTTTTTGTTAAGAAATAAATAGAAACAATTTTTAAATAAAAGAAAATATAGTTATTTAGAAGGTATTCTTTAAAAGGTATTGTACTGTTCATTAATCGAATTCAAACATTTAGTTTATATTATGCAAAAGTTAAAACTAAATTGTTTCACAGAAACACTACACGGAAAGACTACCACATTATTTCCATTCAGACATTTATTGCTTGGAGCAGAAAAATATGAATGCGAGGTATAAGTTTGAATGAAACAAGAAACCATGTTATCTAGTTTTGTTATTTTACCTTCATTTTCCTAATTCTTTGCATGCTTACAATGTACGACAGGCGTTTGATGCTCATCCAGAAATTATCTAAGGCCGGAAAGTGACTTGATTTTAAAAGGCATCCTAGTGTAACGAGATTCAGAATAGAAACCATAATATGCAAATCTTGCCTGAATAAAAGTTGTGCAAAAAAGTTTTGGACAGTTATTAAGCATTTAAAAGGATATTATTAAAAAGTAATCTTTTCTTCTTGAAAAGTATTTCAACATTTTTAATTATTCATTTAGATTGAAGCCGAGATTATATGCTAAATATATAATATATGTCAAATAATGCCCCTACCATGTTTTTTCAACTATAACCAAAGGTAAAAATTACTATTTAAAGAGAATCAATACTCTTAAAATTTTATCCAATTATTTTTCTATACGAATAAGCTATTTCTTTTTACTTATTTTCGGCAAGTAAACATTTTTCCTCTTTTATTTTAATGAATCAGGTTTTTTTTTTTTAATTTAGAAATAACGTCAGTATTGCCAATTTCATATTATTAGTCATGTGCCGCAAGTGGTCGACTACTAAAACAGAAATTTCATTAAGAAGAGAAGAATAATTGACAAGACTCTCAAGATAGTTCTCCTCCCCTTCAGCAAAATGGTCACATGATTAATCAATGTCGAATACACAACGCTGACGAATAACTTTAATGATCTTTAACGCCATTGGTCAGTGAGCTTCACAGACAATTATCTAGCTATAGGGTCATGAGATAATTTATGAATTCTCCTGAAAGAGACATCATTAAAATAAATGACATCTAGGAGTTAAAAATGACTACTAAAGCTACAGTTCAAGAAATAAATGGAGCGATTTCCAAAAGTTAAATTAAAGTTAATTGTAATCTTATTAAGAGTTTTGTTAATTAAACTTAACTTTATCAAATGTTTATAGTACTCAAATAATATTTTGACAAGTTATGCCAAAGTATTATATTAAAAGTGATACATAATTATCTCGTTTATTTATTTATAAAGTTATGAATACATTGAACAACAAAGAACAAATAAATGAATAATTAAATCAATGGAATTATACCTTCAGTAGTTTCATTTTCTTTTAAAAATGTTTTAATATGAGTAGTATCAGAATATACACCAGTACTTTTTCAATAAACACTCGTGCTAATCATATGCAAGGCTAGTCAGAATTTAAATAAACTGCATACAAATTAAATTATAATGTATAATAATGCATACATTAAAGTAATTTACTTAAAATAGTTTAAACATTAACGAGCGCACAAAAAGTCCGTAGATTACATGATTTTTAATTTCAAAAAATACAAGGGAAACATCATCTAATTACACGTTAAATACAAATGATAAAAACTAAAATTAAAAAATTTTAGCGATGGAGAAAACATACTCCATACATAATAGAACACATTCATCACTTTTATTAATAACCGTTTCTAAATTTATTAGGTCCTAAATACTAATTTTTTATTAACTTGAAAAAATATTTAAATTATTTATTAACAAAACTAAATATGATGCATCTAAAACAGAGTTTTAAAAATGATCCTATCATTCAATGTTAATAATTTTATGGCTAAAAACAATGCCTTAATTTAAAAAGGTAAAAAAAAAAATATAACTTTTTTGCAATCAAAACTATTATATGAATTTGTATTTAACATTTTATGAAACTTGGGACTCAAATATTCCTGGAGAGGATCCGCAAGGATATACTCATTAATAGATGTTGAATAGGGATTACAAATTGCTTAGCTGCAGGAAAAAAAAATGTAATTTACTATAAAACAGCAGGATATATTTTTATATCCCAAACAAACAAAAAAATAGATTTTTTCACGATTGGGGGTTCCCACTCTACCTTGCAGAAACTAAAGGTGAATGTCTCCCTTTTTATGCTCATTATCACATCAATCATTCCAAATAGCAAAGGTTGAAAACCATTTCAATTACACATCAGAAGTTTCCAAATTACATGGTTCAAAAGAAGGTCTGCTTGATTAGTTAAATTTACGAATTTATCTAATTTGGGGAACAGGAAAGAAGAACATTTTGTATATCTGAGTCTCTAAAACGAAATAGTATTTCTCACAGATATCCTTAGATTTTAAATTATTAATGGTTTCCTATTAAAGTAATTATTTTATCGATTTTTGTTTTCATATAAAGCAATATCAATTCATATCAATTTCATATTATACTATTAAATGGAGATAATTTGCCGCGTAGAAGTATAGCTGCATTCATTAGCAATGCGGAAAGTATACATAGATAAAAAGTTATGTAGTATTGAAAAAAAATTCGGTAATTCCACAAGCAAGCTGTTTTTGACACTAATCACAGTAATGAAGGATTTTTCATTAAAGAATGATTTAGAATGTTTAGTTGAAAAGGATTTAAAAGATTATAGGTAATTCAGATGGGAAATTTTCCAAATTACATTGCAATATATGAAATAACAATGAATATTATTAGATAATTTTCCAAAAATTGTTTGTAAAATATTTATTGTAAATTTATATTAAAATGTACATAATTTAAACTTTAAAAAATCAATTTATTCCGAAGCCTAAAAATTATAGGCGCCCTAAACGTGAACATTGCCGAAAATCAATACATAATTTTGAAATTAAAATATTTTACTCTTTTATTTCTCAAAATTACTAATTTTTTAATTAATTAAGAACTTAAAAGACATGTACGCATATTCTTATGTAAACATCAGGTAGACAAATCCCGTGCATCAAATAATAATAGTAGAAGAGATAAAGGAGTTTAATTTTTCCTATCATCTTACCACTGTCCGTAATAATATTGTTTTAAGATCTATCGTTTTAACGGCTCATAACTCCATGGAGAACTAAAGTGAATTCTATAATAAAAAAAAGAGTCAAATCCATCAACTGTTGAAAGAAAAGTAAGAAAGCTATTTAACAATAAGCTCATTAATAAGTTTAATGAATAGGTGATATTTTTTTTTTTTTTTTTTTTGATGTTCTATTGTTTATGATTTGTAACCTATTATTTTCTGAAATACTAAAGAAAAAATAACTAAGCCGAAAAACCAACATACGTTATTTTCAATCGTGGAAGATTCTATCTTTAAATGTCCCTGCGATAGACAGTATAATTCAACGATAGGAATAAGTCTCGAATATCAAGTGCTTTTTAATTTTCCTGATAGTTCACACACACACACAATTGATTCTTTTTTCAATTTATTAATATGGTTTCGCAGAGGCAAATGACTAAATATCAGCCAATCAACTGCTTTAAAACCATTTAAACGCCTATGATAACATCATATGAAGCTATAATATTCACCCTGAGAAAAAGAATAATAAATTAACAAACGTAATATAAAACTACTCAAGGACAAATGAAAATCCATCATATATTTTCATCATGAAACACTTGTGAAATGGGATGATTAATTCCTCTCTTGAAGTAGATCAAATGGAGTATGCCAAAAATCACTAGACACAAGCATGTTCTTATATAAAGCAGAATATTTGTAAAGCGAGGTATACAGAGAATATGAGATTGTTTTAAACTTTATTTATTTAACTTGAGTTGTCGCTATCTGAAATCTTTGATCTTTACCAGGGATAATTGGATGACAACCAAAATTAAAATTATACAAATGTTTTTTTCTTTTCGAAACGTCTTATCAGCTATAATATCATCCACACTGGTGCAATAGATAATTTTTGTGAAAAAAAGGTTGGAATGTTTAAGAATAAAAAAAAAAAAAATTTTAGGCCCCAATTTCAAAAGTCATTCATTGGTGTATATGTCGTCATGTGCGGCCCTATCACTCGAAGTAACGGGCCCCTAACTTCTATTTCTTACATTCGCGTGGCTTCTGCTCAAGGTTAAGATCCTTTTGGGGCCCCTTTCAGAATAGATATGAAACAGTTTCTACTTTTCTTCCTTTTTATTTGTTCCCAGTTACTTAACTGAGATTTTTTTTCTTTCGAGAAAGACACTCATTGCAAATGGAACGCGGAGTGAAAAAGACAGATTGTCACGAATCCTCCCGTTCTCGTTACTCTCAGGGGTGGGTGGGTATACCTTTTTTTGTACGTTTGGGTCGACTGCGTATAGAAACCATTCGTTATCCGGCCGGTGAGTGAACGAGCTTGCTTTAAAGACAAGAGTACCGAGTGAAAAGAATTATCCCATTTTTCATCATAAAATTATCCAGTTCTCCGTTATATGCAAACGGAATAATCATTTTGCGGATAATATGTGCAAGGCAAAATTGCTAAATAATATTTACTCTGAAAAAAATAAATCCAGGTAGACTGAAGAATTAGCAACATTGATAACAAAAGACAAATATTATAATCACAGGTTTCAGGAACAAAATTTGAAATGAAATTAATTATGAGATAATTTTAATGAGAATTATTTCATAATTTTCAATAAAAGTAATGTTTAACATTTCCTATTTTAATAAGTTACATCACTTATTACTAGTAGGGAATTCGTTTTTTACATTTAAAATATACGCATTGTAAATGAAATTCAAAATCATCAACCTCTCTTTCCGATTGTATAATTACTCATTAATTAGCGGAGAAAACATGAGATCAGTATAATAATTAAATGATTCCGAGTGAGGAGAAAATGAGCTACAGAGAGCAATTAATTTTTTTCTCCTTCATAATTTATCGTCACCAAAAGTAAAATTGCAGCTATTATAAACTTAATTAAATTTTATCTCTTAAATTTCAGAAATTTTTATAAATGATGTTAAAATTCATGATAAACATTATATTTCTTATATAATTCTAAGACTAGAATTGAATATTAAAAAATTTGTTTTTGTATTGTTAAATTTATATTTTTAATGCATAACTTTTAAATAAATTTTCGTGTATAACTGTATAAAATTTTGAAATTAAAATAGCTTTAACACAATTTGAAAGTAACCTATACATTGCAATTTAGGGCTATTTCTTTTATAACTTTAATATATTGAGATAAAATTTGAAAACAGAATACTATTTTCTACACGAAATACTTTATATGCGTTTGCAAATTTTGGTAAGAATATATTATATGCTATAAAAAGCATTCCAGTGAAAAAAACATAAAAAAATAACTCTTCAAGTACTAATAATTACCCATATTTTTTTAAAGTATAGATATAGAAGTAATCGAATATATAATGTACTTATTACGTAATAATACAGTTAGATATATTATGGAGTTGAATTGAATTTATGCTGAAACTAAAATATTATAGTGTGTGTTTCTTTCTCCCACAAAACATACAGTAAGATTTTCTCATAATCTTTGCTTTTCACACAAGAAAACTTTTATAATTGAATTTATAATTTCACTTTTATATAATTAGAGAGAGATAATTTTTTTAAAATGCATGCAACAAATTATGCGACACTGCACATTATATTATTATGTAGAATCTAGATTAATAACGAACACTTTTATTTATCCCATTTAAGGCACGAAATGAGCACATTTTGTATGCTAAATATTGATAATTAAAACCACCTATTTGGGATTCTTGAACGCACACAGCCACTTGAGATATACATAAATAACATTATATAAATTGCCACTTTTATAAATTTAACTGCCAGCTGAGAAAACATATTTCAAATACAACAAATTACACTTGAAAAAAATCCAAATTTTTGTTCTAAGCGTTTAGTGGAAACATGTTTTATTAAATTAGATTACATATGTATAATAGTTTGAATTATCAATCTCTAAAAGAACTTTTTTTTAGCAATAGAAGCTAAGGGATGTAAGTTTATAATATTTATAAGGAAAGGTGAAATGATTCCATTTCTCAATCAAATGCGTTTTTAAGTATTAAATACATTTAAAAAAATGTCTTGCACTCTTTTAAATTATATAACTTAAAACAAGGATTTTTGTATTCTCGTAAGAAAGACACCCACTCGAATTCTCTTACAATACAGTAGATTGATTGTTTCAACATGAAAGAAAGATAGTTATATTGCATTTTATCCCTTAAATTTCTACAATACAATGAATGAATGTTTGACAGCGAAGAATAGCTTTCATATAAGTCGAGTCATTTGAGCAGTTTCTCTTAAAAGAATAATTTTCTTTCGTTAAAATTCATAATGACAGAAACAGATTATTCAACTCTCAAGCTATGCCGAAAGACTTACATAAGTAAACGCAGGCGACACTTTCAGAGTCGGAATGAGTGATTCTACAATCAGGCTTGAACAATGAGCCAGAACCCGCTAACAGTCAAAGTAGTTCAGTAATTACTCCCTTTCGTTTTTCTACGCATTTGTTTTCATAGAGAATCACGTGTTTCTAATGTAGTACTACACAAAGTGCTTTTTGGCAAGGCGCCAACATGTCAGCCGACGCGCACAAGGTCGTTAGGACATTGACCAAAATGTTCCCTCTATACTTTTTGCATACACTTATTTTTTTCCCCCAACCACTTCTTCACGACATGTTTTTCTGATTCTTTTCTTTAGTGCGCGACACATTCATTCTTCGCAAATAAAAACAATTTATAAGTGCAGACCTGAGTATCTGCATCTTTTTAATACAACTTTGACTCGTTCTAGATTGACATTTGTGAAAAACATTGCTATTTTTTTGGAATACGAGAATGATAAAAAATTTTTTAAAAAAAACTACTAAAGCGTCTCTTCTTACACAAAATTGATTAATTTGAAAAGAAATATCACAGAAGTGAATTTAATCAAAATTGATTTAAAAAAAAAAAAAAAAAAAAAAAACAGGCTTTTCGATATGACGCAATCTAGTTTTAAATAGCTCTTCTCTTCAGAAAATAATTTAGAGGTTCGCTTTTCCTATTGGACAACTTAAGGAAATGAATGGACCATTTCTTTTTATAACATTTACCTGTCATCACGCGTGCCTGGGATTTTCCACACGTATACCATATTTGGAAATTTAAAATAAACTAAAATACTCTTGTGTATAAATCAGTTAAAAACGTAAGTAGCAGAATAATTAAATGAGAAGTGATTAATTAAGCACAATTATATGTATTTAATTCTAATTACATACATTTTAGTTACATTAAAATGCTAAAAGAAATAGAACGGAACATATTAGAAACGTTTCAATAGAAACTCCTAAATAGAATTGTTCAAGCCAGTAGTATCACACGAACATTCAAGTAATCACTGAATTTATTTCATGGATGCCAATGTTCAAATAATTATGATAAGTTTTTTTTTTATTATTATTATTATAAATTAAAGGCTGCAGTTATTGCTTTTTTATGAATACTCGAACGAATACATTTCCAAACAGTTCTTGAATCTATATAATTACGAAATTATAAGAGAAATTTTTGCAGCAGTTTCTTATAATTACTAAAGTATAGGAATCTACGACTAGAATTTCTTTTTTATTTAAAATCAAATATACTCCAAAAAATTCGTTTTTCAAAAATTGTGAAACGTTGTAAGATATTGAAAATTTTACATTTTCAATTAAATGATTTATTATTAATTTTTTTTAAAAAAAAAAAAAAAAGGTATGCAATACAATGAGTTTTTATGAACATTCATGATTTAATTGCAAATTAATAAATGTTCCGTTTTTAGGTAAGACATAAATCAGGAAATTAGTTTTGAAGTGGCAAAGCTATTAGCTTAACTTTTGTAGTGTACCGAGGTGGCAATTTCAATTGACGACAATTTCAATTTAGATTAATTAAATTTATTGATGAGAATGAATTTTAACTATACACCAATTTACTATTTACATGTTTTAAAACAGCTTTCAACTTAATAAACATGCCACAAGCACACCTTCAGTTCAGTGTGCTGTCTCTCTGAGAACACATTCCAAACAAACAAACCAAAATATGTGTATATATATATATATAAATATATATATATATATATATATATATATATATATATATATATATATAATCGGAGAAAGTGGCACAATATATAAGGCTAGGATTGTACCACCCTCCTCCTATATATATATATATATATATATATATATATATATATAAATATATATATATATATAATCGGAAGAGAGGAGGGTGGCACAATCTAGCGCGCATGCGCGATATTGATCTCGCTAATTAGTTCGTTTCACTTTGTACTGATTGCTGTCAAAAAAGCAAATAATTCTTCATTAAATTTTTTAAATTACAGCTACTAGATTTTTTTATAGTATTTTGATGAATGACACTTAATATCATAAATACAATCTTAAAGGTTAAAATCCATCAAAATGGCTGTACTTTTTCCGAAATTTCAAAATAATAAAATGCTTTACGATTTTCAAAAAATCCATTAGCAATATCAAGATGTAATTTATATCAAATAATAAAAGAGAGACTCTTTACTCTAAATAAAAAAAGTTAGCTCAAATTAATAAAGGCTTTTACAAATTTAGAACTTGTTTTTTCCGAATTTAGAATCTAAACATTTCTAATAAGTAAGGGAAAAATTATGGTTTTATAATTTTAAAAAATTAGTCTGTAGTTTTGTTTTGCATTAACTGATAATACTTTACGCAAAAACATAATCATATTCATCGAAACAGTCTCTTGCAGAAATGGAGACCATATATATAAGTAATGAATTCCCTTGCAGGGAAAATTCAACTAGACGTAATCCCTACAAGTTTTACAACAAGAAAGGCGATAAATTTTACAACATACTAATTTCAAAATCCTGTTAAAAAGGGACACAATAAGATAGACCATAATTATTTAACATTTATCAGTATTATTTGCTGCATCTGATCAATGGTGTGTCAGGAGCTTCAAAGCAGGACACATGCCACGGTTATTAAGGCGTCGTTGTGACATAGTCGTTTTTGGCATTCTCTTTCTAAGTCTAAACCATTTTTATCAATATACTAAAAACAATATTTGATTTATTTTTAATTGTGTTTCCATTTTCCTAATATTTGTGTAATAACTAAATATTTCATTGAAGACTGCAAATAAAATTATTGCCATGAGCTCTACTTTATAGATTTTATAGATACACACAATTTCATAAGTAATAAAAGCTTGCATATTTAAATGTACCAATAAGCATACTTGGGATGAAGAATGAACCTATTACTATGATACCTTTCTTAATAAGAGAGTAAGTTCCCTCTGTCTTGTTATACTGAAATCTTTTATGTTTGTGATCGTATTAAAATCCAGATTACTAACAGAAGCTAAAGCTTAGAAATTGTATTGATATAAAATTTAATTAATATATTTTTCATAATATAATAATGCTTTATTATGTTATAGAAATACAGAGAAAATATTTTTAGTGTTATAACTGAAGCCTCAAGACATCAAAATGCAAGGACAACTCCTGTATGCGAAGACTGAATACAAGGCTTTAAGAAAATATTGGTGAGCTCTGATTTAAATTACTATAAAGAATAATACTTTTACAATTATATTAATTATTATTAATATCTATTTTGCTGCAGCAACAATTATAGAATGTCTAAAATGAAAGCTTAAGATAAATATAATTCAGACCTTTTCGAAAACGTGCATATTTATGGTTTCAATCTTAGATTCAAAGCTGCTACACAAGACTAGGAAAAGAGAGCACTGCCATCGAATGGGCACCACCGTCGTATTTTGGTTACATTTATAGAATTTAACAGCAGAATTTTCGTTTAATTTTTTATTAAATGCTTAATTTTGATTCCATAGTCCAAGAAGTTAAATATTCCTCATATGGCATGCTGTTTTAGAGAATTATAAAAACTTGCCAATTCAAAAGCCGGTTCAATCAAAAGAAAATGGTACAAACCTGTTTAACACAATAGGAGGAAATTTATGTTACGCATATCTTCAGAAAATCATTTTATTCCAAAAGAAATTAGTAAGTCCAGAGAATGTGGGCAAACCATAGCTATTCACATACATTAAAAGAATCAGTAATTTGTTTTATGATGATAAATGCACTTCATTTCTATCCATACAATAGGTAAATTATTCCCAAATGTAGACTTTTATTTTAGAGTCCTTTTCATATAAATAAGGAAGAGTTTTTTATGTACATAAATATATACTTAGATTTAGTCCTGTATATAAAATAGTATTTCGTTTGATAATCAAACTTATCTTTGCAAATTCTTACTGTAAAAAAAGTTAGTAATGAAATTTTCGGCAAGTCATAATTTCTCTAAAGGTGATCCATGATTTTCCATTTCATTTTTTTTTTCTTCCAGTTCCTTTTTTTCTGAAGTTTAAGAAATAGATAGTGTACGATAATAATAGAAATAGATAGTGTACAATAATGTGTATTTCTCACACCAAAGTTTCATTTTTTGATACAAAGTAAATAATTTCAAATGCATGCCTTTTCATCAAAAAATTATTAGGATTTATTACTCATCCAAAGGGAAAAAATATTACTTATATAATAATAAGAATATTATTTTCTTAATCAGTGGTTTTCACAGTCCTCTTCCTTTAAATTAACAATTTTTAGAACTATTAAACATTTTTAATATGCACATTATATTAATTTCCGAATTACTTTAAATGTACGATTTTACACTTAAAATGTTTCTACAACAATCGCCACCTGTAGTGCATTGTGGTCAGTGCTTCTCTTTTTATTCCGCATATAGGAGAAATTCACTATTTTATTGACTAGTATCAAAAGTTTCTATTTGGACTTACATTTTTTTAATTTATTGTACTTAAATTTTATCGGGTATCAGTGACATTTCACTGTAAAAATTTAAACCGTTATCAGGATTCGCTGGAAAAAATTTAAAAAACAAAACAAATCATTTATCATATCTATTTAATTTTTCACTTTTCTGAAAGACAAATAAATATCTGAGCTGAAAACTTCTTTTCATATTATTATTAAGACACAATGATTACATAATTTTATTTCTACTTAAGAGATATTTGGAAATTGTGTTGATTTTTATTAAGTTTAAGGGTCAGTTTCACTAACAATAATAATAAATTGAACCCGTTTTAAATAATAAGCGGTTTTTATCTCCCAAAAATCTACTAAAATGCATCATTAAATCATAATTACTAGATAGAGTTTAATAACACCAGTCTTAAGCATATTTTCTCTTTATCAAAAATAAAAGTAGCAAACAATAATTTTTAGATATTTGAAAGAAAATTTATTAAAGTTTGAAATAAATTAATAAATTTTTAACCCTGAATCATTAATATGTATATATATATATATATATATATATATATATATATATATATATATATATATATATATATATATATATATATATATATATATATATATATATATATCATTGTGTCTTAATAATAAATTTAAGTACATTTTCTGAATAATAAAGTTGTGTTTATATATATATATATAAACACAACTTTATTATTCAGAAAATGGAAAATTATTTCATTCGTTAATTTAAATATAATTTGTTTTGATTAATTTTCCATTTTAGAAACGGCTCAGAATATACTTACAGTGAACAAAGTATGCAGAAAAGGGCTAACTTAAGGGTGTAAAAGTGTTGCTCTAGCGTTTGATATGAGGTAGGTTCGATACCAAATCTAGAAGAAGACAGCCATGTTTGGAGAATAAATACATATTAAAATTTCCTAAGGTTTATGCTCTATTATTGATGTTTGTAAAAATTTGAAAGGAAAAATATCACAGATCTTAGATTTTAAAATTGTTATTTGTGACTGCGAAAATGGTTGTCTATGCTTATCGTCTTCGGCCGGCAGAAATAAGCTGTCTAAATAATGTTTTAAATCAAAGAAGGAATGATTTATGTTGAAATATTCAGATAATTCTAGAATTAGGAGGCTGATCACATCGCTCAGAGCGAGGAACTCAGATACACATTATGAAGCATACAAATATTGTCTTCTCATTTTGAAAATTGATACCGAACCAGAGTTCGCATTCATTTCTTTAAAACACTTTTATACTTCACAAAATGATTCCTTTTAAAACATAGGAATTTTAAGAATCAATACAAATTTTGGATTACTTAGACAACTGATTAAGACCACTTTAATCAATTGTAAACTGTGAATCATCTAACGATTGGTTAAAATGCACATAATCGTTTTTAACGCTTAACACAATTTTCATTCTCAGCATTTCCTTCCTTTAATGTTGCTAAAATTATCATTTAGGTAATTCTGAAAATATTAATTAAAAAAATAATCTTGATTTCTCTTAATAGTCGTTTTCTGTTCTTTCTTTCTCTTTTTTTATTGTATTGCGCAATAAGCCTGCTTTAAAAAGTAGAAAAATATTTGTTATGAGATATTCATCGAAACTGAGAGTTTTTTGATGATTTAATATAGAATCTAGAACAATTTTTATGTTTTTAAGATCTGTAAGAAATTAGGGAGCTAAGCAGTTGACGTTATTTCACTAAATCGTTAGGCGTCCAAGGGAGAAAAATTTGCATCTCTTTCGTTTAACATTTTTGAAAATATTATGAGAAAATAATAGTTTTTATAAACTTTAATTAAAGTGTAAAAAATGTATATAAAATTTTAAGCACAATCATGTAAAATTAATTTATCAAATTTTATAGATTATTTAACTCTCTTAATTGTTATATTTTATAAAAATAAATTTTTAAAATCTTTATTAAAGAACATATTAGTGCCAAATCCATATTACAGTGAATGGGAATCACTATAGAGATCAAATTTAGGAAGATTGAAGAGAAAAGGCGTTGTTTCATAAAGATAAGTTAATTTTTTGAGAATTCTATATTAATTTCAATGATATAAATATGAAAATATAATTTAAATTTGATTATAATGTATATATGAAGCGAATCATCGGTGCATTTTTACTAAAATTACTCCTGTTTATTAATGCAAAATAAAAACAGGCAACGAAATGGTTTTTAATCGGGCATAAAATGAAAAGGTTCGATTTAACTATTTTTATTTCAGTGAATGCCAATTCCTATAAATAGATAAATGTGGTGCTGTAACCGTGGCAATTTGTTTTCAATAAAAGCGGATTTTGATTCCGTTTATATATGTGGGATTCATTTAAGCTCTTACTTTTCGAAGGCGGAAAATTCATATCAAAGCTATTTTCGGCCAAAGATACCAATGCTTCAGAATTCTGCAGAAACAAGATAATTGATAAAAATTAATAAGTACCCGAAAGTCTGAAAAATGTGTCTATAATTCATTCAAACGTTTTTCTCGTTATAATTCTTTCTCCTAAAAATTCTTTTTCTGGCTAATTGATTATATCAGCAAATATAGCACAAAAAAAAACTTTGATAAAATATGCATAGCTAAATAGATCAAATGATTTATCTTCCAAATATTCACTGCTTGATTCGTTGGAGTGTGTCCAGGTGAATGAATAAGTGAAATATTATTGTTTAATAGCATCAATTTGTGATGCGTACAATTACTTTTTGCTCACGAAAGATAATTAGAACTGAAGCCGTGGTTTAAAATGGACTCTGAGGCACAGCTAACACCTATATTTAAAATGCGAATCGAATCCACGAATTATTCTTTTGAAAGCTACAATATGAATTCTTCAGTTGCCAGATCGCTTAGTGAGACAGTTATGGTTCGGTGTAAAAACAAAAGAATGGTCTTTCAATAAAATAATCATTTATCCAGCCATACCGCATTTTAAGGGCAGTAAATGGAATTACATATTTTTAATGTGCATTCATTGAAAATTAATATATTTCAGCACAAATTTTAAGAATATAAATCTCATTCTTATTATGTTTCAAATAACTTATCTGCAACATCGAACCAGCTTATAATTAAAATTTAGTAAATAATGCCATACCATTCTGTAAATAAAATTCTAAATAGATCTTTAACCATATATAATCGATCATTTAAATAACCGTACTCTAGCTCTATGAACGTGCAAAAAAATTTCAATGGAATCAAGTAAATTTTATGATGAGTAGTGCATTTATACATTAGTATAGCAATATTTTAGTTGTACATTATTAGGACTATTTAATTACTTTACTTATATTATTGAAAAATATTAATTAAAAGTAAAAAGAAAATATGGGAAATGTATTCTGCCCTATTTTCGGTTATATTTGCTATAGGATTACTTTAAAGTCTTAACATACAAAAAAAAATTCACTCATAAGTTCGTATAAATCACTCATAAGTTCGTATAAAAAATTCACTCATAAGTTCGTATAAATCACTCATAAGTTCGTATAAAAAATTCACTCATAAGTTCGTATAAATCACTCATAAGTTCGTATAAAAAATTCACTCATAAGTTCGTATAAATCACTCATAAGTTCGTATAAAAAATTCACTCATAAGTTCGTATAAATCACTCATAAGTTCGTATAAAAAATTCACTCATAAGTTCGTATAAATCACTCATAAGTTCGTATAAAAAATTCACTCATAAGTTCGTATAAATCACTCATAAGTTCGTATAAAAAATTCACTCATAAGTTCGTATAAATCACTCATAAGTTCGTATAAAAAATTCACTCATAAGTTCGTATAAATCACTCATAAGTTCGTATAAAAAATTCACTCATAAGTTCGTATAAATCACTCATAAGTTCGTATAAAAAATTCACTCATAAGTTCGTATAAATGATCACTATTTATCAATCACAAAAAGAAATTCAAAACGTATCAAAATATTGAAAGAACAGCAGAGACAAAAGAAATATATTATTTATTTATTGTTAAAAAATGCATAACAGTCAAGAATTAAAGTAGTATAGAATATTGTAATCCGGAGAAAATTGCGTATTTATTAGTAAAGAACCCATATTCTTTTATTAAAAGGCACTTATCAATTTTGTCTGAAGAAAAACTGAATATTTAAATTGAAAATGAAAGCAAAACAAAAGCTGACTGAGCGGTTGTAAAGACGTGGTCCCTACTTTCTCCTTATTTAAAAACAAAGTTTGAAGATAAAAAAAAGAATCCAAAAACCACGAAAGAAAAACGAAACAAAACTAATGTGAGCCCGGAGACAAGTAAAAAAAGTAAACTCCTAACCTTCGAATGATTCTTCAACCTGGGACCTCTACAAAAAGTCCACCACCTGACCTATAAACCTGTTTGGCCTTGAATGTTTTCATCCATCCCCAGCCATTTTGCACAAATATCTACCATCCCCCCCCCCTCATCTTTTTTCTTCTTTTCTAAAGAAATTAGTTGCGTCATCACAGAACGTGTTCCCGAATTTCGAATCGTAAGGAAAAAAAAAAAAAAAAAAAAAAAAGATAGAGAGGTGTGCCTGAAATTGTAATTTTGAGACTTTTTCTCCTATTTTTCGTGAACAAAACATGGCAACATTTATTTATCTTATTAGAAGAGAAAAATGTAATGTTTTTTTCCCGAATTCATCAAAAAAAAAAAAAAAACTTTTTTTTAAATAGTGGAAGTAAGAAAGAGAGTACCATTTTTCAAACTCTGTTATTATTTTTTGAAGTGATGTCTCTTTTTTTATGTCCTTTGATGGATGGTGAAAAAAACCTGATATCGTGTTGTTTATTTACTTTTATTTGCCAGTGATAAGAAACTTGATTTCAATTTAAGCGACTAAATAGCTGTTCGTTAAGTAGTATTTTGCTATGCCCGGAAGGTCAAGGTTGTACGCACTCAATTAATAATATTTTGGGATTCTAATTGTAAAGTAAAATAAGTAAATATTGGAATGTTTTCTAATAAATTTTTATTTTAGAGAAAAATAATATCAATGACTTCGAAATAATATTATGATTATATAAAAGGAAATTTAACCACTTGAATAATACCATACCATATAATAGCCATAGCATAGTTCTATAAATATTATTCTCTAAAAAACATAAATCCTAATTTTATTCTATCATGGTTCTCGAACCGCTCATCCCGTCATAAATGTTACAAGTCTTTTTCGTTCTAAGTGCATTTTAAATACACAATCTGATTTCTAACTTGCTTTTAAGGTGCTTTTATTCGGAAAAGTGAGAAAAAAATTTACGGTATAATCGAAAAAATTGGGGAAAAAATGAGAAAAATTATACTTTGATCCATTCAGATGCAAAAAATATCAATTTTCTTAATATTTTTTAATCTTAGTGTGTAATGAAAATGATTATTGTTTCAGCAAAACCTGTGAAAAAAGGATGTTTTTGATTGGATACGTGAAAATTCTATTTAAGGAAAGAAGGGTACAGTGTTTTTTTTTTTTTTTTGTTTTGTTTTAACAATATAATGTAGACAGGACAAATGTGCATAGACGCTGTGAGAATATGCTACATCTATTGTACAAAATCATTTCATATATATTGGTCAATTCATGTGTCACAAAGAAGGAAAAGTAGCAAACACATTTCCTCAATAAATACGTTCTATAAAGCATACGTACAATATTCATCTGTAATTTATGTAAAAAAATAACCACAGTAATATTACAATTCATACATGATCAGAATTGAGAACACAAGCCCTTACGAAAAGCGTAATCGTTTCATGATGAATCTTGATATTTGCAGCTTATATTAATAGTCAAAATACAAAAATTTAAATGTCCGTTACATTTACTAAAACGAAGCATAAAAATTTATTTACATAAATTCAAAAACATAGGTGATTCCATTTTTTACATACATTATTTTACATAACAACTAAATCGATGAAATAAGCCACAAAATGTGCTCGCCATTATGAAATACATAAAAAGACAACAGAGCCTTATCTAATTCTCCCACATAAAAGTAAATAAAGCGATTTATGGTTTATTCATGGCGTGAGGAAGTATTTTGTGAAGGCTATTTTTAAAACTTTTCTTAAGTGGGCTGTGCCGGGATAGGAAACAATCACAAAAGGGACGGAAATGGCCGATACAAATTTGACACAGAGATCTTTGTTTACAACACCGAAAGTATTAATGGCCTGTCATTTGCACAAACTGATCCTTGAAGTCTTTGGAGGAATAGCCGCAACATCTATTATGAAGAGGTAATAAAACAAGTAAGACTTTAATGAGAGGACTAATTCTTACTTCCTTTGCCAATCTAATGCTTGGTTTTGATAAGTTGTACATGCCGATGATAATTTTACGAAAGCATTAACATCATTTCTATTTGCAATCTGGACTAGCATTAATGCATCAAAAGCCAAAGTTTTTTTTCTATTCCCATTGAAAAATATTAGTATATCTCTTTAATCCGATGCATTATGAAAGAATAATAATTTTAGAACGAATGTAAAATTCCAAACGGTGTTTATTAGTAGCAAGTTTCACATTATTTTTAAAAAAATATATATCAATTAATATTATAAATGTAATTTAATACTAATTCCAATAATCATATTTTTCTTAATTATTAGATAAAAACATTCAGTTGCAATTTGATGGACTTTTTAATGAAGTCATAGAGACATTTATTTTAAAGGAGCCTATTTTTTATTAAGAAATGCGTAAGTATAATTTAAGAGAACTGATTGATTTAAAATAACAATGAGTCATTCTTTATTAAATTTAAATATTTGAAATACAAGGAATATAATTAGTACTGAATGATGTTTCTTGAAAACTTGTATATTTTATATGTATTTTTATCCGTAGAACTATTTTCTTTAAAAAAGAAAAATATGACTCACAAATTTCCGGGGGTAAAATGTTAAGATATGAATAAAAAAAAAATTGAAAAAGAATTGATCTGCTTATATCCAATAATTTTAAGTTTCAAACATAACAGCTAATTTAACCCGAAACATATTTATAATTTTGTATTGAGATATATGTTCTCACAAAAAAAAAAATTTGGACACAATATTCTGTAATTGTAATAAAGGAACTGATAACTGTTGAAACCAACAGATGACACCACTGCACAATAATGTACTTTGCAGTCTAGAACAATTTTGTTCAAAAACTCAAACTAACAATAACAGAGTAAAACCCTCTCTTCTGTGTGTGTGTGATGAACGCACATTTTATTTCTGCTTTGCAGTCATCGAGACATCCATTTTGCTCCATTTCAATGAGAGCCATTTAAAACTGTTTGTTGTAGAACAGAATTAGTTAAATCATATTCGATACTTACTT
Organism: Latrodectus elegans; assembly: GCA_030067965.1. Classification (NCBI taxonomy): domain Eukaryota; kingdom Metazoa; phylum Arthropoda; class Arachnida; order Araneae; family Theridiidae; genus Latrodectus; species Latrodectus elegans. Next base: position 50,725,740 of record CM057815.1, on the reverse strand, counting down.
ATATTTGTATTCATGTTTGTGCAATAAAATATGCCAGTGTTTTGAATCAGGTTACTGGAAACAGAAAGTTCCGTGCGTGAGACTTGCTCTTTTATATATTTCTATATATTTAGGAAGTTATTAATATTTGAGGAAGGAAGGAAGGAATTCGGAATCCATGTATTAAAATATAATATAACTATTATACATATATAAAATTATCAACAATTATAAATGTTTTTATAAGTAATGAAAGTTATATTTGTTATTATTAAATTATAAATACACTGCTTTATATCGAAAAAGCAACATAAAGAAAAGTAGAAGATATAAAAAATAAATTTATTTCAGAAAGTTACACACAGAAGAAATGTAGACTGATTGGAAAAAAAATAGCTTCCTGTGGGATGAAGAAAAAATAAAATCAATAAGGCTTATTTTTAAGAAATTTGCTTTAAAAAAAAAAAAAAAAATACCAAATATCCCAAAAATAAATATTTTTTAGAAAATTCAAGACTACACTCACTGAAAGATATAAAACAACATAAAATGAGATATCTAACAATATTGGGATGATAGAAAAATAAATAAAATAAAATAAATAATTCATATATATTTTTTTTGAAATAAATAATTTCAATATACCGTATTCTAAGCCGGAAAAAATTTAGTACAAACAATAAAATATGATATGAACAGTTTAAGTTTCTATATTTAGCATTTTGTGACTAGATTGTTGATATGAAAAGTCAAAGCAAAGTAATGGTGAATAGGTCAAAGTAACGATAACGAATTAAGCTAATTATTAATTTTCCAAAAACCGAAATTCGGAGAAAATTGGCTATTTTATATCTTTTTTTCTGAAGAATATCATTCCCAAAAGAAGCCTGCGAAGCGTAACGTTATCATCTTGGGATAGAAAACCATCATTTGTTGTAAAACAGAAAATATCAAGAATATTCTTCCGAAGGAATGTGTGTATGCATGAGTCCCAAGAGAAAAGAATGAAGATGTAGATATACAATGAGAGAAAAATGTTGTACCTCAAACATAAACATTCATTCAAGTTGTAGAATTTAATTTGCTTTCATTTATAATGACACAATTTAAAGTATGAAAGTCAAAACGCTTTTTATACGTATGTATAATCACTTTTAAAATTATACATACGTATAAAATAATCAATCCTGTTAATCATATTAATTCTTAATGAAACGAAGCTCACACAAAATTCTTTCATGTAATAACAAGTTTTTCTATGTTGACTTTATATTATTACAATTTACTATAGTAATTACTTTATATTATCAGTTTTATGCTTCAAGAAATCGAGTATCATCGATGTAAAAGTCACACTTAACACACGTTATTAAGGGTAATTTCCAAGGAAAACAACTGTAATTTTGGAGAGATGCTACTCCACGTTGGATTATTGCAACTGACAGTTAAACAGCACATTTTCTTCCACATTATTATTGTTATTCGCTTAAATATTTACCATGAATTTTAATAGAGATTCAATATATGGTAAATATTGGCGATTATTTAAAAGAATTGAAGAATTTTTTTTAAAAAAAATATTGTCACATATTCCTTTTATTTATGGAAAATGAAGTGATCAATGTCAATCTCATGAAAGCTATTAATAGTTGTGCGAGAAGCACCACTTACTGATTTTATGATAACGTTAAAATGGCGGAGAAGGTTAAGTGATTCACAGATGTTTATTTCAGTTCGAAAGTACCGCTTTTCTGCTCGGATCACATACTACAGGAGCTTCTCACCTTACTGCTCTCATAAGATTAATGAATGAGGTGGTGCACGCATGTTGGGCGTAAAAATAAATAACTTACCAAACACCATAGGCGAAGTGATTTATTTACGAGCCTTCGGAACTCTTGAATCAGAACCAAAAATATTGAAGACTCTTAAATTTATTTTAAAAAAATAATAACGATAAATTATTAAAGAACATTAAACATTTTACTAGAAATGTCTTGTAGTTGGAAAAGTTCTAGGGAGTTTTTGTGTATGTTCAGAAAAGTTTCTGCCATATAACAAAATCATGCAGCTGGAATTAAAAATTGAATTTAATAACACTGGGGAGCTATAGTTTAAGGTAGATTCCAAATCATTACAAACATTCAAACCCACGTTCACGTTGGCCACTAATGATAAGACATTATTCTTTGGAACATAAGTTTCCAGATTCTATACCAGCCAACAAGGGAAGAAATAGAAGAGGGATGTTGTGTTTTTGCCTTCTGCATGCACGCCTATCAGAGTAGGTGGATGAGAGATTACTGAGCTTCCTCTCAACGACATACGCATACGGTACTCTATCAACGGCAGGCAATTCAAGCGATGGATTTTAAAATACTTTATAGCGACTTTCGGTAGTTAAACTGTCCACTATGCGCAATCAAAACATCCAACCCCGAAGTGAGAATCAAACCAACTAATTTTAGAACCAAAGACAGGAGTGTTAACACTTCAGCCTCCAAATCAGCTCGATTCTTCATAAACTAATAGTGAAAATATATAGTATCCAGATTTTAGAAGATAGCATTTCTTTGTTTACTTGCAAATTATGTAACTGCAACGCAAAGGAAAAGTGTCGCTATTCTTTCAAGGTATAGTGAAAAATGTAAAAGAAGAAAATTGTACTTGAAAATTACTGGGCATTGTATTAAAGGGCTGTAAGGTAAAGATTTTAATATGTTTGTGTGTATACAGATAAATTAATTAATATATCAATGATTTACAACATCACTCAGTATCTAAAACAATAAGCAGTTTTGAAGTAAAGTTAAGCAGTAGGATCAGCATTTGAGTACTCCTCTCCAAGATGACAGTTAATACTAGCAAATCCCCTGTATCTAACTTCTAAGAGCTTTGCTGATTTAATAGAAATTGCTCGAAGACTTAAAATTAAGTCATAATAAAAGAATTAATCGGATACAAGTTAAAGAATGAATCAACCAATTTCCACATCGACTTTGCCATTAAAATATTATTATATATATATTAAACCCGTAATTATTAATTCTAAATTCTTTAAATGAGATCTAAGTCCTGTACTTCATGTTTGGTGAATGCGCGTTGCTTATTTGGTCTTAAGTTTATCAATTCAGTTTTGAGCAAGCACAACAATCACGTATTTGATTTTAAGATCACTAATATGAAATGCTATTATTCACCTATTCATATTATTCGAGAGAAATTATATATATATGTGTGTGTGTCACCTTAAGCTGCATATATATATATATATATATATATATATATATATATATATATATATATATATATATATATATATATATATATGCAGCTTAAGGTGACATATATATAGTTTCTCTCAAATAATATAAATAGGTAAATAATAGCATTTCATATTAGTGATCTTAAGAAAGTTAATTCAAATACGTGATCGTTGTGCCTGATCATAACAGAATTGATAAACTTAAGACCAAATAAGCAACGCGCTTTCACCAAACACGAAGTACAGAACTTATATCCCATTTAAAGAATTTAGAATTAATAATTAAGGGTTTATAATTAATCGTATATTAATATATTTTATAAATAATATATGAACAAACAAAAATATATAAAACAAAACTATCTCTAAAAAAGTTTAGGTTTATGATTTAAATTTAAAGTAATTAATCCTTGACACACACACGTGTATGTATCTGTAATAGCTAATAGTATACATAATATAGTTTTGAAATACTTTTTAATGAAGGGAAAAATCTTTGATATAATAGACTTCTTAATTAATTATCATAACTTATACACTTAGTGAAGCTACTCTTAGAATTACAGTTCGTACTTTTTGGGTGAAGCAATAAATATTTTTTTTTCTTCTTTTTATTTTTATTTTCACGAATCAAATGAATTGCGTCTAGTGATTATAACAAATTTCTCATTAGTTATTTATTATCCACTTCTGGAAAGGGAGCCCAGTAATTAATCTTAAGCCAAGAGTGAGAAACGAGAGTTTATAATTTTAAATTTGTAAATGAAAGGGGGGGGAAATCGATGCACAGCGTCCATCCATTTGGAAGTAGGTCGAAGAACAGGTTTCTGGGCCAAGGTTACAGAAAACTTATAATTCACCCTCTCCTCTGTCTCCGTGGTTGGATATATAGAGAGATGTTCTATTTACATTATTAACTGATTTGTTTTTGTCTATATTTCGCTTATATATAATTCAGGGAGTTCAAGTTTCTATAAATAATCTCAATCGATAAATATTAAAATGAGTTTTTTTTATTTACCCAAAAAAATCAAACAATGAAGCTTTGATTATGTGAACCCTTGGAGCACAAATCTATTTCAAAACCCTTTCCAGTATAAGGTAATGTAGTTAAGAGACGCAAAAGTTTAATTTAAAATGATTAAATTAAACAAGTTTACACAAATTTAACTTTTTCTGAAATATTATTGCCAAAAAATATTTTTGAAAATCTCTCCCTTGCTTCTTTTAATCAGAGAGAATCACTCTCATACACGGAAATCAAGATAAGCATTTTACTTCATTTAATTAAAGTAATAATAGATTAGCTAAAGAAATGCATCACTTATTTAATAGCGCCTAATTAAGTGAAATAAAAAGCTTCGTCCTATGCAAAGTCTCTGAAAACAAGTATTGCACAGGAATCAAGAAACATCCTTAAAATGTCTAAGCGTACAGAAATTTAAATGATTAAAGTCATATTTTTTGTAAGGAAATGTTCACTAAAATGATAACAGGAATATTATATTCATATGACTATATTTTTATTATATTAGCATTTTCTGGTCAAATGTTTCTTTGATCAGTTAAATTGATAACAATAAAAAGTTTAATATAACAAGGGATTATCATAACAATAAGCTATTTTTAAAAAAATTTCTACATTATATCATACTCAAATTTATGGGAGAAGCACGTGAATAATATTTCTCGTCTTAGAATCCACACAATATTTCGCCAGAAAGTCATAATAAATCCGTGTTTAAAATCATCTCACATTCGATAATAATAAAAAAAAATTTTTTTTTTTTTAAATGTAAGTCAGTAAGGCTGAACTGGTCGCCGAATGGTTAACGCTCTTGCTTTCGGTTCAGTAAATCGTGGGTTTAAATACCACCTTGGGTTTGAATATTTGTAATGGTCCAGAATCCACTTTAAGCCTTAGGTTCCGGTATGATTAGCCCTCGTGCGCAAAAAATGATCTTTTAGCGACAAATAAACCTGTAGGTCAATACAGCGAATAATAAGAAATCCAATCAAAGGTATAGTTTCATTTTTATTTATTTAATATAAACAGAATTTATGTAATCCTTTTTAAAAAACCAAATTTCTTAATTAATCCCAAAGCAATCCTACGAATAAAATTTTTGCGATACAATAGGATAAATGCATAGTTGTAAAACAAAAAAAAAGAAATTATCATGCTGTTATTTTCTACGTTTTTAAAGTGGGAATTGAATTAACATTCAATCAACGTTAACATAGAAGAATACATTCAACGTCAATAGCAGACAAAAGGGCGATTGTGTCTACTGTAACCCCGAATAATGTGTCTCATATACGAAAACTTTTAATCATATGTAATTGCTATTGTTACTAATAATACATAAACAATTCGGACAGCTACCATACTTTAAATAATATAAGATATACTACTTTTCACACTCCTATAATTTCGTAATGTAACTTTAAAAAACTAATTTTTCAGTGATTCTCATATCGGTTGAAAAATTTTTTATAGAAAACATTGTGCAACTAATTTCATTCCGTTTTGAAAAACTAAAAAAAAAATCTTAATCTAATATTCAAACAAAAATTCTTAAATAAAATTAATATTTCTTTCATGTCATAACTCCTTGTTATTATTGATTAAACTGAGATTCTTTGGAATTATTACTTTTCTACTTTTCTTCCATACAAATTTTAACGAAGCATAAAACTGATTTTTGCTTACAGATATATAAGGACCGTCATTTCTGTTCCTTCTTATCTAAGACGATTATTAAGTAAACATTACTTATTTACAGAAGAAGCGTTTTGTGTGTACTTTGCTCTTAAAAAAGATTATGAGCAAAATCACAAAGCGACGGGAAGACTTTTAACAGTAACTCGAGAGGGGCGAGATTTTGACAGTTAGCACTTCACAAAGGTGCTAATGTTGCAATTACGCTACAAATAAACAAGTTCCTTCCAGTGTTGCATAATTTTAGCAAAAGATTTAATAATATAATAATTTAAAACTCAAGAATAAAAAACACTTGAAAAATTTTAACAGCAGGTATATTTCTAGTAAATTTTCCCATTTTTCAATAAAAGCAAATAAACAAGACTTTTTAAAGAAAAGGAATTTTAATTTTAAATGCACAAGTATTTGCAAAATATCGTAAGTGACTTCTAGCTAAAAATGAATTTTGTGGTTTAAAATGCAGTGAAATTTAATAATTTAAATAATTGATAAAATAAATCAATATAAAATTTGCAATTCAATATGAAAAATAATTATAGTAAAAACTATACATATTTCTTTATTTCAGAATAATTAATTTTCTTTACTTGATTTAGCAATGTGCTTTCTTTGAACTTACTAATTACCAATTACTTTTAGACCTTATAAAAATTTCTATAATTCACTTTAATAGAATTTATATGAATGCAATCGCCGAAACACACACAAATACAAATTAAAGTTGTTTGTTTAATAGTTATAATTGAAGTTAGTTTGCAAAACATAAGTAAAGGAAAATAAAAAGTATTTACAAATATATAAGTGATAAAAATAATAAATTTATTTATTATAACTATTTTGCTAAGAAATTTTTCTCAAATATATCAATTTTTCCAATTTTATAAGCGTGCATTTTCTATAAATATTGTTTTTTATTATAAAAATAAAACAATAAATTATAGAAAATGCAAAACTTAAAATAAACGCTGACATACTTAATATTCCCTCAAGTAAATAAATAGTAAGTGAAAAAAATTTTTAATGAGATTTAATTAATAAATTAATGTAAATTCAGAACGCCGAATTTAATTTTTTGCTCTATATACAAATATATTGTATAAATGCTTACACTATCAAATAGCTATATATGTAAATATTAAATATCAGATAATTTAAAAATAAAATATAACTATTCAACTCAAATTGAATATCAATTTTTTATCTATCATTACCAAATTGTGCAATATGACATCGTACACATTTACAAAAATATCATATTTAGTACACTAACTTGGTCTCTGTGAATGTCTTGCAAAAATATCAGCTTTATTACAAACGGAATCTTGTAATTAATCTTTAGTATTCCATCATGAGAAATGACATCTCGATTAAATGCTAAAAGTAATAATAATGGTACTTTTCTAACACTTTTTGGAATATAATAAGAGTCGAGATAATAATAATAAATATAAAATATTCAATATATAACTATACAATATAATTTGCAATTCTTTTATCTGTCTCTATGTTAGATGAATTTTCTGGAATTTTTTTTAAGGTTACATTTGAAATGAGCTACTTTAATCAACTAAACAAAAAAGAGTTGAGGATTACTAAATTTTACAAACAATTTAAATGAAAAATTTATATGTAATCTATCAGATTTAATACTATATTTTTAAGATAATATATTTAAGATTTAAAATATATATAGTGTGTAACTCTTCTTTTTTCGAAAATTATGTTAAATTGTCTATATGTAATATAAATCATTTCGCAGCGGAACTTCATATGTACTTCTAAAATCACGTCTTCAGAATTTTATGAAAGCAAAAACCACAGAAAATAAGAATATAGTCAATTAAAATTCGAATACACGCAACTGCACGCGACTGTTGCCACGCAATTAGAAGATAATTGCAGCTACTCAATTGAGCGAGAAACTGCTGTGTGTGTTTCGTCAGGGGAATCAGCAATCAAGTCTTAATAGCTGATGAAAATCCACACACAGCTAGCTCTTTTATTTTATCCATTGAGTGAATAAAAGTTAGATTTCCGACAACGGCCTAATTTATTTATGGTGTTGCATAATTATTGTTAATAACATTAAGATTTGAAATTAGAACCAGAAAATAAGAGTGTGTATTCTTAAATTTGGGAAGTATACTCATAAGGCTGTTAAGTTTTTAATTTTTGCGTTGAAACTGCTGTATGATAAATCGTGATTTATTTCAAAACTTATACGGACGTATAAAATCGTATTATTTTAATAAGAGTAATTTTATTGTGAGATGGAAGTTTATTCTTAGTGTTTAGTTATTATAGTCCACAGATTTTAATATTTATTAACTTGGTTTTAATATTTAAACAGGAATCAGAAGTAATTTTAATTTTAACCACTTTTGTCGCAAAGAATTGACGAAGATGCACTAAAATATTTCGTGAAACCATTTTTTCTGAAGTGAGCACAATTACTGAATAAAAGGTTTCTCCGTCTCTTAGCAGGTGCTTACAAATCCTAGCAAAGTACTTACCAATGAAAGAATAAAATGTAAAGTTGCACAAATCCATTATACTAATCATGCAACTTATGAAAACATGTTCCTTCATTGATAGACTAGTAAGAACTTGAATCAATTTAGATAATAATAGCAAATTATAGTATGCAAATCAAATCTTTACATTTTTTCGTGAATTATTTTTAGATTTATGGCACAAAAGAGCTTCACAACCATAAGTAAATTCAAAGTTTCAAAGATTTTGAAAAAAATTAAATATCAACATTTAAATATCTAAATAAACATTAACTATTTTTATTTCGTATAAATAGCAGCAGGTATTTTAAATAATAATACACATGATGTTTTATAGTTTTAAAAAGAAAATTAATAGTAGTTATTAATTTTTAACATTTACCAAGTTCTTTAATGCAGAATACATTCTAAGATTAAATCAATAAGAATAAATTAAATTCATTTAAATAAAAACAATTAGAACAAGAGATAACAAAAAATATGACTACATAAAAAAAACAACAAAAATTTCCCGAAATAATATTTATGTACTAGTATATCGTTCAATTTACTAAATAAAATGTTAGTAGAATGGCACCGGTTTACAAAAGAAATTAATGAAGTGATTGAATTCTCCTAAAATAAACTAATGAACAGAGTTAAATTTTAAACAAAATTTAATAGATATACTCAAATGTCGAAGTACATGCTAGTAGTATACAAATAAAGTAGAAAGTCAATTTATATTAAGCATGATGAAACTCACAAACTTTTTTATGTTTACAGTACGTTACGAGTATTTCAATCACAACTCTACCACTTACATGGCTTCTTCTGCAGTCCTATACTTGCAATCATTCAAATTGTTTAGCAACGATTTGTTTGTACTAGAGTTTAATATTTTGTTTATTACAACTTTTGCAATAGAGAGATTTCACAGATTTTCAATATACTTGAATATGGTAAAAAAAAGGAATGGATATTTTAGCATACATTATGCGAGCATGTTTCAAATAAAAATGCAACACAATAAATTATAATATGCTTGAGCAGATTTCTGTTTTTCAGGTATAGTTATTATCACATTTGTTTTTGGCGCTATAATTTTCTTGTTCATGATGAATCAGACGCAATTATGATTTTTTTTAAAAAATTGTTGCAACTTCCCTAAAAAAGAATGAATTAATACATTTTTTTTTCTCAACGAATAAAGTGCATTAAGAAGTTGATATCGTATAAAAGTATTTCAAGAGTGGTGATGAAATATTCCCGATGTTCATTTTTGAGACAAGTAACGCCTATCATTTCGGGTATTTATTTATATAATTTCCAATCATTTTTTTCAAATCTCCCGCACTTTTTAAAGCCTTAAAATTCCAGTTATTATGTATTAATAAGAATAAATGAAGTCATTTTGTTTAATTTCATTTTTCCCAATGATTTTCAAAGTTTCAGTACTTTTATAAGAGTTTATCGAAGTTTGAATGAATATGTATAATTTCATTATTTTTCATTCCTTATTAAATCGTTTTTTTTATTAGATCTCTAATAAAAGGTGAAATGAAAAATAAATGTATTTTATTTAAATGAATTTAAATATGTATTTCTTCGTGTATATAATTTTATAATAAAATAATCATAAAATTTATCAACTCATATTAAATTAAGCTATGTCCTATGAAGCAAAAAATTGAGCATATGTGTTAAACTGACATCATATATTCAGTTAATTCTATTTGGCAGTCAATTATGTCACGCATTTAGGTTACGAAATCTTGACATGGTTATTCCGGAAATTTATTTTTATTCATCTAGGACACCATTGCTTTTCCCGTCAACCACACATTTTTTCAGTTAATTTTTTGTTTTTAAATTTTAATAACAAAGAAATTTTGAATTAGATTATAACTTTGAGATTAAGAAATTATAATTGAATTATGAAGAATTTGAGAAAAAATTAAATATTTGAAATTCATCTGGCAAAAGAAAATATAAAATAAATTATGTACTCATTACATATATATATATATATATATATATATATATATATATATAATATATATATATAATAGAGTATTTAAAATAATTTTCAATTCTATTTAAAAAAAACATGCCTAGCACAATATACTTTTTGGGTTTCTGTTGACTCTTTACAATCACATCGTTATAGTTACAACTGTCTTTATTTTCATGCACCAAGTTAATATAAGAAATGATACAATTTCACATATTTTTTAGTCATGTAATTCATCAAAAAGCATAACAGATTATGTATTTACGACTTTTCCATAATTCCTACATACTTAGTAACAATATTTCTTAGTATGTTAAACTTTTATTTTTTAATGCTACCTATTTAATAATCTATTTTTTAAATTCTTGAGCAATTTAAAAATGGATTAAGATTAGTTACTTTAGTATTCTAACCAAATATTATTTTGAATATGGTAATACAGTCATCAAATCAGTTTTTAACTATAAGGACACTTTAGAAGAGTAAAAATACTTTTACAACAAAAGCGAAGAATAAAATATTTTTAGAGATGATTAAATATATAACTAAAACATTTTAATGAGGTGGCCTCTAATGAACCCTAAAAGTAGATTTATATTATAATAATAAAACTTTTTTTTAACCAAACATAGTAAAACATACTTTTTTAATGAAATATTTCCCTACATTACAATGCAATTTTTGGCAAATGCTCTCTTGAATACTTAAGCTTATTTGCTCTAATAACGGCAGCTTATTATTTAAATTGAAAAAACGAGTCAAGTTCTTCAGTTTTACTAACAATTTTTTACTAATAGCTTTTATACTAATTTGTAACGAGAAATACAAATGAATGTTTTCACACAGTTTCAATAGCAATGGATTAAAATATGATTTTTAAAGCTTATTTAAAAAAATCGTAGTTAACTATTAAGTTATTTAAAAACTCTATGTAAACTAAAAATAATAAAATCAAATGTACTTACAAGGTCGAGAATGTTTTGACGACAATTTTGCGTCTCCTTCTGGTGGTGGTCTCTTTTGCGGTTGTGGTGCCCCTCTCCCATTCTTAAAATTGAAATAGCCGCTACACCCTTCGGTTCTTTCCCAGAGGTAACGCCCCGGCAAGGGTGTCTCTGTTTGGAAATCGAAGTTCCATCTCAATTTTTGACACTCCTTAATTTCTTCGGGAACATCATGGAATGTTGGGAGAGAGACGCCTTCTTCGAAGAAGATCTTGCGACAGATGGGTGACAGTGGCACTGAAGTCTCGGCCGTGGATGCTGGAAGATCAGGATTTTCCTTCTCGCTTTTCTTGTTCATCGTCATGAAAAATTCTCTCAAATATTACGAAAACCCAGCATTTCTGATTTTTGGAACACAGTTCACCTCAATCTCTTCACTAGTGGTTACACTTCACACCATCAAAACAAGTCTTTTATTACTATATTAAAAAGAACATTATTCATTTTTTTTAAAATGTCAATTACGGTTATTTTAAAAGATTACAATTGTTTTGAATAAATTAAGAAAGAGCTTCTCAGGAATTATAAGATTCAGTCGAAATTATGTCAGGAAAAAAAATTTCGTCACAGCTCTCATAGACAGCTTTTGGCCAATATTTTAATAATAAGTTAAAGTTTGGGGATGCAACACTTTGAGAAAACGTTTATTTTTAAAAGCTGTAAAATCTGATAAATACCCTTTTCTTTTCCATAATCTCCAATGAAGATAAAATGACTCCAATTCAAAATATCACACTCACTGTCAAATATGCACAATTGTCGCTTTTAATACCTGCAGACATCAACTTAATTTCAAAATTAGTGCATGCAACTGACTTTTTTTACATAAAGCAACGGTAACGGAAAATCAAAAAAAATTCGCTTTACCCGAAATATTTAACGCTTTTCAGATTTACATTTATGTGGTGAAACGATTTCAGCACCAGATGCACTTTAACCATTTTTTAAAATTTAAAATCTAAAATAACATAATAAAATAAATGCATTCACCAAAATAATTACACCTCTGCTCTACCTCGAAGCCACATCACACCGACCGAAAGTGGATTTTTTTTAATTTTTATTATAAAAATATTTAAATTTAAATGTTAAATTTCCACACACATTAAACTTAGTGCGCCGGCGCGAACGACACCACTCTGAACGTCATGCGGCTGGTAGAGTGTACACGACGTAAACAAAACTTATCGCTCACAACCAACGGTTGGATTTTCTACCCTCCCTTCGCGATTTTTTTTCTTCTTTTCTATTTATTACTTTTTTTCTTTCTCATCTTGACTTGGCGATTGCTTTGCAAGTCGTCACACGATGTAACCGAGCATGCGTCATTTTTTGAGAGAGTCAGAGGGAGGTGAGGGGGCGATGAGGCGAGAATCCGGGGACTCAGGGTTGCCAAACCAGGGTGATAATCTATTTGGCGATCGTCGCCAAGTTTTGAATTCAAAAAAAGGAGGAAGAAATCGGGTCGGATTTTTTTTTGTCCGTTGCGTAATCGTCGTAAATAGTGTTTTGGGGGTAAACAAACTGGAATAAAACCCTGTAAAGTATCGATTGATGTGGCTGGAGTTTGTATACAAATTTTTCTGGATTCAGAAGCTGATCATGATATGCCTCATTTTTTAAAATCTTTTTTTTATCTTGGCTGTATTATATACGGCATATTTTATTTCCGATTCTCATTTTTCAAAGCTTATAAGTCGTAAACAACTTTAGTTGTTTTTTTTTTATTCCATCCAGTCAATCTCAAATGTTGATCTTGAGTGACAAACGATTATTTTTACGCATTTTCTTGATTGATTCGCTGAGAATCTTTTTTTCTGATAGCGTTCTAGAAGAAATGTTTCAATATTAACAGTTTTCCAACGATCATTTCAATATATAAAAATGGTTGCTGCTATTTCAATGCATGAAATCTATATAAAAACTTCATTTTATTGCCCCATAAAAATTATTATAATATTTTATGTAATTTTATTAATTAATAATAATATTTTATGTAAAATTATATTTGTAGTGCTTAAATATCTGCTTAACAGTTATATGTTACATAACGGCGTACTTTATTTTCGCAAGTATTAATTTAATATTTATTATAAGCTTAGTTTTAGGTTTTGCAAAATAATTATGGTCACTCTCTTCTTTACTTATTAAAACAAATTATTTGGTCTCCAAATCATTTGCTTATTTACCATATTTCATATAGTTAATACTTGCAATCGTAATTATGTAATTTTTTCCCTAACACATAAAATGATGGGCGTCTATCTCACTTAAGAATTCTGGTCAGTCATCATAATCCTATTCTTTGAGCCGCTTAGTTTTTGCGGAAGCATACTTTTGTCCATTTTCACATATCCCCTTCCAAAGCAAACAAAAACGAACACACTTGTTTAATCCTCCTCCATCATTATTATGTAAGATTGTCGATAATAACTTCTTCACCGATAAAATATTAACGATTATTGTTTTATTTAGCGTGTGTAAATTATTGTACATTTGTTTTCATAATACTGCAACTTAATCTACATAGAAAATAGTTTTAAAAAAGTTCATCTATAAAATTATTTGTCGTTTTTGAATGAAATATTACTTAATGGAGATAATAATTACTATTTAATCGTAAATATTAAATTAATATTATGTAGGCATGCTTATCTGGAGCAATCCGAATAAGAGGTTTCTGCTAATTTTTAGCAAACATAAAATAAGGATTCATGCTTTATATAAGAGAAAATCAACATTTAACACAAGAATGTATATTTTTAACTGTGATTAAAATGAAGCCACAAAATAAAATTGCTATTATACCTCGTATCTCACATATCAATGATTTTTAAATTTTAAATAAATCAAAATAATATAAATAAATATTTTTACTCTTCTAAATTTCAGAAAAATTAAAGTTGCGTTTTTACAAATTATATAAAACAAAAAGATAGTCAAAATAAACCTGGATAAATAGAATTCTGTTAGATAAAATTTAAAAAAAAAAACTTTAATAATTGTAAAAGAAAGATGCTTATTATTTATTTTTAGGCTATGCGAATTAAAATTTTATAAAAATTCATGTTTAAAACAATAGAATTTCACAGGAAAATTTAATTTTGATGAATTATCATCATTTTTTAGTAAGAAGGCTTAAGCTCAGAGGCTGTTTATAAAATTACTGTAGGCTGTTTATAAAATAAATAGAAAAAAATGATAGTAAGGCTGTAAATATATTTTGATGCCTCAACCTAAATTTAAGAATGTGAATGTTTTATTACATTCAGTAAGCTGCTTTGCCACATCGGAAAAAAATGAAAAATCTGTTTTTAAAGATGTAGTTTTGAAACAAAAAAGTAAGATTACTTTGCCTGATTTTTTAACAATAAATTCGAATTATTTTATGCAAGAAATCTATTTTGTGCATGTGTTTCTAACATAGTTTTATGGTAAAAGTAAAACAAATAATTTCTTAACATAAAAGAAAATCCTTTTGGTAAAAAAGAAATAGTTATATAAGATCTAATTCGTATTTCTCTATTTTACGAACTATTTTATTACTTTATTAAGAACTATTTTTGTATTAATCTGTTCTTAAAGAAGTTTACTAAAAGGAGCGTCTATTGTAAACATGCACACAAATATTACTTTCAACAACTCTGTTGATTATTTCTGTACTATTTTGTTATATCTTATTAAATTTTATTTGTGTTTAATCTGTTAATTAAACACATAATAATCTGATGTTTTTAGCACTTTATTTATATCCCATCACGTGAGACATTGAAGAGTTAAATGCATAACTATTTTACTTGTAAATTCGTATATTAAAAGCCCACAAACAGGTGACGTCATTACTGATTAATATCTATAATGCATATCTATATTCAACACGGTAACAACAATAACAGTAGAAAATATTTCAAATTGCACCAAAATATGTGATTGGAAATAATGAATCATATGTTGTCTTCTACTAACGACCTAATGTCCTTCCAGTGGTATGTTGAGAAAGTTTGAGAAGCAAAATTCCAGCTCAGTGTTTGGGTCGTGTTTCGAAATTACAGTAATTTGCTGTGTTTAGCAGTTTCGCATCGATCGAAAAAAGGCAATCTGAAATTAAATGCAGGAAAACAGAAACAAATGTTGTATGTGCCCTTTGACAAAAGTCCTACATGTCTTAGAAATAATAGACTAATGCAATCCCATGGACAATAAAAATCTGGAAACAGAATTGTTTGAAACATTAACTCCAATCTCATTGGAAAATAACTTGAATAAATTTTGAGAATATAATTTGTTAAGTAGTTATAACACGTTGAATTTTCAATAGAAATAATAAAAATATATATATATATATATATATATTCGATAAGGTAACCTTAAATTATATTTATGCGTTTACTTTAAAAAACATCAAGGATATAGTTTAAAATCAAATAAAATTCTGTTATTATATAAGCATTTTGTCTGACAAAAAGAAGAAAATAATTTCCTGAACACAGAAAAAAATGTATATTTTACAACAATGTTACATTTTTTAAGTACAAAACTGTGATTTTCGTGTAGAAAGTTCTGTGGGACTCGTCAATGCACGGGAAAATTTCGTCGACGCTGTTAGAATACAAAATCAGTTGATATTGTTTGGATAGAAAATATTTCAATTATATCTTGAGGATTTAATCAAACAATCAAGACCACTATTATATCAGATGAAAAGGAATGGGAAATAAACATAAGGAAAGATGGCATGCTAAATAATCTTATATAAATTTATGGTAATTTTAAAGATCGTATAAATAATTTTATACACATTGCGAGCAGTTGAAGTTAAGGAAAAAGAATTTGCCCATTATTCAGACATTTAAACAAAAGATATTATCAAGAATAATAATTTTAGAAATAACTTTTATTGACGAGGAGAAAAATAATATTAGAGCCTCCAATGTGTACTTAGTTATTAATTTTAAATTAGCATTCGCAACTCATGCAACGAAATAAGAAAGAGTTTAATATAATTTTCATAAAATGTAATTTTATAATCACATAAAATACATTTTATTTAAACAAACATACACACACACACACACACCACTTAGATATTTTTAATTAAATATTAAAAAGGATTCATTTATATATATATATATATATATGTCCTACTTAAAAATTAAAAATTCAATAGTATTTCATTGAAATTTTGTGATGTATTTATTATTTAACGTGTACAAATGTATGTTAATATTTTTTACATATTTTATTTACATAGTTCATTTTCGCTTAAAATAAATGCTTTTCATAGTATTTTTATGCGAGAATAGATGTTGCGGTCTTCTAACGAGGATAATAAAAGTTATATTTTTAAAAATCAGCATAAGCTGTCACGAAACCATGTATTCATAATTTTATGTTGCTTTCTTTTGTTTACATTTTGTAGCGTCCCTTAGTATTTGAATAGCTGCGTACTTTATAACATAATAAAAAAATAAACGCGTTTTAGTTTAGTTGCTTCTACGAATTTGTTACTGGTGTAATTTATCTATATATTCTTGTAGCTCTCTGTAGCTCTCGATTAAGTTAATTATATTTTATCATTTATTTTTATTTAAATATACACAAGATATTGAGTTTGTTCTTCTATTACATTAGAAGAATTTTTCTTATTCTTACTGTATTAATCTTATTGTATTTTATTATCGTTAGTTGAAGCCACCATATTTAAGTGTTTTTCTTGGTAATGACATAAAATAAGAAATGTCTTGTTTGAACAAATAATTTGGCTAAACAAAATACTCGTGCATAATTTTGTTATCTAAGCTGTTAGATCTTGAATCTGCTTTGCGTCAAATAATCAGTGTTCTCAAATATTTAATCATTGATCTCAAATATAATCATTGTTCTCAATTATTAATCTTATAAATATATGATGATACTTTTCTATTCATATGCATTTATATTTTCAGCTTCCCTGTATTATAGTTGATCCATCCAATGATCAAATGTGTTAGTAATCTAAGCGATATTTTATTGTTTAGCAGTTCAGAAAGTATAAATACAACCTATATTGAGAATGCAAAGCTATGTATGATTGGGTAGGACAAAAAAAAGGAAAACTTTGAAAAGTTGAAATTTTTTTAAACCAATATCAGTAATGCTTTTCTGCATAGAGTTTAGTTAAACAACTCTTAACTGTTATAAGGTGGTTAGCCATAGACCATAATGTTGTTAGGTTGATTGATGTCTAGTTAACCACCAACAGTTTTTTTTTTCTTTTTTTTGCAGGAGTAATTGTCGTGTTTAAATATTCTTTTGGGAGGCTTTTTTTCGAGACAATTCGAAATGAATTGAACACAATAGACTACGTAACTTATTGTAAGAGAAACTTATCGAAAACATTCATATAAAGGTTAGTTTCCTACAATCAATTTGCAAACACACTATCAAAAACCTGTTTTGGAGAAGATAATCCAAAAATATTAACTTCATAAGCATTTTCTGTTTATCTTTTTACTAATAAATATTTGACTATGCATATTTTTAATAATTTCCACTGGTACTTTTGAAGTAAACTCAATAACTTTTGTGATCAAAAGAGAGTTGGTAGTTTCATCATGGTATCGCTGCTTGCAATCACTAATAGTATCCGCATGAGATTAATAGAGTTAAAGCCATGTCACTCACAGTTTCTGTCAAGCAACTGTAGTAGTTTACAAGACGATAATTGTCTACACTAACAATTTAATTACGTTAGGACTATGGCTTTGACTACTTTTGATGACGCAAAAATTTGAGAACACCTTCAATGATATGAACAACAGCAAATATAGAAGCAGAAATTACATGGCATATTTTCAGAAGAATTCCGGTCCTGTTTACCCAGTATCATGATGGTTAAATTTATGAAAACTATCACACATGATTCTGTAAGCAGTTGGGCAGGATCATCAACTTCTCAGAACGCAGTCGATATTGTTATACTAGATCCTTACCTGAAGATATGATATGAAGTGACTCTACATGTACGTCTCGGTCATTGCTTGTTCGATCTGACGGCATTTTGTAAAGAGGGCATTACATAACTGCTGTGTTAAGGTCCATAATTTTACCACTTACCGTTTGGTCAACAGTCCCCAATCGAATCTCTTCCAACTCCGGCTCGTCAATACACGGCAATCATTACGGTCGATGAAATTAGATATCGTGTTGAAAGTGCATTGGAAAATTTACCAGTACTTCTTCTATTCACAAGATCCCCATTCCGAGCAAGGACATTCCTCAGAGCTTTCTTCCATTCCATTGTTCTCTTTTCCAGTGAACTCTATTTGGTAACTTCTAGGTTCTTGAAGTCTTCATCAATACACTCTGCCCTCTTTAATCTGCGCCTTCGTCAAATTTTGACATTCAATTTCTATTTTCTACCTGATTGATTAAATTTCCATAATATTACTCTTGGCGCAGTATGTCCAATTTTGGATTTTGCGACATAAAACCCAACCAACCAATCAACTGATTAAGTTTAATAGCTTATATGAAGTGTTTTTATTGATAGAGGAAATCGCCCTGGTTTTAATAATTTCTAGAATATTACTTGTTATTTTTCTAGCATATTTTATTTGTATAATAAATATGAATTTCTTATACGAATTTCTTCCTAATGGGCAATAGTATCATTAATAAATATTGCAATATGCTTGAATAAATTTCACTATTAAATTTTGTCAATTAATTCTACTCTTATTTTATATGTTGTTATTTTGTGCCTAGTCTGCTAATATATGATACGCTGCTCCACTTTTCCATATGAACCATAATTTGATGTTGAAGTCAAATGGGGTATCAATGACATGTGTGTACCTCCTCAGTACACATGTCATAGATACCCCATTTATAGAGTAGGCAATCATTCACAACCCATTCATACAAGGAATAGACAAAGACAAGGGAGAGAGAGAGAGATAGTACATTCATACTCGAATTGAAATTAGAACCCAGGACCTCTCAATCTGCAGTCAGGCAAACTTGACCACGAGACAAGTTGGGCGGTTTTATTTTATGAATAACTTATTAGTAAGAGTTTCAGCGGACAGTAATGTCTTTAAAAGTTTAAAGTTGTGTTTGAATGAATTTTATGATGAAATCTTATCACTTTCTACTTTTATTTTACATATAAGGATTAATGAGAGAGAGAACCATTTAACTCAATTATTAATTTTTACCAGAATTTAAATTTACTAGAATGTGCAGGAATAAATACATGGCTTAAATAACATTACGGTGTTCCTATTGCAAACTCTTATTACTCACATAAACTGTGGAATATAAGTGAATTATTAAACAAAATAAAAGGTACATTATATTAATTTAAAAATAACGAATTATACTCATGAAAAAGAATTAACATTAAAATCCAACAATTAAATATTTAAACAAAAATAAATAGTTTTAATTACATTTGTTATGTTTTGAAGCTTTGCATTCTCTCTCATTTAATTTAAAATAATATAAAAATGCTTTAAACATATCAAAATGAAGACTAAAAATAATAAACATACAATTTTGATAAAAAATTGTACAAAAAAGAAAACTTACGATTATACAATGCATTAATAAACATTTAGAGTTCTTTAAGTGAAGAAAATTCTGTAGAAATTATCGATTAATCTGTTCTCATTGCCATTGGATTTTAACAAATGTTTTGTTGCTATCAATTTAATTAAAATGTTCTTAATCAATTTTGCAATTCCTATGCAGTTTACATAAAGCAAAAGTTTTTAATTTATTTCTAACAATTAACATATTTTATGGTGGAATTCTTTTTCTTGACATTTTCTTATAATTTTAGAAATATTTATTGAAATTTGGAATATTGATTCGTTGTAAGAAATAATAAACGTTTCATAGGAAATCATTCATAGGAAATCATTTCATAGGAATTCATTTAAAATCAAATTCCAAAAAGAAAACGATCTTAATTAAAGATAGATTTTAACTAAGGTGATACGAAAGAATTATTTTAAATCCAAATTATATATATATATATATATATACATTATAAAACTACATATTACAGTATTTAAAAACAGTGTTAGTAATAAGGAAGGTTTAATATAATTTAACCTTCTTATATTTTATGTATCAATGAAACGAGGATATTTACTGATATTATTCGTAGCGCGAGTTTTACCTGAAGATTAAAACATATTATAATTTATTTTAATGCAATTTTTTTATATTTACTGTTATCTTTAAAAATGTAAATTCACGAGAGAATATTATCCGTACGAAATCTAATGCAGGTAATAGAACTGATGAAAAGCATGGAAAAAAATGTCAAACGCAAGAGATTTTTTTGTGAATGAAATTGAATCCAACATTTTTTTCCCGAAACGATAACCTTCAAAAACTTGTGATTATAGTTTATTTAAAAAAAAAAAAAAAAGAGGTAAGCTAAAAAATATAATAATAAATAAATAAAATTCAACTTGAGCGATAATTCGCCAAAAGAGAGTAACTTAAATCAACTGAATCTTCACGTGTAGCGTAGTAAACAGAGGGAGCTGAGGTCTTTCAACTCATGGCCCGGGATAATTCAAATTCAAGTTTCAACCCTTTCGCCTCCTGCAATGTGCAATAAAAAAATAAAATAAAATAAAAAAAAGTAGAAATTCAAAGTAAGGAAAAAAATTGTAATAAATGAGCAAAAGAAAAAAAATAAAGTCGGAGTGAGGTTGAGAATTCTGGTTCCTCATTACTGTTTTTAACACGTGTGAAATTTACAAAAAAAAAAATAATAAATAAATAAATATAATCAAGTAAATGATGTTTGAAGTTTATAAAATTATGCAGGCCTCATAGGCGTTTGCTAAAAGTAAGAATAAATGAAAGCAAAGATTTAAATGTCTAAATGCTTTAATTATAATATTCCACGTTTTATCATAGAGTTTCAAACAGCCGTCATATAGAATAGCAGCAGATTAGAATTAGTAAGAATTTTAGAGGTAAATATTCATGCTATTATCAGTAATTTCCCACAACATTTTTGATGCCTATAGCGGTTATATTTAGATTTTAAACTCTTACATTCTTTTTATTAATTGAAAGAAAAGTTACTTGAATTTAATGTTTTCTTGTATTATTTATAAATTCACAACAATGTAAGAAATGATTAAAACTGTGAAAAACTAATGTTCCTTAAATATACAGGAATTTTTTAAATCGTTCAGTAAAATTTTATTTTGAATAATATTGATATACTTTACTGAAGAATATGCAAATGAGAAATTGTACATTTAAATACTTTTAACTTAGATATTAAATATATGTTAACTGGCAGATTTTTATCAGCATTTATTATTGTGATTTTAATATATTTTGCAGTTTTGAAAAACAGCTTAGAAAGTATCCTCAAATTTGAAGAGAAAAAAATTCTCGTTTAAATTTAGAATATACATTATTAATAATATAAATGCAAAAGATACATTTAAATTAAATGAAAATCTTTATCATAAAAAAATTTATAAAGTAATTCTACATGTAAATAAAAATTATTTTTAAACTTTTTCTTGGAAAGTAATTTTTTTATAAAAAATGTGAATTTTTTATTTTTATATTATAAATGAATTTTATTTTTATTAATTTTATTTATATACTTAAAGAATAGAATAAATATTTTTATCAGAACGAAAGTCAGCGTTATATAACAAGTAACTAACGAAATCGATATAATTTTGATGATTATGATCCAAGGTTATAAGAAAATGTATTTAATTATATCTCACAGTACTTACAATGGAAGCATATTATTGAAAAGTACTTTCATAAACTTCAGATAAGTTAAGGTAATAAATTTTTATTCTTTTCTATTGTTGCCATCAAAATCTTTATTATTACTTTTTCTTTCTGGTGTTAATGCTTATTTGACAATTAAGACTGATAATAAAGGTTATCTTGCTCATATTAATTAAGGTAAGTATAAAATTAATTAAAATTAAGAATAAAATTAAAAGGTAAGTTAATTAAAGTATAGTTTGAATGTTAAGTGAAATAAATGTATTTTTAATTAATTTTGTTAGTCAAAGTGATTCATGAAATTTCAAATTTTCATGAATTTGACTCAAGCACTCTAGTCAGAATTCTACGAATTGTTTACCTAGAATAACAAATTTCTTGAATCAAAAGACGCCAGATTTGTTCACAAAATATTTATAGCTCATTAAGAATAAAAATTATGAAGATTTTAGAAACTGTGTGTATATATCTGAATCAAAATACAGAAAGGAAAATTAAAAAATACTACATAATTTTAATAGCAACACAATTATGATGTAAATAGAAATGAAATTAAAAAACCAAAATAATATTTAAACATAATTAGTAGTTAATTTATTCATTTAGGGAGATAAAATATGGTTTAAGTGGAAAACATGTTTTATTTCATAAAATTGTATTTTTTTTAAATTTCGAGTCTAGTGTAGAATGAAAATATAAGAACTAAAAAAAAGTAGCTCAAAGAAATTTCAAGAAATCACTGATTATGTACCGTAAATTGATATGCATTTTTAATCAATAATATATAAATGATCACGATTAATGAAAGAAAACATGCGGTATAAAAGAGGTGTTAAATCCAGGGTATGGACAAAGGGCAAATAGTGTGCAAACGTTCTAAACACCAAGTTACAGGAAAGCAAAAAATGTCGAATTGTAAACATAAAAAGACTCAAATTAATCGCATTCTAATCTGAGAACGGATCAAATATTAGGAACGCTTCCAGAAAAGACAAGATAATATTTTTTTGTAAACATATGAATAACGTTATGAATATTTTCTCAATTAGGAATCTTTTATTGAATTCCTACAGAAAAAGAAAATTTTAATTATAAGGGAATAAGTCAGATATATAACTTTTTAAAGACTCAAATACAATGTCTCACAAAAGTGATGGGACACTTGTGCTTTATAGAAGGAAACTGTAATAAAATAAATAAAAAAATCATTTACAAATTTTTTGTGGGTGTGTTTCCTATTTAAATTTAGTAACAATTATTACATAACATACATTTTGTCAAAATATTAAAATATTAATTTAATAAAAATATAATTGTTTAGAACAGAGCAAAAAATAGCTCACATAAGTGATGGGACACCATTTGATGTGCAACAAAAATTGTCTGAAATAAGCAATAAAAATATTTTTTGAGTGTTTTATTTTTACTCAAAAGCAATTGGCAATAATTTATAAAATCGTCTGCAATATTTCTCTCCAGATTGTTTTGGAATTTTTGTGTTTTTTAGCTGTGTGCAGCCATAAATGCTAAGCGGAAAGAAACTTCGCCTGAAATTCGAAAATTAGTTATTAATTTGCATATTGAAAGGGTAAAATCTATTCGAGAAACTGCTGAAACAGCTAACTTGAGTCATTCAACAGTTTTCAATATCATAAAACGATATAAAAAGAATCATATGACTCAGAATAAAAGAAAACATGGCTGACCATCAAAGCTATCCAACGGAATAAAGCGAATTGTCATTTGAATTATTAAAAAAAAAAAAAAAAAAATCCAATAATCAGTGCTCCTAAAGTTGTTGCTGATTTATAAGCAATATATATATTGTTAATCCTAAGACTATTAGAAGAGTAATTCGATCTCTCTGTGTGTGTGTTGGATATCACGGTAGAATAGCCAGGAAATAATTCTTCATAAGTGAAAAGAACAGAAAACTCAGAATGGCTTTCGCAAAATCCAACATAAATAAAATTTTGATTACTAGAATAAAGTTATATTTGCTGATGAGAGTAAATTTAATATATTTGCTTCTGCCAGTAGAATCTTGTTGTGGAGAGGAGGGAAGAATTTCGTAAATAGAACTTGGTGCCAACAGTATAACATGGTGGAGGAGGAGTTATGGTATGGGAGTTGGTAATCTTGTTTTTATTGACAGTAAAATGGATCAGTACGAGTATATTGACATTTTGAAGCGAAATTTGAAATCTTCAGCACGAAAATTGAACCTTCAAAACGATTTTAAATTCTACTAAGTCAATGACCCCAAATACATTGCTTTGAACGTTAAACTCTGGCTACTGTATAACAGTCCTGAAATAATAAAAATAATAAAAACACTACCACAATCTCCAGACTTAAATCCCATAGAGAATATTTGACAAGAATTGGAATCAAGAATTCTCGAACACAACATTTCTTCAAAACAACAATTAAAATCGGTACTTCAAGAAGAATGGGGTAAAATCATTCCAGAAATCACAAAAAAAAAAAAAAAAAAAAAAAAAAAAAAAAAAAACCCAAGAAGATTAAATCATGTTTTAAAAGTAAAAGGAAGTCCAGAAAAATATTGAAACCTTTTAAAAAGTAAAATTTTTGGATAAATATTTGATGAAAAAGTAAGTGTCCCATCATTTATGTGAGCTTTTTTTTTTGTTCCTTTCGAAACAATTGTATTTTTATTTAATTAATATTTTGACAAAATATATGTTATGTGATAATTGTTACTAACTTTAAATATGAAACACACCCACAAAAATTTGTTCATGTATTTTTAATGTATTTTATTACAGATTCCTTTTTTAAAGCACAAGTGCCCTGTCACTTTTGTGAGACACTGTATCTGAATATTCTAGAATTTAATTCCACTACAATTGTTCACAGAGAACTTCAGGAGTGCAGAACAAATTGGGATTGTATTCGGATAAAATACGGCGTTAGTACATTGCAAATAAATACATTTTTCAAAATTTTGCGAAATTGGATTCTTTTTTCTTATGAAATAGATCTCCAATAATTAATTCATTGAATGTTTGAATTAAGTTTGAATTTCAACTCATTTTTGTTTAAGTTTTAATGTAATGAATTCTATAGATACATTTTTTAAAATTCTTAAGAAGAGAAAAATATAGTTATTTAAAATATCAAGAGAGAGTGGCAAGTCGGGGAGAATGCTTACTTTACAGCGACACCTAGAGACTTTTTTTTAAAATTTTCTAAAATCTGTCTGTTGACATTTTTTTTCAAGTGTCGCAACATATAGATTTTTGTAAATCTACAAACGAAAATAAATCAGGAAAAAAAATCGTACCATATTCATTGCCTTATGTTTCCTCAAAATTAAATAGAGATGAATAATATTTTTGTTTTAATTTTTCTTGGTAATTAATACTAAATTTATTTTCAATGTTTATATTTTTTTTTTTTTTTTTTTTTTTTTTTTTTTTTTTTTTTGCTAATTCAAAATTTATTTGGTAACGATTTAAAAGTCTCTTACCTTATCTTGACTTTTATAAAAATAACTTTTAATTTTATTTATATCTCTTTGATTTGATAAATTTAATTATAGAAGATAATATCGTTCCCAATAACATGCGAGAGAGACAGAAAGAGAATCTTTAATTCTTTAATGCTTCGTCTAAATGAAAAGGCGTGCTGTTCTGTTATTCAAATATATACATTTCAAAAATTTCTAAATTATTTTTTGAGCTATTTCATTTTTTTAACAAAGTCATTTATAAACGAAAGGTTCAATTTTGTCACAGAAAATATTTTCGTACTAAAATCTTTTGTGCACGTTATTTTCGTAGGTTTTAAAATTTTTTTCTAATGTAGATATCTGAAGATAGACGAATGCCTAATTTTGATATCAAATTTAAAATTTAAACGTGTTTCAATTTACGAAGCATTACCAATAATCCATTGTGTATTTTTAGGACGACATAAATACAAAAATACAAGCAGTAGATTTCTCTCTGTTGAGCTTTAATATATATGAAAATATATGAATTTTTATTCATTTATTTCCATATACTTATTTATATTCTTTATAAGCTTTTGTGTTTACAGAATTAAGGTAATTTTCCCCCGTATTTTCGAAAGCTAAAGTACTTCCATATAGCCATAGTGCAATACAATACAATTAATAACTAGATTTTTCAAAACATATCATTCTGTTTATTAGTTAAAAGAAGTATATTAGATTATAGCTTTCCCACTTTTTAATTCTTTATTTTGAAAACATGAATAAAATTTTAATATAAAAACCAGTCTTTCTCACATATTTTGTTTTGAGCCACATATTTACTTTTGTTTTACCAGTATATTACGATGCTCTGGAAGTGGAAAATTGGTGATGAAGTGGAAAATTGGTGATGCTTTTTGGATGAAATCCAAAGGAAATACACATTTACTATATTTTCAGAACCACAAATTACTTATATAAAAAGCGCAACTCATAAATATCCTATCTTGTGGATACGAACTGATACAGTCCAGGGAAGAAATTGAAGACCTAACTTTTATGCTTTCATGAATATTATTTTTTATCTATGCAAATTACAAGCTCTTTATATTTTGGATACATAAAAGCAGAGTGGAATTATTAAAAATTTTATATACGCAATCTCATGATAATAATACTTGATAATGCGGATAAACTTTATAAAATTACAATTTTAATGTACAGTATTAGCCCATTTACCACATCCCATATAAAATATAATTCAAAATATTCTTTCTCATATTATTTTCTTATAGATAGTAGACTGCATCTATTCAAGGGAGAAGGTTAGGTAAATCCTAAGCATACATCCTTGCAAAATGGGATGGCAGAAATGCAATACTGGTCTCTTGTAATCCATCAATCACAGGGTTAGTACCAAAAGTTGTCTGATGAGAATATCGCTGTCTTAAATTCAATCCTAGATTCTGGTGATTTTATACCGTATGTCTTGATGATTACTAAAGTAGGTTTATTAGAAGATATGACAAATATCTTTCAATTGGGCATAAAAATTATTTTCAAATGTAATAAAAGAATTGCATCTTCAATCATGATCACCAGCTCATTGCACTGATATCGATGATAGTTAAAAAAGAATTGTAATCGGGGACCTAAGATTCGTGCACAAGATTCTATTCTCTCAAGTTTTTATCTCAACCAGATAAGTTAAAATACACACGATTTTTTTACATGGTTTTAAAAGCGCTTTGACAATGAAATAGTCATCTTCCCGCCACAAAAACAAAACATTTATTACTCAGACTATTACAGCAATACAGTAAGCGAGAGCATGCAATTTTTCTTCATTAAGTACATCTACTAAAAAAAATCTGTGTTTTAGACTTATTCATCTCCTACTCTCATCCTCCAATCTATAGTAAATAAGCCGATTTAGGAATCGAAGACTGTAAAACGATTTCAAGGAATGACTTATAGAATTAAGAAGAATTGCTCAGTCAAACATAATTGCTCTAAAAAGAAGTGAATTGCCGCCTGTCATCATTATGATTATTTACGACCCAGAGCTTCATACATTTAACTGCAGACAGAATGGGACTCACAATGGGGATGAAGGATTTAACGGGTCCTATCCGTAAAATAAGAATGAAATGAATGTTCTATGAATAAAATTCACAGCGGGGGCGTTTCATCTTCGCTTGAAATCATTTGATCACTCATAAAAAGTAACAATAGAAGCTGCAGAAAAGAAAAAAATGCCTTCTTAGGTGATGAATGTCACCACAAAGGAATGATGTCATTCAAAAAGGATGGTACTTAAACTAATACATCTGAATACTTGTGATCTCATGGAAGCGATGAAAGCTGATCCCG
Source organism: Latrodectus elegans (assembly GCA_030067965.1). Lineage (NCBI taxonomy): Eukaryota > Metazoa > Arthropoda > Arachnida > Araneae > Theridiidae > Latrodectus > Latrodectus elegans. Next base: position 50,697,658 of record CM057815.1, on the reverse strand, counting down.
GAAGATAACAGTGATTTCAGATAAGGGATTAAAAGAAGTTAGAAAAAAAGTAAAAATGTGGGTGATTAAACAGGAAATATTTTTGACTCCATTCAACTGGAATAATCATACTAAAAGAACAACTTTGACGGTTAGAAACTAGAAGCACCCTATTTCGAATGAAAATCGAAAAGAGCTTCACAATAAGAAATTGTTGCATATAAATAATGAATACTAAAAGAAAGTTTCCAATATTTACACAGTAGTCCTTTAAAAATGTGGTAAATTTTGATATTGGGGTTTACTATTTTTTTTTTTTTTTTAACCACACTATATTTTCTTGGAAACTTTAAGTGAAAAAAAAAAGTATAGTGAATTGGTCTTAAAACATTGATATATTTTATTTTCATGAAATTTCAGTTGAAAACTATTTTCGAATATGTATATAGCTTTCTTTTCAATTCAATTATTCTTCATTATAACTATTGATTGCCTTCTGTCTCTCTTATTATGTACTTCATGGCTTAAAGCTGCAAAAGCTTGTTGCGAAATCGCTATTGTCATTTTTTCCCCACCTATCCAGGAGCTTCGTGTTAAGCTCTGTATGCCATTCAACAAATCCTGGCTACATATACCCCACTTTAAGTGGTGTGGAAATTTGAAAAGGATGAAACTATCCTGGTTATTAATCTTAATATATATATATATATATATATATATATATATATATATATATATATATATATATATATATATATATATATATATATATATATATATATATATATATATATATAGTTACCGATGTAGTATGTAACTATAGTTAATTTTGATTAATTTAAGTAATATCAAATACAAATAAAAATGATATATTACAGTAGAGAGTGACAGAAGAAATAAGTGAATTACAGCAAAAGATTTATAACCCTCACAAAAGATTACTGGAGTTTAAAAGTTAGGATACTTCTGAAGCTAATTAAATATAACGAGAATAGTAATAAAAAAAATTCAATATTATATTCTCACGTATAAAATGTTTTGAAATTGGTAAATTTGCTTACTCATTTATCTTAATTTGGGGAACCTATAATTTATTGTTAATATTGTACTTGTAATGAATGTATAATGCAAATGTTTCAAAATATTAAAAACTTTGCTGTTTTTATTTAAACATGAAGGGCATTTTAAACCAATTCTGTTTATATGACATTCTAGTAAGGAAGAAACAGATATTAAATACTTAGAATGTCTGTAAGAGATAATAATATGTAAATTTTCTTTAAAAAACATATTTATATAAATCACATCTCACACTTCTTTAGATCTTAGTTTTTAAATACAATAATTTCCCCTATAACACGGTACTCTTATAACGCTTTTTCATATTTCGCGATTTCATAACCCTGGTACAACACGTGTTTTCCACCACCGTTGATTTCCCAAGTTAGATTTCTATACTCAGAAACTGATAATGATTTGTGCAGTTTACAGTCAACTTCGCGCATGTTTGCACACTGTGTCAATTGTACTCTAATAAACTAAAATAAAAATATCTAATTGAACTTTTTGAACATTCTGCTAAAAAAAAAAAAAAAAAAAAAAAGATGTCGCTTGAACGTTATTTTAAATACTTCCTACAGAAATAAACATGTAATAAAACTGTTTTTGGTATTATTTGAAATTAAAACTGTTTTGTAGTTACATTTGTATAAGTTTTACATTTAAACTGTTCTTAATTTGATTTTAATAAAACGCGCTCGTTTCGCACGTTCATAATATAGTTTTTCCTTAATATTCAAATGTAAATCTCCTTTAACGGCAAAATAGAAACGGGAATCACCTGTACATAACGCGTTATACGAGGTCATACGAAAGCGTTTTACGAGAATTTTCGTATAAACCGTTTTCATATAACGCACAACTAATATACCGTGTTATAGGGGAAGGGTACTGTAAGTAAGAAATGAGATTCTAGAGACACGTTGTTACGTGTCTCAAGAATCTCATTTCCTTAAAATTCTGTACTTCAAAATTATGAATAAAAGCTATATTTTTACTAAGAAATTATTAAATGAAATAAAATGTTTTAAAAAATACTATTTCAACAGGAAAAAGTATGAATATTCATGAAAAGTGTGCAAGTAAAATTTTAAAGTTAATAACTTAGCTTAGAAAAACTTAATTTCAATTTATTTATTTCATTGTACTATAAGTAAATAGATCGGTATAAGAAAAGTAAGAAACATTTATTTACAAATTTATAATTAATGTTTTTAAGTACAATTAAATATGGATTATATTTACTAATGAACCTATGCTTTAATCACAAGCATTCAAAAGCTTAGAGTTTTGTTTATTCTAGGCAATTTAAAATTTTCTGAGATCATTAGAAGAATAACTTGGATTACTATATGCTGTCTTTAAGACACACTAGATGTAAATCTGTTTAAGCGTGTACGAAATGTTATGTTTCCATGACAAACGTAAATTTCATATATGTTTTGAAGTGGTCTTAATTGCTTCCATTTCTGTGAATCAGATTTTCAGTTTAATTTAAAATACAGTCACACGAGGAAAGTCGATTTTTTTGCACGTGAAACCTTTGTTGTCATAATGAATTTAAATGTTGATGAATAGCAAAAATAAGTACACATCACATGAAATATGCACACCTCAAAAACGTTTAAATCGCTAATAAAGTTTTGTTTTTTAACTTTTTAAAAGCCAAAAAACAAAAACTTTAATATCAGATTGTGTCCATTTTTTTTTAAAACACATTTCTGAATAATTTTTATGTGATGTAAGTTTACACTGAAGCTTTGTGTTTAGTTAATAATTAATTAAAGATGAGTTGAATTCTAAGTATATATTATTGAACATTAAAATTGTTAAAATAAGAAAACTATATGCTAAACACGTAAAACTTAAATGTGAAAAAGAAAAGATAATGTAATATGCAAATGATTAGTTTTTCTCAACCCTTTAAATAGGAGATGGCATAATTTGAGAGATGATCAAGTTAGGAGATCGATTCTTGATCAGCAGACCCCCAATACTTAGTCTGCACCCCAAGAGATATCATTTCAATTGGAAGACATTGCGGTCACGCCTAGTTTTAACGTGCCCCAGCCGCCATAAGTGAACACGACAGGTCTTCGGTTAAGCCTCGATTCGGACTCACTATCTTTCGATAATGAGATAGACGCCCTAACCAACCAGGCCTTGGCAACACACTAATATATATGTAATATATAATATTAATTATGGTCTAATACTGAAATATTGCAAATATTAATTCACTATTAATTTGAGAAATATGCACATAATGATATATCTATATATATATATATATATACACCTAAGCAATAATATTATTATATTAATTAGTCATTCTAAAAGAAAACATATATTTCAAAGCGTAAGAAAGTTAAATTTCATTCTTTTAGACACGACAATCTTTTTAATTTCATAATTTATGTATCTCTTTAATAGTTGTTGTCATAGCCATTCATCAATATCAAATAGTGTTTGTTTCCTGCATCAACCTTTTAAAGAAAAGAAAGTCCAATATGAAGGAAAATTTAAAACTCATATCATTCATTACATAATTATAAACGACTAATATATTTTATAAAATTTACTGACGATGAAATTTGAAACTATGAGCTTATTTTATTTACTACATATTGTATGAAATTTTCTGCAATGTATTTCTTAAAATTTCAAAAAGAAAACTGAATTTTTATTTCAATGGGAAAAAGTACGTGTAAGATATAATGCATAATAAATTTAAGAAAAAATGTTTTTAAAATTTTGTTTTTTTAAGACTAATTTACCAAAATTTTGCATTTACTTTATACTTATAACAATTGTACAAAAACCAGATTCCTTTATAGATTTTTTTTAATGAAAGTTAATAATAAAATAAAAATGAATGATTCAAATATTTAATCAAAATAAAATTTTACATTTATTTATTACATAAAGCAATAAAAGAGAAATTAATATTTAGAGTTCATTTAATAAAGAATAATCTATCTTTCGAATAAAACTCAATAAAAAATTTAACATGAAGATTTCTTATTCTTGTAACGAATGCTACATCCTTTCGATTGAACTCATAACAAAGAATTTCATAATAAAAATTAAAACCTTCCACACCCAACAATTAAAAAAATTCGGAAGAACCACAACAGGCAAAATTCGTTGTACTTAATAGTTTTGTCTTGCAGACTTCAAATACAACTGATAAGTAAACACTACCATCTTTTATTGGTATCTCTAACAGTTTGTTCGGTACCTCTTAACCTCGCCCTTTCTTTAATTAAAAGAGGAGAAGAAAAAAAACCGTTGAATTGAGGAACTTTCTTTTCACAGACTTGTAACTTCTGATGCGTAGCAATTAAAAAAATCCGTTGCAATCCATAACGCACCGTGCGATATTGCATGTGTTCTACGCACGGCTGCTTTGCGCAGTAGAGCACAAAAGAAAAGATATAATCAGGGTTGCCAGATACGTACTTTTGGAGGTGATTATCGTTTGATTTTTTTCTTTGTGTAGCTAAGTTTCATTTTTCAAACAGCCGACGATTTTTAAACTTTCATTATTAAATTTAAATCGATAGAAACTGAGTGATACGATTTAGAAAAGAAATTTAGACCTTCAATTTTAAAGAAAAAATGTTTCAGCCTTAAATGTAATGAGCGTAATGATTTCCCGTCTCATTTCCGATTTCTATCACGATTTGACATCCGGGATTTCGAAGTCTTCACGTCTTAAAAGAGGAAAGTAAAAAAAAAATGTCGTCAACCGACCAACACAGACAGATAAAACACATTCCCACCATTAAAATGTATTTCACACGAAAGAAATAAAAGATATCGACCAAATGAGAAATGTTATAACAATGAAGTAAATTATTATTTAGAGTGGAGGAAACATAAAGTCACACGGGGGAATATTGATAAATATTGTACATATAAGTATAATATATTAGAAACTTGAATATACCCAAAATAAATACGAAAATAAAATATAATGTGAATAAAATTTAATAGTAGAGTATGAAAATATTAGTTATTTCAAAGTAATATTAAGCCGATTAGATTATGAATTTATTTCGTCATTTTATTTCAATGGAAAAAATATTGTGTTAAACTGAATCGGGGACTAAAAAAAGTATGTATGATTATAAACATCACACACATAATTATAAAGTTTGAAATGAAATTAAAAGTGTTCATTTACATGAAATGAACTGTCTTATAAGTTATTTAATAATTGCTTTATGCAACTAAAGCAGAACAAATTATCTTTGAAAACAAAGCAAATATTCTTTCACAATTTATTTAGTAAATATACAGCTATTTAATAATTTTTTATATACAATTAAAGCAAAAAAAATGTTTAAACAAAACAAATACTCTTCCACTGTTGTAAAACATCCTTTATTGTCAAACTACGAATATTAACAATAGATTTTAAATTATTAATATTATATTTTAATTTTTAGAATAGTTAACAAATTATTTAATGAGAATTTATTTTTTTTATATAATTTTTTTTAACAGTCCGAGCTTTAAATGATCTCATTTGATTATCTTATTGTTACTTACATTGTTGGAAACAGTGGAAAAACTGTCATTTCAGAATTACACATTACTCATGTTTTTTGCATGAAAAATTCCTTCATTCCTATGCCGGGGTGAAAAAAATGGGCATTTCAAATTCTCGAGATACTTCCACCCATAGTACTAAATCCGAAAATGCTGCTCGTGAGCTTGCAGCTCGCAAATTCATTACAGCTATATTGACAAAGCATGCTCAATTTCGGGAAGATTTTCGATGCATAGATTATTTCATTGAGGTACGTAAAATAAATTTATTCTCTCTCACACACACAGTGTGCATGAATTTAAACTATTCGACGTGTCTTGATTTACTATTCTATCTTCGGAATTTCTGTTTCATTTTTGTTATATATAACTAGTTTTCTTGTAAAGAAATTGCTCACATTTTCATATTCATCATGCCCAAATTTTCAAATACTTGCTTATAGATAAACTGTATTTAGAGAAGAAATGTTTTTACTAATTCCATAAACTATACATATCATTCATACAACAATCATCATCTTATGCTTTTCTTATCAGATGCTTTTCGACATCAACTAGAAGACATAAAAGATAACTTTGAATTGTGATTAAACGTTCTCTAAATGATTTTAAACAGCTTTAAATGTTCGTTGCTGACCAGGCTCAAGTTGTAAACTTAATAAAATTTGCAACATTCTGTCCATTATTGGCGCCTCTTTTAATCTCTGTTTAATTTTCTATAATAAAACAGTTGTACTTTAAACTGCTTATTTATTCTTATAATACTAGAGTTAGGGACAGAAATCTGATCATCTTTGGAGGAAAAAAGATCATGATTGATGTAACTTCAATCAACACATTAGATGAACAATATAATTTCTTGAGAAGGATATTCTCTGTAAAAGTAGATAAAGATATTGGTAGATGTATTTGAATATTACAATTTATATCATAGAATACGTGAAAACCTTTTGTTTTATATCAAACGTTCATGACATTAAATTCATATCATTTTAAATGGATTGCTTATATAATTGATTTCATAAGGCCATTGATATAAGAAGTGATTTCTTTTAACAAAATATTTTCTAATTACAGTTACTGAATGGTTACATGACTTACCGTTTGTGATTAAATAGCATTTTTTGGCATAATTGCCTATCGTCAGGATTTTTCAATATGTATGAAGTTCAGATACGAAAATATATTGATAAAACTGATTAAATATTAAGATATTATATTGATTAAAATCAAATATTTGTCCTAACGAAATTTAAAATAAAATTCATGTTTATTATTATAAAATTTTAAATTCTCTGTTGAGAAAAATGTGTTGATTACAATAGTAGACGATAGGGTTTTATCCAGTTTTATGAATTTAGAAATTAGTTTTCCTGAAATATTTATAAATTTTATTAATAGCTTTGCTCTTGATTGTTAAAATTTACACAAGAAAGTTAGTTTGACTGAACCATAAATCATTGCTATATAAACATGAAATATAACAAATGTTTGATGCTGCTAGTTTGAAAAATTAGCATAAAAGTTTACTCGTAAAATATTTAATATCGGTGAAATTTCAAAATAATAAAATGCAGTGAAATGAAATGTATTGGTATTTATAGTGTTTCTTGAAGTTCATTTATTTTTTTAAAAAGTGCGAAGTTGAAATTTATTTTTCTCTTTTTATAATAAAATTATCTTCCTAAATTTAATCATTTTGATATTTATTAGATACATTATCACACTGTTTATAATTAACAATACAGTAATTATTATTGGAATTTATTTTCCTTTTATCAGTTTATGATGAAATTCAAAGTAAAATCTATTGATCCACCTCTTCAATAGGAATTCTGAGAAAGTTGTTCATATCTTATTTTTAAAACAATGCTATTTGTGTACATCTTATTCATTAAAATTATTAAACATAAGCACTTAACAGTAAAAAAAAAGCTATTTGAATGCAAAACCTAAAATTAATTATATATTAACTGAAATAGCAATCGCATTCAGTTCTATTGTAAGTAAGTCTCAAATTAATATCATTTTGCAGAATAGAAGCTAAGCAATAACTCATAAAAATGTGAGCTCTAGTTTCCAATACGAAGAGAAGTAACGATATTGAAGTAACAACGATCCATTTGATGTAACCTTATTTTTTTCGGTAAAAAAATCGTATTGTTTTTAAACCATTGTTTTCCTCGTCGAAGAGGCATTCTATAGTTGTGCCTTAAAATATTATTATAATAAAATTTTACTAAATTTATTTTAAATAATTGAACGTTAAAATATCTAGTATGGATGAGTATTTTACGCTGGCTCAGTTCAGTTCAAATTTGCTGATTCAATTGACTTTAAAAAAAAAAAAGTACCGTAAAAATGACAGCTCCTCAAAACAAATGACAAGTTGCCTGAGACAAAAAAGAAAAAAAAAAAAGTACAGATTTAAATAATGCAACAGATCAAGAAGTATGCTTGGCATTTTAAATTCAACTTTTCTTACTGTTCTTGCAGTCTTATTTTTCATACTAATCTAGTTCGAAAACTTTCGACACGTGTTGCAGATACCACCGTGCAACTTGTTTTCTGTTAAGAGTGTCCCGTAAAACTGTTGGCACCGTAATAAATTTGTAAGCTCTCACCGGTTTTGTGGTGAGATAGGAAAAGCTGACACATTTATTTTAAGAATGGGAGAAACAAAGGTTGTTTTCCTTTCATCAGATGAAAATGAATACTTCCCAAGACCGTTGAAATGTCTGAAAAAGAGAAGAAAATGATGAATTTGGATTTTCCATATTGGTCTGGCTTTTATAGAGCTCTTTTCACAATCATAAAAGCAATGTTTTATAAATGAATATTATGTTTAGTATTACTCATAAATAAGTAATTTTATATTGTAAATAGTACTTTCCAAATAATCTCCTTTTCACAGAAAGTGTTTAAACAATATCGTATACCTAAAAAAGAAAAAAGATTTTGAAATTAAAATTTGCTCTTAAATTAAGTAACATTTTGAATATTAAATTTACCATATATGAATTCACTACTAAATAAATTAAATGAAAAATCAATAAGAACTGTGTGAGCTAAAAATGCCTAATTTCTTTATTTTTCTCTGTTTTTTCAAACAAAAAGTTATGTTCAATTAAAAAGTAATAAGAAATTATACTTTTGCAAGAACTTTTTCCAGCAAAAGAATTAAACCTATTAACTGTAAATACAAATCTGAGCAAAATTGTCATTTTTTAAGAATTAACCGAAAAACGATATTTTATAATATATAGTTTGTTTTCCTTAAATAAATTATACTTGTCTACATATATATATAAATAAACTGGAATAATTATAATAAAAATTGGTAACAATAATTTATTTACAACTAAAAAGTTTTATTGTTATACTCTTGTATTAAATAGTTTTCAATGAGCTATTAATAGATTATTTAATAACAACTTATTTAATTTTCATAATATAAAGTGAAATTTTGTTTGTTTCTAAAACAGTTCCTTTCCTCTTCAATTTTTAAATTTTTCAGCGAATTAACTTCAATAATTAATGCATTTGGTTCATATCTTAGTTTACCCTAATTGTAACTCAATAATAAAAAATCAACCAATAATTTAAAATAATCATTGCTTAAATATTATAGGAATTTAAAAAATAAAAATAAGGCTATGTTTTGAGAGATTATAATACAAAATATGATTATGAGTGAGTGAGAATGAGAGATAAATAGTTATATTATTAACTACATTTTATATCTATACAGATATTTATTAACAATAAGATCGCTTATAAAGTAATTTAACAGGAGAGCAGGTGAGTTTTCTGTATAACATTGTGCATGGTGTATTTTATTTTCTTGTAATCACATTTTTTACTATAAAAAATAATAATAAATTGACGTTTGAGAAATTCGAAAGATGGTGAAATAGTTTTAAAAATTGACGAAAAATTGTTAATTCACATAGCCCCGCATTTACGGTTTTATCATGAGGGATGACAACTTGGCTATGCTATCAAAAGGCTATTTTCTCTTCTACTCCTTCACTGGGGAGGCTACGTCAAGGTGTGTGCGAGGTATGTGTTGAGCAATTAAACCCCAACTTTTGAGAATGATATATTTATGGCAAACCACATGTTATACAAAGTGATTTGGAGTCGAATTTCGAGGCATATCTGGAGGTTGTCCTTTCTTTCTTTGATCTTCACCGACAACAGATGGTTTTTTTTTTGGGCTGGCTTTATTCCGGTTGAGCTTAGGCTAACCTGTTAATATTTCCACAAGAGGGAAAGTAGAGTATGAAATTGCTTAAAAATGTTGTGGAAATCCCAGGAACAATTTATGTTATCGGGTCAGGGGTGTGTCATTGGCGTTTTGTGCAGTGAAACCATTTCATTTTTTTTAAATGGAAAAATTGATTTTTTTTTTAAATAAAAAATTAAATTCGACGTATTTAAAAAAAATCCATTTGAAGATTTTTCTTTTGTTTTTCAATAATTGTCAAAATAGCTTAAGTGACTATTTACACAAATTAATATAAATCCAATAGCAGTTAAAAAGAGATTTTCTTCTTTAACTTATCTTCCAGCTTCTCTGATCTCTATTATAATTTATTACATTTATCCTTCTTGATTTCTGATTCATATTTCTTCTTCTTCTGATTTCTGTTACACATTTCTTCCTCTTTTGATTTTTATTACAATTTATTACATTTATTTTTATTCTGATCTCTTTTACAATCAGAGCATAAAATTTTTATAACATGTTTTTGACACCTCCTTGCAGACTAACAGCCTAAGGCTGTTTTCAGGCATTTTAATGCCCATTGCGTAAATTTGCCTTCTAGGTAAACTTTCCATTTTGGTAGTTGGCCGTATTCACGAGTCGTTAAGCGAAAAAGAGATCCAGAAAACTCTCAAGGATCCACTCCCAAAAGATGCGCATGCAGAACCCAGAAGCGCAACATCCATCTCGTATTTTTCAAAGTTGTAGGGATCGAACTTAGGATTTTGAATGGAAGTCACATAAAAAATTTTTAATTTGTAATTTTTAAAAACTATTTCACCAGAAATTTCGCCGTAATTTTATGAAAATAAATGCACTCGAATTTATATTCTAAATTTAAAAAGTTGGCCTTAAATTCATTTATTATTTAGAAAGATTAAAAAATAGAGAGGACGTAATCTAAAATTTTATATAGTTATGATAAGAATCATAGACGTTTACTTACATGAGGAGGGAAAGTGTTAAAAATGGCCAAGAGTGAACTTATATCATAATACAAGACTCCTTCGAATAGAATTTTCAAAATTAAACTTTTAAACGTAAAATGAATAAAATTTTTTTAATTTTACAAATATGTTAAAACTTTAGAAACTGCTTGTATTAAAATAAGAATTAAACAATTATTTTTATAAATTATTAATTTTACAGTAGATTTATTAAAAAGAAACATTAAATATAGGAATATATTTCGTTAGCAATTTTTAAACTTGTCGTTGCCAAATTGTAGGTTGTAAAAGAGCAATAAAATATGCATTTATACTGAGTTGATATTTTGGTAAATACATAAATTGTTATGTAATATATATATATATATTGTTTCAACTTCCTAATAACTAGATAAATATAAAAAAAAGGTAATAAAATAAAAAAACACCCATCTTGTAATAAACCCATTATTGGAATGCAACATTTAAAATGGAAAAATATTCTTAAACTTATCGAAATCTCTCTATTTAAATTTTCTTAAATTTAAAAACGAAATTATAGTAAGTATTGAAAAATATAGTTGTTTTAGAGATGATAGATAAATTTACAGTCGAATTGTTATTATCCAATTGGAAAACAGAATTATAAAATCAAAAAACCGTTTCCAAATTTGTTTTCTTATCCTTTCCTTATAATTATATTTTATGTATCATATAATTATACATTATATTGATATAAAGTTATAAACTTTTATCACATAATATATATACATCAATAAAAAGTAATACAAAGCCTTTATTTTATAATAATAATTTTAATTATAATAAAAGGCAATTATTAAATAGTTATCATAAATAACATATAGAAATAAATTAAAAAAATTACCATAATTAAAATTACCGTGGCTCACTGGATTCACAGTTACAAAAAATCGAAATTAATATTTTCTAATTGTCAATTTTACCTTCATTTTGTTTTTGTTAAACTATTTTGTTTCATCAACTTTTTTTTACTAAACATTTCGTATAATCTATGCCCAGAGAGTGCATAATATCTCAAACAAAAATAACAGTCTTTAATATTCAAAATGTCTTTTTATATTTTCCCCAACCATTGATCTACAAACATTTCCATACCATTCAGGCAGAAAAATGTATAAAGGTTACAGCAAAGCATTTATTTGCCTTTATTCAAACCATTATCTTGAAACCTTCCATTTCCTGGTAAATTTGCTCGTATTATGATATACATATATTAGGAACATCATTTCAAAAAATGATGTTCCTTATCTTTGATGTTCTTCAAAATGAGATGTAATATTTCCACATGTACAGCAAAGTCTACTTTTGCATATGGAGCTGCTGAATTGAAAATTATGGCCCCGTTAATGTATTACTATGCTATCAGTTATTGATTTGATACTTCTAATCCCTTTAATATTCACACTCAAAAGAAAAAAAAATATCATAACAGATTTTCATTATAAAAATTAATCCTACAATATAATAGGGCTATTTTGCAAAAATGACAACTGCCAATGATTTTCCTCTATGTCCATGATTTTTAAATGCCAAGAGCAACTAATACTGTATTTTTGTTAAAATGTAACATCTGTTATTTTTAATAACTATTAATCATTACAGAATCCAATTTTAGGAAATATTAATAATTATTCCATTATATTTACAGATTGATAAAAAAGGGGAAACGAAAAATTTGGCTCTTATAGGTAAATTCATCCTTATCTTATTTCTTAAATCAACTTCATTTTTTTTGTTAAATAAGCTTTAGAAGGGAAATACTTTATTATTTATTTTTTTTTTTATTTTTATGTAACCAAGTTTACTGAGAATATTTGATCTTAATAATAATTTAAGGAATGACTTCTCAGTAACAAGTCATCGTCTATAAATCAGATTTAAGGAAAAAAAAATTCTGTATATATCAAAAAAATTTCAGTCATCAGCTAAATATTGTAAAATATATATAATTCTTCTTTTTAATGAAAACATGCTCTAAGAAGTTTGAACTAATATTTTAACACAAATTCTTCAAATACAAAGTTTTTAGAAAGAAATTAAATTATTTCAAAATAATATTGTTACAATAAATTTCGATACTAATATTAATATATCGTAAAAAAATAACGAACGTTGCTTAGAAATATACACCTCTCTAGGAACATTCCTTCATATAATTATCAGTTTATAAAAAAATGCTTGTTTATTTATTTATTTTTTTTATAAAATTAATGACCAATAAAATTGCTTTATTTATATTTAACAGCTGAACGAAAATCGATAAAAATTCGTCACGTCACATTTTGAATAGTTTCTCTTTCATTAACACCTTTTCTTCTCTCAATAGTAAATTTAAGCTATGATCTACAATAAATTTAGCTAATACACATTCAAACTCATATCACAACAGCCTGACGTACAATCTAACGTATGAAAGTTATAAATCATTTGAATAACTAATGCGTGTGCCTCTCTGAGACCACTTTCCATAAATAATGACACTATTCATGAGTTTCAAGGTAGAAAACTGAGAAACAGCATACACATCATTCATGCAGGACGAATCTGCTTTAACAACATGAATAGTTTTATTTTTGTATTTTAGGGATAACACCAACATTTATAGTCCTGATTCGACAGGTGGACAGCATGAGCAAAAATAATTCTATCTTTAAATACCAAATACTAAATCTAAAGAGCATTAAGTTGAAAGTTGGATGCATTCATTCAATGAAGATAGTTATTCGTACTTTGCGAGGAATTTATCGCTTCGTTCCAGCACGGCTTAATAGGACAGTACTAGTTGAATTGTGGAGGAGATGGATAGAAGTCGTTAACAGTCTTGAAAGCCAGATTCCATACTCAACAACACAGCACGATATAGAAAGTACTTTTCAACTCACTTCGCACTTGGAAGATCCTTTCCTGGTAAATTTTCTCGTGTTATATTATATACATATATTAGGAACAAGGGGAACATCATTTCTTGAAATGATGTTCCTTGTCTTTGATGTTCTTCAAAATGAGATGTAATATTTCCACATGTACAGTAGTCTAAGTAATTAAACTGTGAATACTTTGAACTTGCATCTACACTCTTAGATAAAAAATAAATTAAGTGAAATTGTTTTAGAAAATTTAAGCAATATATAATTGAGAAGTATATATGGTTTACAGTTAATGTAGGAATTAAAATATTACTAAATTAAAAATGTAATAATTGATACCATGTAATAATAATATATTAAATACTTATTAAGAAAATATACTTTTAAAATCTTGACATTTTAAGGCCAACTTATGCATTATTTCAGAAGTTATGTGCTTGTTCCTAAAACTGCTGTGTTGTACCTGCTTAGAATAGTTCGTTCGTATGAAGAAGGTGACCATACGAGTCTAATATCATCCATTCAAAATAAGAAAATTTTCAAAATTCAACGATAAAAAATGAAAAATATGAAAATAAGTTTCTAGTATAATTAAATTTTCCTATTTTTCATAAATTAGGAGAAAGATCACGTGATTAAAAATTAATATACTTAATTATCAGATAAACCCTATTTCAAAAGGTCACAGCAAAATTTAGATCGCTTCCAACCACAAAAAATACGTAAATCTGTAAAATATGAGGGTTACTCTGGAATTTTTGAGATACGCGCAGACGATAATTTACAAAGTAAAAATGACGGTTTAATTTTAAAATACAAATTATTTTAACACAGCAGACGATTTTTTACTGACTTACTTCAACTTGTTTAGCGTAGAATACATTTTAAAGAGAAGAGAAAATGGAGTTGACGCGAGAACATTTTCGCGATATGACTTTCTACGATTTTAAAGCAGGATTAAATCAAGAAGAATGCATTCAGCGGTTGCAATTAGCATTTGGTGAGGAATCTCCAGCTCTTGCTACTGTATTCAGATGGTTTATAAAATTTAGAAGAGGTCGCAATTTTCTTCAGGATGAAGAACACACAGGAAGGCCGCCGTCGACAGTAATCCAGGATAATGTGTCTGCCATACGAAAAATGATAATGAGTGATAATCGCTGTACCTATCAAATGATGCAGAAGGAACTTAACATTGAATCCGCAGCTATACACAAAATCATTCTCATGAAGAATTACATCAAGAATAACATCAATAATTACATATGAAACAAGTAGTTTGCCGTTGGGTTCCCCATAATCTAACTGAGCACCAAAAAGAGGAGCGTGTCAGAATCAGTAAAGAAACTCTTAAATTGCTAAATGATGGTGACCACCGCATAATTTCTAAAACTGTAACAGGTGATGAAACATATATACTATTTTTTTGACGTTCCAACACGTCAAGAAAGCAAAGTATGGGTCTTTGAAGATGATCCCACGCCGACAATGGTGAAAAAACAACGCGCACTAAAAAAGTGATGTTTGCCGTTTTCTTCGGAAGTACGGGATTTGTCAAAGCCATCGAGTTAAAAAGACAGAAGACAGTAACAGCAAACTGGTATACCACTAAATGTCTTTCAGAAATTCTACAAGAACTGAATGTTAGGGGACTAATGCTTCACAATGACAATGCATCTTCACATACAGCCGGATTAACAGTTGAGTTTCTTTAACAAAAACAAATTAAAGTGATCGAACATCCGCCGTATTCACCTGATCTAGCTATGTGCGACTTTTGGTTATACTTTAATCTAAAAAAGAACTTACGTGGACGTCGTTTTCATTCAGAAGAAGAGATGGATGTGGCTATAAATGCATTTTTTTCATCTATTCCAAGAAATGAATGGCTTGAGGCATTTAATCTGTGGAAAATTCGTCTACAAAAGTGCATTGATGATGGAGGACACTATTTTGAACACACCTAAAATTTTATAAGTATAACTTTAAAAACCTAGTTGTATCTCAAAAATTTCAGAGTGACCCTAGTATTAATGGAAATGTTTAAGTATAGATTGCTTTTGTATTCCTTTGTGACAAGTATTGACATCGTTATTTGTCGAACAAAATTTTGTAACCAGAAAAAAAATCAGTAAATTTAATTTGTGCAAATCAGTCGGTGAAATCGAAGCCTGTTATTTAACTAAATGATTTCCAAAATATAACCTGAAAATTAAAAGTAACAATAAAAAAAATATCTAGTAATCTGTAATTTTCCTCCGCTTGAAATTGAGTCAACTCTTATTAGTTCACATTAGGTCACAATAAGACTTGACTTACAGTTTTTTAAAATTAATTTTTAAAAATAACTGATATTTGACTATTTTTAATTTTTAGAATCTTACTTTTTATAGGGTATAAGATTAGAAGAGAAAAATATATTTCTTTTAGATCAAAGTAAGTGAAAAAAATATTTTTCAAAATATTTCTTTAGAGAATTAACTCATACTTAAAAAGTAAAATTATTAATTTGATTCAGTTTCAAATTTTAAAATCACTCAGATTAAAAAATTAGCAGAATTTCCGTTTGACAACAATAAGAGTTGAGATATACATAATGAAACTAATGTTTCACATTTTTAAGAATAAATATTTAAAAACGCATAAAAAGTAATTTTTTGATAAAATCATTAATAATATCTTTTTAATAAAATCCTAGCCATTAAAAATTAATCAAACTCTTTCTTTAAATATTTAATATTCATATGCGTTTATATTAAACATACATAAAAGTTTAATGAATTGTAAGCATTTTATCTTCAATAATACATTGTACAGTAATACTAGTAAACAAAAATATTATTTAGTTGCTTATTTGTCTTTAGTAATAAAAAATTAAACATTAATACACTTCATTCAATGGTTGATCAAAATATTAGATTAATAACTTATACATTCTTCTAATTTTACTTTTAATTTCTCACAATTGAAACACATTTTGCAAAATTTTATAATGTGACGAATTGAATGTTGCCTAATTCTTATTAAAAGTTAGATAAATTCATTTTTTTATATTTTATTTATTTATTTTTATTTATTTTCTTCTTAAGTTTTGATTAAAATATGTAAGATAGTTTTGATATAATTAATTTTACCAACTCTTTTTATAAAATTATATGTTTTTAAGTTTAGCGGGAAAATATTTTAAATTCAAACTATAATATTTACTGATTTATATATTAGAATTGCATTATTTCATTTACAACTTGAACATTTTATCCTCTTCGAATCAAAACATTTCTGTAGAAAATGTGATAAACTGCTTCACTCTTCTTTCGAAATATTATAAAATTTTTAAATTTATTTATTTTGTTCATATAGATTTTATGTACAAATGGCTTTTGGATTAATATCAAGAGAATATATCTTTAGCCGATTCGAGATAAAAAAAAATAAATAAATCCGAGAATTGATTATTTTAGAAAAACATCGCTTCTCTTGGAATGGAGTTTAAGTAATGTTCTTTTCTATTTTAAAAATGTTGAAGAGTTTTAAAAAATATAACTTGGCCAATAAATAAATATATATAATCTCAAAAAGTGCTTAATTTCTTTTATTCATTCTATTAGTTTGGTACTCTACAGTAAAATTTTTACATAATTTTATGCAATTGTGTGTGTGATATATTCATATATTTCTCTTCTTTTCAAAGCTTTACAGGTATTAGTATTTTATGCAAGAAAAGTAAAATTTTGAGCTGAAAAATAAAAATCATAAATCATTAAATTAAATTAGTAATTTGTTATTTTTCAGTTCAAATTTTAAAAACCTTCTTCGAAGGTCATTACACATGAACATGCTTATTTAAAAAATGTGAAAAATTGTCTCTTTGAGGATTCATGGATTATGATTTCATGGATGAGTAAAAATAATGTAATGAAATTATATAATTTTAGGTTCTCTCTCAACAATTTGTTTAAGCCACACATTTTATGAAAATTTTCCGAATAATTAAGCCAATTAACACTGTCGATTGTTTTTAATTTGTTAAAAAGTACTAAATGTATAGCTTGCAAATTAGTGCTTTTATTTCTAAAAATATACTTTTGATTATACATATAAAATCACCTTAGATAAAAACTTTAAAATAAGGAAGATAGAATTAGTAATTTAAATTATATATAGCGGTACAATGAAATCCAGTTTTATTATAAATTGTAAAGTTATATATATATGTAATTAAAACCCTTTTTCTGTGTGTTACTGAGTTTTTGTTAGGAAAGCGGCTGCTTGGGATGTTGAGTGAAATTTATAACAGGATATTAATTTCTTGATAATTTAAAATATGGGGGTTGTTTCATTTCCGAAATTTTGATTACATCGTCGTAATCAGAGGCCGCGTTGACATGATTGATTAGGACATCTTTCTTATTATCGGAAGGCGGTGAATTCGAATCCCGGCTTAACCCAAGATATGTCTTGCTCGCTAAAGGCCGCTATGGCACGTTAAAACTGCGCATGATATCTATGTCTTCAAAGTGAAATTATACCTCTGGAGATGGCAAAGCAAGAGTTGGGAGTCTTCTGCTTGGTCCCTGCTTCAAAATCACGTAGACTCCTCCCAGTTGCTTCACTCAAACTGGTAAAGCCCAACGAGAGGGCTAGGTATAGGGAAGCATACTGGTGCAACAACACCGTCGTAATCAATTTAAATCGTAATTAACGCTGATTTGAACTCATCGTAAAGTTACTCATGCCGCGATTCGCACCTTTTTGGAATACTGATCTCTTCAGGAATGAGGGAACATGCGGTTCTTCCTTAACTTAAAAAATTGCATCTATGCGTTATCGCTGTCTAAAGAACAAATATGTACGGCATCAGATCCCCTTCTATATTTTAACAGTATGAATTTTTTTTTAAAAAAAAATACTTTTCAAGAAGTATTGCTTTTTCTAACTGACTGGAACATGTGTTTTCGGCTTTCCTCATACTGCCAATCGTAATAGTATTGGAATGTCGATGAAAGGAACCCGATATTTAATAACTTCATAGTTAAACAGAATTTCAAAATTTTCGATACTTTACTCGATTAGTTTTTATCTGATTTATAAGTGAATCTTCATTTCGTTTGAGAAAATTGTTTCGAATAAAACGAAGTGAATAATAAATATGATTACAAAATATTTCTATTTTCCCACATTACAATTTTTTTCTGAAAGCTAGATGCACATTTTACACTGGAAGCCTTGGCCCACTAGTCAGAGATAAAAATGTATGGAATGCACGTACATTTCTCAGAGAGATGGAATTCGTAAAAATTACGAATATCCAACGACGTGTGACAAAAAGATTAATCCCTACAGAGGCCCATGATGAGAGAAAAACCGAATTTTTGAGAGGCCCTTTTTTTATCTATGTCTTAGTCTCTTATGAATGGTGCCATAAATGATTTGGGGATATTTCTGTAGGGCAGTAAAGACACTTCTTACATTTGCTCTTTACTTTTTATTCAAGAAAACAAAGCAGCAGAGCGACGCTGTGACATATTTAGTGTTAATCAGGGTCCATGAAGAGGCTTGTGACGTTACATTCCATGTGTATGAATTACAAATATCTGGTTGTCATCCTTTTGAAATTTGGCTTAAAGACTACTTTTTACATTACCTAATAATTCTGTTCTTATGGATCGGAAAACAAGATCAAGACGGGAAGCTTACTGTCTAAATGTTTGACACATGTTGAAACAAATTTTTGTTCTTGTTTTAAATCTCACTGAATTTCTTAAATGTGCCCAGTGTCTAGTTGGTAAAATCCTCCTTCTCATGAGCGAATGGTAGTAAGTTAGATTCCAGATTTAATAGAAAATTAAATCTTAAGCAGGTCGGAATCGCAATGTTCACCAAGTGAAAAATGATACCTATATCCCATAGGCAGATCAAGTCATAAAGTTCTTCAGCTTTATGGCTGTTTAAAAATTAAGAAGACTCAATCACCGTTCCTCAGGAACTTCCCCGTATTTGATAGAAACCAGCCTTGGTATAGAAAAGTACGCTAAATATACACAAATATTTTTCTCAATTTTAGTAACATATATGTATTTAAGTTTGAAAACTTTCCATCAACGAAAGATAGTTCAAAGATCCATTTTTTGAAGTCATTGACAAGTATAACATTTCTAATTCTAAGCTCTAAACCCATTTTTTAAGAAGGTGCAAAGAGAAATGGAAAAATACAAAATGTGCATCTCAGAGTCAAACCCATAATTTTTAAGGTCAGCAGGTTGATGGATGACACTCAAGCCCCACTTTGTCCAAATAAATATCCTTGTATTCCGGCATTTCAGTGGGGGAGAAAAATGCAATTAAAAATGGCGAAAAGCTAAGCAATTTAAGGAATCAATTCTCTTTCGTAGTGATTAAATTATTCATGGCGAGCTTACTGAGGTGCATCTGCAATTCAAATTACAGAGGTTAGAGTCAAGTTCACAGATTTTTTGTTAAATGCATTCGTTTTAAGTATGAGAAACATTTTATTTTATGAATCTGCCCATTATACATATATTTTTAAATGGGTAATTAAAATTATTTTTTAAATTTTGTTTCATTGAAATATTTGTTTTCTATCTAAGAGAAATGAATAAAATCCTCAGTAATGATGTGCATTTGCATAAAATTTCTACGATTAATTTTTTTGCAGTTTTAATCGAATAACTAGAGTGATTTATGCAAATTTCTATATTTATATAAAGAAAAGATGTAATTAGAGTTTAGAAATTCGGTGGACTTAAAGTAATTTCAAAATGAAGAATATTATTTTACAAATGAAGCAAAAATAAATTAAAAAACAGAATGGATAATAATCCATTAAGTTACACAAAAATGTTATTTGAGTGTGTGCATGAGTATATATGCTTTGTTTAGCGGTTAGTCCACATCAAAAATATGTTCTTCGGATTGAGTAAGATCAATTTAGCTTTTTGGGGGTGGAATTAATTTGATATTGTTCGAGAGAATATTTTCTTAAAAATTAACATTCCTTACAAACTTTTGTAGACATAAATTAATCTTTTCAAAATTAATTTTTAGAAAAAGAAATGAAATTGAGACTCATCGATGGCTAATATTCGAACGAATGGGTTTATTGGTAAGACTTTTCAGAGCGAAAAGTGTCTTGTTTCATTCCAACTATTGCTCAACAAGATTGATGTTGTGTTTCTGCATTCATTTTTTAGGAGATGGGTACTTGCATGTTTGGAGTTTCCAATTTGTGACACGTGTATGTAGACGATTTATAGTCGTCCCTATTTACTTGTCGAAAAGGTTGGGGGGGAATAAAAAGAAGATTCAAATCATATCTTCCTGGAAGTGGTAAACATTAAAATGCATTACAACAGCCTTGAGCCATTAGCAATTCACTATGGGATGCCAAAATACAATTTAATAATTTATTTGGAACTTTACATTATTACATTACTATATTATACATACACGCTTTTATATATTTGACTTAACTATTCTTTTACCATATTTCCTTCACTTCATGTTTGAAAAAACGTGGATATATTTTGAAAATTGCAGCATATATTTCACGTATAAAG
The DNA here is from genome assembly GCA_030067965.1 of Latrodectus elegans. Lineage (NCBI taxonomy): Eukaryota > Metazoa > Arthropoda > Arachnida > Araneae > Theridiidae > Latrodectus > Latrodectus elegans. The sequence goes on along the minus strand of CM057815.1, from coordinate 50,676,381 downwards.
TAATTAGTTGCGTAATTCTCATAATATATATTTTCAAATGTTCAGGAGAGTGATGGCCGACAGATTCGAAAAGATTTACAACCAGACAAGTCAATTGTTAAATTCAATAGATTTTATAAACTTAATAAGTCACAATTCAAATTTATTTCTAGATTATTTTAAGAAGTTTTGAACACTCTATTTTTAAGAGGGCTTTATTTAAATTGATAAATGTGTGCATTCATTTTATTTAGCATTATGAATTCTTTATTTTTCTACACCTATTGTTAATCTGTCGTATCCTGATTTACCAAATCAAAATATGTATCTTCTCTTTATCACATTTTTGTTGAACTTGTTTAATTATATTTGAAAATAATTTTGTTCAATGTGTAGTCTTGATTTACATCAAATTTAATTTAATGTAAATCAATCAAGATAATGTTTTTATTTGTACAGGACTAAAAAAAAAAAAAAAAATGAGCTATTTCTAAAATAACACAATTTAAAACATGCATATATATATATATATATATATATATATATATATATATATATATATATATAAATATCTCACGCATTTAATGAAAGATTTTAATTTCCATTTCAAAGCACTTCAAATTACATAAACAAGCTATTTTTCCCAATTTTATTAAAATTGCTACACCAAAACAGTGACACGCTACACACATGAAATTTGTAAGACTGATGATACTATGAAAGGCTTTTCAAAGTGTTCATGCAATAATTAAATTAAAATAAAAGCCTGCAAATGTGATGCATACAATATGTATAAAAGAGATTTTTCAATAAGCAGCAGAAATTGCATATGAAAGTTGTTCTCATGTACGAAAGTTGTTATGCTTCTTGTGAAAGGGAAACATATCTAATAGCAGGTCTAATTTTTATCTAATCAAAGATTACTGAAGCTGAATGATTGAAGCTCCTACTCAAGATTGTCAGCAATATATTGAATATATTAGCTTATGAGTTATACACAGCGATAAGAATTTTAGCAAGCTTCTACCAGTAAAAAGAAAACAGAAAAGATCATTTATTAGATAATAGTTGCAAAAATAATTTGACAAATATTATAGCAGCATGAGATTTCAACATGACTACCAGTTTCAATTACCTTTGATGTTACATCAAAATGAGCATCAATTCCACATTATCTTTTCAGACAAATCTGAATCCAGGATCATTAAGGTTACATGTTTAGCAGTATCATGGAGATCATACATAGTTATCATGAATTACATGCCACTATTTTGGTCTTTGACCTTGGTATAAGGCGCAATGTGTCCTTTTTAGGACCTTTCACAAGAAAAATCTATCAAGCAATTGGTATGGAGTTGGCTTCCATAGAGATCTCAACATCTAGTTCACATGGAGCTTCAATCATGATTTTAATATGTTAAGAATGGGTTCTGCCCTATGATTATTGAAGACAAAATTTGTGACCTACTTTAGTCATGGAATGAGCCATAATCTGTTTCATGTAAATCTGTGACAACTTTACTGAGCATTGATTTGATAAAAAAATAATTCATCAGACCAGTGCCATGAATGGCAACAAAATTTCCATGAAGATATTTCGATGAGCTTGAATTCTTACAAAATTTGATAAAAAAATGTATTACCCCCCATAATGTTATAGAATAAAATAGTACATCTTACAATTTGAATGACAAAATTAAAACCAAGAGAGTTTTTAAAACAAAATTACAATATTGAATGAAAATTTAAAATAGATTATTAAAATATCTAAATTCATGGCAATAGACAATTGGGTTTTTCATCGAACTGCTGTTTATCATAATGATAATCGTAACCATTTCTTGAAAATATTACACTTAATCAAGCGGAATGATGTACTGCTTCTTCAATTAAATAATTGGCCTGGAGCTACATTTCTTTTAATCATTGTTAATATTGACTAGAGAAAAGATGAAAGCTCTATGGTATGTCCTCTTCCATTTAATTCAAATTGTAGTGTTATCAGGAAAATTTTTTAAGGTAAAATATTTTTTGTACTATAAAAATCATATAAATAAACCATTTTTTATCATAAAATTATATATTTCTAGATGGGCAAAATATATAATTCTATGCAAAAGCTAATTAATTATTATTACAATCATTCTAATAATGTGTGTGTGGGTGTGTGTGACAGCATTCAGTAAAACAAAGGACTTTCTAAATATTAAATTTTTCATATTCATATAAATCAATGTCACTAAACTATATTAAAAAGTGAACTTCATAAGTGAAATGAATAAGAAAAATGGACTTTACATAGTTTGTAAATTAAATTTCATAAAAGAGTGCAAAACGGAATTTTGAAATAAATGTCTTAAATATACATCAGCAATTAAATTTTGCATTAGAAAATTAAATTTTACAAATAATGTGCACAGTTCAATATCGCAATTAAATTCGATATGGATTATGTATTATAAATGAAAATCAAATTTTAAATATTATTTTGCAAAATGATATTAAAATGTAATGTTATCTAATGAGAGTTTTAAATTAAATACTTACTGAGTAAAATGAATAAAATAATTTATTGGTAAATGCATTTCAAAAGAAAAAAATCTATTTAAAAACGCTTTTTTATGAAAAATTTAAAGACATCAGAAAACAACTTTCTAATTCAGTAACTTTTTATTTATTTATTGAGTATTATCAAAAAAGTAAAAATAATATACACATACAATGCTATTTTGTTGCATTTTGTGAAATGTGTATAGAAGACATGAATATGATCAAATTATAATAATTTTAGGGCAATTTAGTTAGAATAAAAAATTGCCTTAAATCAATAAGTATTTAGAAACAAACTACAGACTTATAATTTAAAAAAAGATAATAATAAATAAAAACATGTGGTTAACATTATTAAGAAATCTTAAGGTCCACAGAACAATAAAATTGATTGACTTTTTTTAATCTGCAAGCAAATAAATTTAAAAGCAAATTTGAAAATTTTCCAATGATAAACAATTGATAGATTAAAAAAGTTGATATAACGTTCACAATAATTTTTTAAATAAAATTAAATGCATCTTATCTTTCTTGGATTGTCAAAATAAAAATATTGAATCAATTCAATAGAATTTCTTAAAATATTCAAATGATGGAATTTTCCATTTAAATTACTCTATTAATTAAATAAAATAAACGTAGTTAATTTACTAAGCCTAAAGAACTCGAATATTAATTATGGATTATACAAAATTAATAACCTTTATATTAGTTATATAGCATTATTCCCGAAAATAATTACCTATTGTTTATTTTTATGAACATACAATAGCATTGTGCAATTTGATTTTATTCTTAAAATAATCAATTTCATAGGTTTTGCTTAAAATAAGTTTTTAATTTAAGATAATAATTGTGAAATTCAAATAAAAGAAATAGTTAAAAAAGAAAAAAAACAATTCCTCTAAACAAAAAATATTCATATATACATTCTTTATTAAGAGTAAGCACAATATTTTATACACGCATATGAATACAAAGTCAGATCAAATCCAATATTAAGTAGTAATGTGAATTCCTATGTAATAATTCAACTTTTCTGATTAAAACACATATTTAAACTAAAATATTCATAAAATATAGCAAAGCTTTGTGAGAAAAATATACTTTGAGCAAAGCTTAGCAAAAAAGAAGTATAATAAAAAACACTGTTCAAAATAAGTTTAATTCATACTGAAAAAAAATGCTTAATAATAATTTAATGTTAAGCAATAAGATTTTAAAATTTTTGATAAGGCACTATGAAATCACTACAATGTTTACATAGAAACTCAATAAAAGATAGGGTACTTTTTGTAAAGTATTTCATTTTTACATTATTTTGAAAAGAATAGATTAATCTCCAGGTATGTTCAAAGAAAGCAAATTATTTTAATACACATTACAAAAATTTTATTAAACTGTGAGAATCTTTTGCATAGTTAAAATACTTTAAAATCAATTTGGAAAGTTTGTTGTGTTTGAATTGTCAAACATTTATGGCAGCCTTTCCATAATATTACAATATTTTCTGAATAAAATATTGTGTGCTTTTCAAAATTTTAAATTTAAATATATATACAAATAAAAAGAATCGAAAGACTTGTTGATAGGTGTAATATTGCTTTTAGCATATTACAAAAGTAACATATTTACAGCTTATTGCTTAACAAGAAATATTGATAGGTGTGAAAACTCTATTTTAAAAAATATAATCCAAGAATTTTTTTAATAAAAAAAAAATAATAATTTAAAGAGAGAATTAGGCATAAAAATAAAGTTGTATAAACATATCACAGAAATGAAAAAGGACAAAATTCCTAGTCTCATCACATAGTCCTCTACTTTATCACTATTAACTATACATTGCATTAAAGTCTCACTATTAAACATATACAGCTAATTTGTGACATTTATTTAAAGAAGCTGTTTCACAATTACAGTATACTTACAGTATTGTACATCTCATTTATTTAAACGTGAATCTCTAAATGAGTAAAAATTTCACTGAATTTAATAATTCAAAAGAAAACCAAGGGCAATAATTTTTTGAACAGCGGCATATAATTAGATTACATGCACAAATATTTGACAGAATTTTTGTTTAAATAAGATGAATTTGTTAAATTAGAGGATACATAGTTTTAGATATATCTTGAGATCAACAAACAGAACAAACAATTTTTGAATTTTATATAATCAAACAAATCTTCAATATATATATATATATATATATATATATATATATATATATATATATATATATATATATATATATATATATATATATATATATATATATATATATATATATATATATATATATATATAGTTTATAATTTGTAAGTTAAAAAATGTGAAAAGTATTTTTATGAAGTTAGAAATTGATTATGCTTTATTTTTTTCAAAAAAGAATATTTTGTCTTCATAGCAATGAAAATACTTTTCTCTTTTAATTTTCATATTTTAAATTACATCAAATTAAAAAAATGTTACAATTTCTAGATATAAATATATCAATAGGAGTTCAACTTACAGGAATTTTTCTTCATTATTTTTTAATTTTAATATGTATGATTTATCAATTAATATAACCAAAAAATTAAAAAGAATGATAACAGCTTAATGCAAAATAATACTAAATAAAATAAACAATGTACTGTATAACTACTAAAACCTGTAGAAATCTGAAGATTTACTCAATTTATATTATTGAAATATATTTTACAAGATAGCTAAATATATATATAACATAAGTAGTAGTCATTAGGCTATATAAAAAATAATCCTTCTAATGTAAAACTATTATGTATTCTGCTACTATATACAAATGAAAGCAACACATGACATACAAAATATGTATTATATACAAAATAAACCAAAATACATAAATAACTAAAAACTCATTTCATTATTTAAAATGAAACAAATCAAAAAATAAAATTTATATTTATTATGTAAATTAAACAATATTACATTTTTAATATCAAATATATATATTAAAAAATTTTTGTATATGGGAAAAAAAATTTACTTTAAAATTGAATAAAATCTTATACTATAGTAAGTAAGCAAAATATGACATAACTCAAAATTGATAAATCCTTCCAATTATATTTCATTAAAAGTCATAAAAAATTAAAAGATTACGTGAAAGGATAATAATTATAATCTGAATTAATATCTTTATACAAAATTTAACTAAAAAACTCATTTTAATATCACTTTATATTTTTCATTGCACTCACATTCCTTGTTTACTACGCAAAAATAAACTACATTCTATATATATGTGAAGAATAAAATAAAATTTGTTCTTCAACTCTTCCATAGCATTGATTCAATCATTAAACTCTCTCTGAAGGAGAGGGTGTTATGCTTTCCATTTCATCCGAGCATTGATTAAGAGACACAATTTTCAATGCTTTCCCTTTCGGATTTTTAGAAGGTATACCACTGTCATGTCGAGACCTTGTTCTTGATTGTTTGAAGACAACATACTCTGGTTGGGAAGAGCAGGAATCCATTGCACCATAATTGGGAACTGGAACACGAGCAGGAGGTAGGATCATATCTTCATAAATTGGCGAAAGTGGAGATTTTGAGAAGAAAGCTAAATATTAAAATAAAAAGATCACATTTTTCTACAAACAAGCAATAAAAATTAAATATACGTAAATGTAATACAGTACAAATTATTTGTTTTTCCAAAAAATTCTCAAGGCATTAAATTGAATTTTGAAAAACAATATTATTATCGCATATTCTATAAATTAACCAAATTTTAAATACATATTTCTTTGAGACTGAAAATGTTTGAATTTTTAAGGAATGATGACAATCTATGCACACTGATCAGAATACCTTTCAGAACTTACTTTAGTGTGTAGGTTAGCAATTCCAAATGTTACATTTTAATTCTAACAAAAAATGTATATAAAAAAGTAATTTTTAGAAAAAAAGAAACTGGAAAACCAAATATAACCTAAGTGCTATTCATGATATTTCATTCATGAAATACCATGAATTGAATTAGAAGTAAATTGACACAGTAATAAAAAATATAGTGTTTCACAATACACATATATAAACACACAATTTGCAATTGATAATCGAACAAAACAAATGAAATTAATAAATTCTAAAAGTTGATAAAATTTAATAAAAAAAATTGTTAAACATTAATTTATTATAAATTTAAAAAGCTACATATTCTGCTAAAAACATTTTAGAATAATGTATTTATTGGAAGAATATACAATAAATGATGCTTGTAATTATAATAAACTTTAAAAAAATTCAAAGTAACTTCAAAAAAATTAAAAACTGGAAGTAATATAATATTCCAAGAATCAGAGAAATATTCATTACTTATAATGTGTTCAGTGTTTAAGATGTTGAAATTTCTAGAAGAAAAAGAAATAGTTTTGAGATAAAAGAAAGCAAGTCAATATTTTGCACAAAAATTTATAACATTAAAAAAGAACAAAAGTTGTTGAAATGATTTAAAATTTCTCAACATTTAATATGCATTTTTCCAAAAATAATTTTGTTATGACTTTACAATCAATATTCTATCAAATGCATAAAATTCATAAAATATTACTCATCAAAAATTAACATCCTAAACTTGCAAATTAATTCCAAAAAATAAACAAAAATTTTCATAATTACCAGGCGAAGATGCAGATCTCCTCAATGCAGGATATTCTTGGCTCACAAAATTTAAATCATTTTGCACAGGTAAGATTAATTGCTTATAGGAATCTTGAAACCTTGACCCAGGATTAAATGTTGAAGTTGTTGACTGAAAATATTTTTCATACAAATAAATATAAAAATAGAGAAAATTAAAAAATGACTAAATAATTCATACTGATAAAATTATTTTAAATAAAGAACAATGCAAACTTATTTTAATTTATAAATTTTCAATCTCAAATATATCAATGTTCATTTTATTTTCACAAATTAACAAACTAGATCCATATTTAAACTGAAATAAATGTGTCTGTATGGTGGGATCATCATACCTAATTCTCAATATCTTTAAGTAATTGGAATTAATCATTCTTTTTAACTTTGATGCATTTATAAAAAATGGCTAAAAAGGATTACACACAATAAGTAAGCAACACTTTTAGTTACTGCTTGTATTAGGGAATATCTTTAAGTACTGATATAATGGAACAAACTCGAATTAACAATTTTATACAGTTGAATAAACAAACTCCACATAAATATTAATGTAACAAAAAATGAAATTCAGAAACAAAATAAAAGTGCAAAATCCTTAGTTAAATTCCAAACTTTTTTTATTGAATAATAATTTGTTTAAGAAATATCTAGGATAAAAAAAATTTCATTCTTTTAAATTAAAATGTTGTAATTAATGAATGAGTAAATTTTAAGCATGATAACACTGATAATAAAAATTAAATATTAAATAAACATTCATATATAGTACCCCATCACAAGACAAACCAAGAAGTCTTTGATCTTCACTTGACAAACAACCTCTAGTGGGATAAAACACCAAGAGCATGATCCATATTGGACCAAGATATTTAATCATCTGAAAAGAGAAAACATATTTACAATGATAAAAAGAATAACTGCACTGATTAAAATTTATAGGTAACTTTTATCATTCATTTACTTAGAAATTTATGTCTTAAGTTTATTAACGTTTTTATGTTATTTTTTCACACATATGCGAACATGTTTTGCAAAATGTTAATTATTATATTGGTAAACAAAGCAGATATAAATGAGATAAACATACTAACCAATATATTAAGTTGATTTAATACCTGTAAGTATGTAAGGTAAGCGATTGCAATACTTAAATTTCAAAATAGATAATTACATTACAAAGATATGTTACAATGATAAGTTATATATCATGAAATATATTTGAAAGGTATTTTAAGGATTTTTACAGGAATATTATTCAATGTACAAATTAACTTGACAGTACACTTTTCCATTTTTAAAGTAATTGCAAATGAGTGTGAATATTTGCACAAAACTTTTATAAGAAATTAAAAACATCACCATTCTTTCACACAAATTCATAGATGTGTATTATGCATTCTTTAAAAAAAAAAAAAAAAAAAAAAATTTTTTACTAAATGCATATAATTATAGGAATACCACTGAAGATGATAAGAGTAAGATGCACTCGAAAATATATACATACAAGTAAAAAAAAAAAAATCTATGACCGAAATTCCCAAAACAAATGAAAAGTGTAGATTAGTTTTAAAAAGTATATAATCAAAAATATTAACAGTCAACATAAATTTCAATATTTTAATAACCACAAAAACACTACTTGGCATTGAGGTTTTAGATATAATTTTCAATTCATATATGTGAACTTGACAGACTATAACATTTTAAACTATTTCACTATCATAACTCTAAAGTAAGTTTCCCAGAAAATCTAAGAAAGCACGCACGCACACATAGTGTGAATGTTTATAAATTTACAAAAAGTGATTCAATAAATATGTTCTGCTATGCCAACAAATAAGATGTATTAATTTGTTATAAATTTAATTATTTTGTCATTTTATAATAATTTTTTTAACACAAAATGGTGGAGGATGGAATCCAAAATTTTTATCTACTTTAAATAAATGAAAAAGTTAAAAAAAAAAAAAAAAAAAAAAAAAAAATCAAAACTAAAATTTAGTTAAAATAATTTATTTCATCCAATATTAAAACGAAAAAGTCTTAACATGCAGAATTGCATAAGACAATTTTAGCATTTACTTAAAAGTAAATTAAAAAAAAATCACTTACCATAATGGCAACATAGACTGGAGAGTATATATTCTGGGCATTGTCCTGAAAGATAATCAAAGTGATTTTTCTTACAATATAAAGTCTGATTTTTTAAAATGAATAAAAATAATTGCACCAAAATTTTTCTCAAAGATTTAATTTAAATGAATGCCTCAAAAATTTGTTTTAGCTATTTACTTCAGTAGAATGATATTTCTTTAATATTCTAAACAGGTCTGAACAATTAAATATCCAAATGTTGGAAGATGATTTCATCAAATTTTAATTTTGGTGATTTAGTTTAATGTAACAAAAGCATGCAAAAAGTGCTAAATTGTCAAAGGAAGCACAATCTCAATTAAGATTAAATAATAAAAGCTTTTAAGAATCTTTCAATATCCTTTATAGTACACAGTATTTTTTTAAAAATGAAACACATAATTTTGCTCTAAAATAAAAACCACTTATTCCTGACTTTAAAATTAAATGCTTATAAATAATTATAATGATTTGAAATCATAAATTGAAGAGTAAATTTTGAAATAGCAAAATTTAATAAACATTTAAAATTCTTTTATGAAAAGCCCAATTGCAATTAATATCCATTTATTAGGCATTTTAGGAATTTATTCTTTTATCGTATTAAATCAAAATAATTATGCAAGCAAATTTCATATAAATAAGAGGAATTTTTTTTAGTTAGATAATATTTCCTTCAAAGTATTATTAAAAAAAATGATATTTTATTTATTAAGCACAATGAACTGTAAATATATGAATAGATAAAGAGGCCTTTTAGGATTTAGGGAGGGGGATTTTAAATTGACATTTATAAATTTCATTTAAAATTTCATAAATGTTATGTTAAATACAAATTATTTAAAAACAATGAATATGAAAATAATTTATAACGCATATAACATAAAATTATATAAAAACACATACTTACAAATATTCCACTACACCCTGTTTCAAAAGTACCCACTAAAATGAAAAATGTAAGAAACTATAAATGTCATAATAATATGCTTTATATATGCAAATAAGTCTACATAAATAAGTAAAAATGAAGTAATACAAATGAAATACAAAAATGAAATAATCAAAAGTTTTTTGTTTTTTTCACAAATAATAGTGCATTTAATAATTTAAACTTTTTTTGTATTTTTAACAGCCAACCTTAACTTTAATCCTTCACTTTTCTTTTAATATTTTTAGCCATTGCATTTATTAGTTTTACATATTTTCCTAACACAAAAGGTTGAAAATGAATGACTTAATTGAATAACAATAAAAACATCAGCACAGTTTCAAATATAAATATAATTTCTATCAAGAAAATAAATTAAGATATATCTATACAATAAAATATTAGTTATTCAGCCAGTATTCTGAAAAATTTTAAAAACCACAGACTAACATCCAGCAGTTCTTAACAATTTATATTTAGTAGATTTCCTTTAGGTGTTTCAGAGACTAAGAAAAACTAAGTTATTCAATAAGCAAAATAGATGATTTTTTTTGTTACTGTTAATCACATAAGTACAATGTTCAGACAGAATATTAAGTAAAATATTTTTAGTAAGGTGATAATTTTCATAAAAGTCGCTTAGTAAATAAGAAAATTTTTTTTAACATGTACTTTATTTAGTTAAAAGAAATCAAAATATGGAGTATTTTGGTACCATATAATGGACAGTTTAATGCATAGGTTCCCAATGTGGGCAGTAATGCCCCCTTTGGGAGTTTGAGGCTTACAAGGTAACGATAAAAGACCCACAAAAATTTTGGGGGTGTTGATAAGGCAAGGAGGGGCATGAGAAAGTAATCAAATAAGACTAAAAAAGATTTAAAATCTTGCTGATAATTCATTTCTATCATGTATGTGAAAATTTACATATTTCAATATAAGACTTCAATATTGAGAGAAAGAGATACCCCTCTAGTATATACGCCAATTTGGGAAGATACACTCCTACCTGCGACCCTGAAGCTAGTCTATTTCTCTCTCATAGACAACTGTTGACTCATCACTCAATCGTTCATCACAGCACATATAGAATACAATGAAAATGAGGTTTGTGTGCCTTAATATTTTGTACTTCAACTTATATTATTTAAACTGATAGCATTCCCTTACAGTTCTCTTCACTTGGATCAAGTATAAGGAAAGAAAATCTCATATTGGGAGAAAACAAGGAAGAGGCAGCAGAATAGTGTGGATAATTAAAAATACAAATTTATTGAAGATCCAACAACTCAACAATGAGATCCCAATGTGCCTTGTCAAAAAAACATTTTAGAATGAAGAGATGAAACAGTCTAGGCTTCAAGATCGTAATAAAATGCATCCGGATAAGAAAGGCAAAGATATGACCAATTTTATAGACATTAAAAATTTTGAAAATTAGCCAACTACATCAAAATTATTTTCATCAGCTTCTAAACAAAACAATGATGGTCTTCAAGCTTTGTAGAATATCTCATTGTTGATTGCTAAAACAGGCAAGCCACATACTATTGCGTAAAATTTAATTTTATCAGCAGTTAAAAGAAGTAATAAACATCATGCTTCATAAACCACAGCTATACAGTTACTTTATCCAAATATTCTTTTACAAATTCTGAGCTAAGACAAAGTGATGAGATGACTGAAAACATCGAAGAATCGTTGTGCAATAATCTGCAGACTTGTCAATTTTCTATTCAGCTTTATGAGTCCACTTTACCAAGCAATGAAGCAATGTTATTGTCCTGCATGAGATTTATCAACGATGAAAAATATGCCAAGAAATGTTGTTTGTTACCAATTTGGAAACAGATAAAAAAGGAGAAACCATATTTGATAGACTGGAAAAGTTTTTTTTTTTTTTTGACAAATAGGAATTTTCTTTTTAATAATATTTAGTTAGTTTCTACAGATAGTGCACTGATTATGACAGGGTGTCACAAAGACTTCATAGCATGCTTAAAAAATAAAGTTCCTGGCGTACTTGCTGTGCATTGTGTAATTCATCGACAGCATTTGTTTGCAAAAAATTTGAGTGAACACCTCCATACATCACTGCAATATGTTATAAGAGCAGTTAATAAAATCAGAAGTACCATGTCAAATGATAGATTATTTAGTCAGTTTTGCATAGCAAATGATAAATATTTCAATCGATTGCTGCTTCACATAGAGGTGTCATGCTTTAAAAGGTACCTGTTTGAGTTGATTTTACAATCTGTTTGTATCTGATAGAGTTACTAGGAAACAAAGACACAGAATTGAGCAACAACCTCATCAATCATAGAAATATATTGTGTACTCAGCAGACCTGTATGAATTGTTAAATAATGTCAATCTCCAAGTGCAAGGTGTCAAATTAAACTTGATTAAGACTAAAATAGCATTAATGATTTCATGTCCAAACTGCTATTATATAAAAGAAATATCGGCAGATGGGAGTTCAATAATTTCCCATGTTTATCAGCAGTTTCATTTAAGCACAATGACTTGCTTGTTTACTGTCAACACTTAGAAAACCTATACAATGACTTCAAGGAACAATTCCAGGACATTTTAAACACTGACAAATCATACTGAGTTTTGGATTCTTTTTCCAATGTCTTCACAGCAGGAATCATCTTAATTAGAAGAACTAATAGAACTGCTGACAAATGAGAAGTTAAAAATATAATTGAAGAATGGCTACCAAGAATTTTGGCTGCAAAAGTCGATTGTTCAATGATTTTTGATAGCATTCCCATTTTCATTTTTAGCAGAATGTAGATTTAATGTTGTAGTAACATTGGTAATGAAAAAGAGAAATTGGCGATTTAAAATTGTTTTTAATTAAAATTGAACCTGATATTAACAAGCTCCTTAAAATGCATCAAATTCAGCTTTCTTATTAATTAAATTAGAGATTTGATGTATTTAAATTTTAATAAAAATACTTAATATAATTAAGTATGTGCAATTTGATTTATTAGTAGTTTTTGTTTTTATTTAATTCTTGTTTTCACTATGCATTATATATGCTCTTATTTCTCTGGAGTGGGAGGGGTCAGCATTGAAATATTCACTAGAAAAAGAGACACTAGCTTAAAAAAAAAATTGAGAACCTATGGTCTAATGGCATTTTTATATTTACAGTGCAAATTGTTTCCTGAAGTGTCTTTTCATAGATAATGGGCTGTACTCATGTCACAAGGAGGAAAAGTGGAAAAATTCCCAAGCACGTACTTCACAGATGTACATGGAGAAATTAGAAATGAAGCATTAATCACCCTTTATCCAACAAAGACTTGGTTGAAACCCGGAACTTTTGTTCTAAAGAGCGCTGCCCTACAACTAAGTTATGATAAACTAATATGTACAGTACAATATGGAAGAGATGCCTTCTGTTTTCTTAATTTTTTTTCATATATTTTTAAATAAATTGTTTAAAATTGTTGCCAGGCTAATTGGTAGCACACACATTTCACAGGCAGATAGAGATAAATAACTTATTTGATCCTCATCAGTTTTTAACATAAATATTTTTTGTTATATCAGCCCATAACAAAATTCATTTGTTACAAGTGGGAAAGTTGATTAACAAACACTTATTTCCAATAATTCTACTTAAAAAGTTATTCATTCTTTACAGTATTATAATGTTTGAAACATAAAAAAATGAAAAATATAAGTTCATTTTTAAACATTCTGAAAATTTTAAGTAAAAAAAATAATAAATTTCTCTGCAATTTAAAATAATTATTAAGCTTAAAATGAAAGCATTTCATCTTGTTATTTTTTAAACTAAAATAATATATTACGATATATTGTAAATTCATATTATTTTAGAGAACACCAGGAATTTAATTAACTATACATTTATTTAGAAATAAATAAGAAATTAAGAATAAAATTAGCATATTATGTCATCTTGTTTTATATACATGCTTTTGTAAAAATTATGTAAGTAATCAAATAAGTTATTAATTATGAATTAAAATTTGAAAAAACATATATGTGTTGTTTCATTTATACATGACAATACCAATATTCAGTATTTTATATACACCATGTATGCTTACATAGTAAACATCTTGGCTTTTCAAAGATAATTCATGCTATACAACTTGCTCACATTCACACTTTGAGGAGAGTTTTAAGTGACAAGGGAACATTCCTAATGTTCTATTTACACTTTGAGGAGAGTTTTAAGTGACAAGGGAACATTCCTAATGTTCTATTTAATAACTGACAGTTCTTAATTCAAATACATGTTGAAAATATATCTGCATTTTTTATTTTGATCTTTGAAAGTTACTTTAAAAAGAGAAAATATTTCTATGTTTAAGAATATGAGTGTTCAACAGTGAATATTTAATCAAAGTTGCTAAATAGATACAAGACACAGGTAAATAATTAAAAGTCTATGAAATTTAAGAATTTTTTAAACAATGTGAAAGATTTATTTACAAGGGATTCAATTTAAATTAGAAACGAAAGTTCATTCTTAATTATATATAATAAAATAATAAAATTAAATGGAATATTTACCCAGTTGATATTTTAGACATAAACATATTTCTATTTTGAATAAAAATAAAATAAAACAGATAATACTCATATCATAAATATAATTTTAAGCATGCAATATAACTTGCATTCACATTTCCAATAAAATTTTAAAAGATATTTATCATTGATAGAGAGATATAAATATATTATAAACATATATATTTTGCATCTTTCAATTTAATTATACTTACTTTAGCATAACTTAAAACTCTTAATCTAAATAATTAAATTATATTTTTAGAATATATATTTATAGGTACTATTCAGAAATGTGAAGTTAATAGAAATTTAATCGATTTAAGGGAAAAATTATTAAGATGCTTACATCCTTGGAGAGTGGAGTAATAAGATAATGACACAACAGAAGAAAATTCATACACCACAATGACACTAAAATAAGAACATTTTTTGTACAATTCAATATAATATTTTTATTACAGTGCAGTGCAACAAGACTTAATCATTTCACAAAAAATCCATGCAATTAAAATAAATAAATAAATAATTCAAATTTATAGATCTCTTATGGTGCATTTTAAAATCACCAATATTCACCCATCACAGATATAAAAAATAATATTAAAGATTATACTAAATTCTAGATAAGTTTAAAGTAAATATTTAGTGAATAAAATGTTATTACAAAAGATTCCCAAGAAAATTATATACTTAAAGTTTTTGTAATAGAATTTAAATGTCACTTTTACATTTTCACAATATAAAAGTCTTTATAATGTTTTATACAGTATAATTTATTTATTAAACAATTATACAGTATAATTTATCATCAATTTAAAAATAATAAAAGAAATTTATAATAATACAAAATTTTCATAAATTCCATAGAAATTTAATTATAAATTAAATTATTAAATAATTAATTAATTATAAATTAAATATCAAATTATGAAAATTACTTTTGCTGTTAGGAAGTAGAAGTGAATAAAATAAAATTTTATTTTATTTATTTTAAGAGAAATGATATATACTCGCATAATTCTTTGTCAATATATATATAAAGGTTAAATACATTTTGTTAACTATTAAAAATTGAATTCTCCTTTCATTTAATAATGTTTATGCTGTTAAACTAAAGCTGAATATGTCAAAGTGATAAATATAACAAAATTAATGTAAAAAATTTGTAAAGATTTAAAATTATTTAATGAACAAAGATAATTGTATTACCTATATACATTTGATATTCAAGTAAAAATATTATAACCACTGTCACACATAAATATTCATTAATCCATTCACTATATAATTTTCTTTAACGTTTTTTAAGTTTAAACATGTGTAGTAAAATTAACAATAGATCAATGATTTATATTCATTAATTTTGAATGAAAAAAAAAAATACCTCCATAGATCTCTTTTTTGTTCCCATTTAAAAGAATCAAGTGCAGAAACAGAATTAATTTTCTTAGTTATGTAAATGCCAGCAATTACATATAACTGGATACCTAAAAATTCAGCAAATGACAGCAATACCCAATGAGGAGCTATAATAAATTTTTTTGAAAAAGGAAGTATTAGAATATTTAGTATGCACTTTGAATAATGTGTACATAAATATGAACAAGTAAGAAAGAGAAGCTGGAAAATAATTATGGTTTCCTTATATATAAAAGATACTTTATAATCAATGGCAAACATATTAAACTTAAGGTAAGAGGTCTACAAATATATATCATATATATATTTTGATGAAAATTTTCCCTTCTCCTTCCATACTTTCATTACAAATTCATATATATTTTGCAATGGATTATCAAGGCAACGTTTGCTACACAGTATTTTTCAAACAAAATTATAACAGTAAATAATTTAACAATTTTTTAATTAATTAAATTTTAAAATATAGGTGGAAGATTCATTTAAATACTTAATATATTGAAAATTTAATTAATAAATGATTAACGTTAAGAAAGGAAACCTATATTTATGAGAACTATCTCCATAACATAACTTTTGACAGAAATAAAAAAATAATAACAGAGTTAAGAAATAAAATAAATTTGAGGAAAGCTTTTTTTACATATAATTGTCAATAGAGCTGAATAAAAAAGAAAAATTAATAAAACAAACTAAAATTTTATAAACAAAATATTCTTGGAAAAATTGGATTTCCTGATTTTTGCTCAGGTGAGGGTAATTTTGTATATTTGAGAGTGATATCCATCAGTGGTGTGCAGTCCATATGTGCAGGGTGTGTACTTCACACCTGGCAAAATTATGAGAAACAATAATTTTCTGTACCTATGTCTACTTATCTTTATGTGGTATACAATAAATATTATTTATAATATATTTAAATATTATGTTGATTTTTGCTTCCTTGTATTTCTGCAGTGTGTGCAGTACTAGGTGCTGTACCACATTGCGTGTTCAAAACCTAATGAACATAGGAAGTTTTGATGTGTGCGTCCTGTGTATTTATAGAAAATCACACTTTATATGTACGAGCTACTGAAGAAGCACAGTATACTATAGCACTAAGGCAAGTGCAGCTATTTTTCCTGCACTTGGCATTCAGAATCATCCAAAGGTACGATTTATAAAGCATTGTAGAGCAGGGACTGGCGTGCTGAAGCTCTTTTGGTTTTTTAATTGATTAACTGGCCATTCAGTTTTGCAGACAGTTAATGTTTAAATTTGTATATTGTAAGGTTTTGTTTTCATGGAAATATAAAAGAAGTACTTCATCATTATACAGGGAAATATTTTAGTGTGTAAAGTAGTTTCGGTCATACATTATATTTATAGAAATTTTAACAGAACAGTCCAAATTTTACCATTCATTGTTTCTTACAGAGAGTATATGTTATATCTGTAACACCATATCTCTGGTTTTGTTTTTAAAAATTGTTAAGATGTTTTTCAAATATATGAGTTCCAAATGTTAAAAACAATATTATTAATTGTGGGTGTGGATTAATCAGTGGATTAAATTATATTTATTAATTTAATCCACTGACCAAACAAGAAACCTATTCTATTGTGCTAGCGTGCAGTCAAGTCCTGTGCACAAAGAATAATTGTCAGCTTGTCGGCAAAAATGAGCATCTTGATGAGGCACAGCAGCGGTGGGCACTATGTAATGCCAGGTTTGCTGAAAATATATGTATTTCCTGGAAGCCCGAAGTTTTCTTTTCACCGCCGATATGATACCATACAACAGAAGACATGATTCAGTGCTAGTAGAATTCTCATAAGTTTAGCTTAAAGTTATACCTCGACTACTTGTAGGTAAATATATTATTTATTGTATTCTTAAAATTTATATTTATAATAAATAACTCCTTTCAGGATAAAGAACTCAGATGTTTGAATAATTAAAGACTTATTGAAAAAGCCATTTTCGAGACGAGATTTTTAAATTAAGTAGACAGATGACTGAATAATTATTCCTTTGTAAGACTTTAAGTTTAAAGGAAAACAGTTAGTACATTTTCAAAAATCTATGTATGAAAAATTTAAATGATTAACCGGTTGTAGTGAATTGAATAAGTTGTACTGTTGGCCATATTTACTTTTTGTTGTAATTAAAAAGGATAAGAATTTTTGAACAAAACAAGGCTACAGTGATTTAAATCTCCACGAAGCTGCAAAGAAAAAAAAATCTCACATAAATGCCATAATACTATTAAAAACACTTGGTACTGTCAGGATAGATTTAATGTTAAATCAACAAAAGGCTTCATCCATTGTTCAAAACAATGAAAAAGTAACAAAAAATATAAATATTCTCAAGAAATAAATAGATTTGATACTTAGCAAAACAAGAAGATGGATTTCCTAGACAAAATGAGAATATAAATTCCCTTTATCGAAGAAATTATATCGAATTAATAACTTTAAATTAGTAAATACGAAGACTTTTCAGCAGCCTGTCAAAGAATCGCAACTGTATTTTCTGGAACCTCTAACAGAATACAAAATGATATTATTACATCGATAAAAAATATTGTAGTAATTTCAGAAATTAGAAATGAGGTAAAAGAAAAAACATTTGTTGCTATTATGCTGGATGAAACACACTTGACATATTTCACAAATCACAATTATTGGTTGTGCTACCAGAAGTTAATAATTATAGTTCACCAGTGGGAAGATTTTTGTTTTTTAAAGATGATAGTGGCGAACTTTCAGCAAAAGTTTTGTGTAATGTTGTGCAAGAAACGATTTTGAATTGGGGCGGTGAGAACAAACTGATTGCTCAAATGCACGATGGGGCAGCAGTCCTGGCAGGAGTGTTGAGTGGAACGAAGAAAAAAGTAAAAGACGTTTTCTCAGAAGCTATGTTTGTGCATTGTTGCGCTATGTACTTCGTTTAGTTCTGTCACAATCTGTATTGTTTGTAAAAGATTATAAATTATTTTTTGCAACAATTTCTGGCATAGCCTCATTTTTTCGGTGTCTACAAAAAGAAATCATGTTTTAAATGAAATTAATAAAGGAAAATTTCCAAAATTAGCTACAACACGTTGAAATTATTAATCTCATTTGGTAAATGCTATAAAAAGCAAAAGGCAAGGCTTATCTGATTTATTTGAAAATATTATTGAGAATCCAGAAGGCTGGGATAAGAACTTTTGAATTAATATTGAGTTATCATATGTTTTTTGAAGAATTTAAAGGTAATTTTCTCCTAAATATTTTTGCCAATGTGTTTAGTTATACTGATGTTCTATTTGACATTTTACAAAACAATAACTTAAATATATCATGTATTAGTCCAAACGTAAAGGAAGTAAAAGATGCAATTCAAAATATGTGAACTTCTGTTATATTTGATGAAGAGACTAGATTATTTCTATAGTAGATTTTCCAAATTTAAAAAAACATTGTGCAAATTTACAAAACTAAATATCAAATGTTTTGATACCAGTATTAGGAAATTTTTTGTTTTGAACAAATGACATATATGTTTTAAGATACGGCAACATTTCATGCAATCTGTTGAAAGCACTTATATTTTCTAACCATCGATGTTGGCAAAACTTTAAAGGAAATTTTATGCCTTGGCCAAGGCTACCAAAGTCATCTATGAGCTGGTGAGTCCTTAAATGGTCTGTAAACTGCACTTGCTGTTACCTCTACTTCTAGAAATGAAGAACATACATGGTGTAAGCATTGTGTGGAATGTGTAGGCTGCAACTTCCAATATTTACATTATTTAAATGATGTTCACTTTTTAAAAAATCAGCCATTTTAGTCAAAACAGACCAGTTTATATTTGAGCCATCCATTGACAACTGGATGGCTCAATTCTAAACACTTCTCCTTCACTTTCTCAATCAAAATATCTCCAAGTGAATGACCTAAAAAATCGGATAAGTAATACTGTTTTAATTGTATCCTTATCCCAAAATCTTACATGGCAGTCCAATTGTTTTGTCTGCAGATGATTATGAAACTTTCATCAAATAGAAGCACATAAACAGAAACATTCTTAACTTTTTCTTTCAATGAGTTGGAAAATAAAGGTGCAATTCTAAAAACTGTTAAATAAGCACACTTTATTTCAGCACAACTGAATTGCTTTGCAATAGTCTGGAAACATTGCTTGAAAGAGGCAATTCATATTGTTACAAGAACTGTAGCTGAATCCACTGTTTAAAGCTTTAAGGGCCCATAGTATTTCAGACTTTAAAATTTATTTTGAAGAAACAAATGAATCAAAAATTTCAGAGCATGCTTTAGGTTCACATTTATTAACAGGAACAGATCTCTTTTAAATGAGTAGATTTTTTAGCCGATTCACTCATATTTGAAATACAGAAGTCTTTCTTGCAATACAGAAAAAGGGCATGTGTTATTTCTAAACCAGCAAAAGACAATCTTTGTATGGCTTTTCCAGAATCCACTGGTCATTGAAAAGACACATTGCACAAGGAATATTAAATAATTTTTATTTTGGTCTATTTTATTAATAAGCAAATTCATCCTGATTCAATTTTCATCAAGGGAAACGTGGAAAGCATACTTTAACTAAAAATTTTTATATTTAAATATTAATATTCAAATGATTTCATATAGTATAAGGAAAACAGTAGCAAATAGAAAAAGAATTAATTAAAATTGCCTGTCTTAATTGCGCAACATATTGAAATTGTTTAGTAATAACTTCACTTCACATAAATCTAAATACTAAATCGATTTATGTATTCTGAACTAAATATTGTAATCGTTAATACACACAAATCAACAGTTAAGAATACAAAATTTAATATTGATCATGCCACCACCTAATGGAAGTATTAAAAACTAATACTAAATTAAGTTTATCGACAATTTTATTGAAAATTCTAAAATATTAAAATAAAAAAATCTCAAAAAATTGTAATATTTTCTAGAAAAAAAATGTATCAATTTAAGAAAAAATTCCAGGAGGAATTCATGATTTTCAAGGAGTCAAATCAAAATTCTAGGAGTTTCAAAGACGCTTAAAAACTTTTTTGGAATCTAAGGAGTTTGGAACCTGGATGAAAAAATTCTCATTACTAAACAGTAATTTCAAGAATTCTTACCTCATTTGATTTGTTGCACAAACCCTGATATTATGTCATATGCCTTGCCTTGACACAACAGGATGACAAGTAAAACTATTGACCTCCAAAGCTTCTAAAACACTCATGCTGTCACTATATATACAGAATTGATGATAATAATTTGTATTCCCAGGCTGAAGTGCTTAGTAAATTGCTGTTGCTTCAGCAGTAAAGATGGAGCAAGACACATATAGGCAAAAACTAAAAGCTGTATTATTAATAAAAATTCCACAGCCAAACATGTCCTGCTGTTTTAGAACCATCTGCGTATACAGGTTTGTACGATTGATACTGACAGTGATGGTAAAGGAATAAGCTGTTGAGAAACAATAGGTGTTGTGGTTGATTTTCGATAATGAGCAAAGGTGTTATAAAAATTAGTTGTTGGATTATACCAAGGTGGATGAACAAAATAGCCAAAATTATGAATGAATTAGTATGAATTACAAATCCCATCTCAATGATAGCATTTAGAATATTATTATTTCTTTCCTTCTTTCATAGTCAACTCATATAGAACATGATAACATTTCAAATTTATTCTTTTTTTATTATTAACAAATATTTTATCCTGATCAGGTACATAAGTGAGTGATTTTCATAATAATGCTGGAAGATAATTCTGTTTAGTAAGTGATTTTATTTCAAGATGTATTCAAGTGTAGAGTTTTATCACTAACAAAAGAGAACATAAAATCATGCATAAAATTAAATTCTCTTGTTTTATAATGAAATAAATTTATTTTTAAAAAAATTAGTTATCTTCTAGAGTTTTAAAGTTTAATTTTATTATTAAATAAAACATATTGATATTCATATTTAAATGTTTTAAAAAAATCAAACAGAAATATAATAAAGTGAATTATTAAAATGTACCTAAACAATAATCCCATGTTGAAAAATGAGTCAATAGTCCAAAAGCAGTAATTAAGGCAAAGAAAGATAAGAATGCAGCAAGTAGAGGCATTATAACCCTAAAACATAGATGAATTTAATAGTTTTAATAATAACAAAATTACAATGATTAACAAATTATATTAAATAATTAAAAAATATTATGCTATATACAATGATACAACCAAATAAAGCAAAATATGCAGATAATAAATAAATATTCAACACTTCAAAAAAGTAAAAAGATTTTTTAAAATCCAAAATGAAAAAAATTTAAAATCAAAATAATTAATTTAAATTTTTTAAAGTTATTAACTTCATAATTGGAATTGCTTTCAATTTCAAATAAAAACTTTTGCAATTATAACAGTTGTTCCATATTCACAAATTAATAATACAAAAATTGAACAAAATAAGCAATTGAGATATTTTAGATCACATTAAACAACAATAACTGAACAAATAAGACATATGGATAGGAAATCTAGTAGATTTTCTTCATTATGATATTTGTAATGAAACTTGCAAAAAGTAGTACTGAAAATATACAAAAATTTCACAACATAATTAGTTAATTAGCAACAAAAATAAAATTCATACAGGCTTTCACTACCAGTAAAAACAATGTTTAGTAACATCAAAATGTTTAGACAATCAAAAAAATATGTCTTGATTCAATGACAGGAGAATATATTACGATTTCGGTGACTAAACCTTGACACCCAGCATAGAAAGAAGCCATTAATTTAGCAAAATATTTAATATCTGATACTAATTTCTTATTTTACAGATATTTAACAGTAATTATTTTTTTATATAATAGGACATTTAAAAACCAAATTACATTTATTATATGATATAAGCCATGCTATTATTTTTAAATAAGAATGGAAAACAACATTATCTAATACATTAGTATCTTTTACAAGAAACACACAATACAATAAAAATTTTGTAAAATAAATTATTTTAGTATTTAAAATACATCAGTTATAAATACAAAAAAATTTTAAATTAAAAATTTCTTTATTTTACATTTCGAATTAAATTTTAATAAGTGTAAATATAGCAACAAAAATAAATAAATAAAAGTTACTTGGTAATGTTCTTGCAACATTCAAATTAAATTTTTTAATATTTAATTTTTGGCAAAATAAATATAATTGTGTGGGATCACATACACTCACATTACATCTATGCATACTTATGTTTGTAGTCACATTTTAAATAATGACTCATAAAACTATCAAAAATCAGTTTTAAGAAGAAAAATTGAGTTTAACGCTCTGGCTGATCATCCCGCGATTTCCGCTGGCAACTCAAAAGTAGCAAAATTTGCTCATCCCGCGATTTTCGCGGGCATGTGTTTTTCTTCCTTTATTGAGAAGCGCATCCCGCTTTTCACCGTTTAACAATTGAAATAAATTATATATAGTATTAGACATTTAATTTAGGCTTTGACCAACAGATGCCGCTAGTTGTCCACTAAATTGCGGCATTTGAAGGTACTTTGTATTTATTGCTCTGACCTCATTATGTTTGGCACTTTTTTTCTAATCAGAAATGGCAGCTAGAAAACGTTCAGCGATTGATACAGTATATATTCCTGATGATTTATCAGATTCTGAAAGTGATTTTAGTTTTGATAGTGGTGATAGTGATATAGATTTTTCGGACTGCTCCTCAGATATCGAAGAATCTGATTATGATTCAATAAACTTGCAAAGCATTAGGCAGTGGTGCAAAGTTGATATGAAGAATATTCCTCCTCCTCCAGTTCCTTTTCGTGGTAATCCGGGAATTACTGTGAATATAGCTAACAATGCAAGTATATTGGATTACTTTGAACTTTTTTTTGATGATCAAATATTGCGAATGATAGTCCAAGAAACAAATAGAAATGCTGAACAATTTATCCACAAAGCAGTTTACAAAGAGAGATCACGCTGGAAAAAATGGACAGAAACGAATGTTGAAGAACTAAGGCTATATTTTGCAGTTTTGTTACTCCAAGGAGTCATAAAGAAGCCAGATCAAGAGCATTATTGGTCTAAGCATCAAATATTATTCACACCAGTTTTTGCAAAAGTAATTGGAAGAAATAGGTTTTTATTGCTCATGAAGTTTCTTCATTTTACCAATAATGAGGAATTTGATAAAGACTGTCACCCATGGCTGAAACTGAATAAAATTTATGAACTAATGGAACATCTTCAATACAAATTTCGAGAAGTCTATATACCAGGCAAAAATCTTAGTTTAGATGAGAGCTTGATGCGGTTTGAAGGAAGGCTCAACTGGAAAATGTTTATTGCCTAAAAAAAGAGCAAGATTTGGCTTGAAGTTTTTCGTTCTTTGTGAAGCAGAAAGTGGATACATTTCAGATTTCTTCATCTACACAGGTGAGGGAACAGTGTATAATCCAAAATACAGCCACTATCCAGTTTCCACCAAAATTGTTTTACACTTGATGGATCAATTCCTGGGAAAAGGTTATTGTGTCACTTTTGATAATTTTTATATGTCACCACAGCTTACAAACATATTAGTTACAGAAAAGACGGACACTTATGGGAAAGTGAATAAAACCAGAAAAGACCTGCCTGTCAATTTTTCAAAAGAGAAAGTCCCCAAGGGTGAAATTGTGGCTTATCAAAGAGGTAAAGTTATGGCCCTTAAGTGGCAGGACAAGAAGAGTGCCTGCCTTATGAGCACTATTCATGATGCAAGCTCTCATTTGGTGACATGCAAATCTAACAAGACTGTTATGAAACCAGTTGTCGTTTGTGACTATAATAATACAATGAGTGGGGTCGATTTATGCGACCAAGAAATTTCCTACTAACCCAAAACTCCGAAAACAACAGGGGAAGTATTACATCAAAATTTTCAGGCAGATTTTAGATCAATCGTTGTGGAATGCCTATGTACTTTACAAAAAGCAAAACCCAACACAAAATATAAAGCTTTTTTAATTTCGTTTGCAAATGGTTGAAGAAAGTATCCAAAAATATTCTGATGGAGATAAAAGCGGTTGTCCTGGAAGACCAAGTTCTACTCTGAACCCTTTGAGATTGACAGCTCGTCATTTTGCAAGTCACATACCTCTTACCCCATAAAAAGAGAGCCTCGAGGACAGTGTGCTGTTTGCTGTTCAAGAAAGGATGCAAATGGAAAAAAAAATTCGCAAAGAAACACGAATTTGGTACGAAGAATGTGAAGTTGGACTTTGCCTTGAACCCTGTTTCAAACTCTATCATACTAAACTACATTTCTAAGGTATTATTTTCTCAGTGCATTATATTTTCTTAAGTTTTATACATTTTACTTTTTTATATTATGTAATAATTAGAAAGTAACTGTAATTCAAATGAAATTCATTTAAGATTTTTTTTGTGTGAAATTGAAATTCATTAAAAAATTTTTTTTGTATGATTACATCCGAAATTGGTTTTCTGACAGCTTAGTTTCTCATGATAAAAATCTATATAAAAAAATCTTTTCTAGAAAGATAAAATGCATATTTCAATTCTCCAATATATATAGATTTAAAATTTGCAAAAAAAAAAAAAAAAAAAAAATACACAATTTTTTAAGCGATTTCGGTTCACAAATTGAGCAGTCAGAGGGTTAATAAATTATTATATAGATATTAAGTAATTTGGAAGGAAAAAAATAGCATTTAGATAAGGTTTAAAAAATAAAATAACAATTTCAAAATTATTTAAAAGTCTGTTACACAATTATTTTTAATTAACAGAAAGTATTTAAAAATATAATCTTAATTATATAAAGAACATAAATAAAATTCAATCATTCCTTAAATACAAGATTTTTTTCCTTATTCCTACCAACTGTTTAAAAAAAAGGGAAACAAATAAAAAGCTAAGTGGATTGCCTTTAAATAATATTATTTATATGCAACAAATTCAAAAATAATCAAATCAATTTTCTATTGTTTTCTTTACAAAATAGGAAAAAAAAAATCAATAGGCAGAAATGAAGCATAAAAACAATTATTATATTTAAAAAAGTTCCATACTTTGAAAATATAATGTACAATGTATATAAGTAAAATTTGCTTAAAAAATGACCCATTTTGAAATAAAGAATTTAATTCTTAAAATTAAAATTACAAACTATTGATATTTCTCAATGTATTTTTTTCTTTTATTAAAACAAAAAATTTAAACTTATTTTTCAATTTCAAATATACAAGTCAATACTTAATAGATAATTGGAAAAGTTTCGGCATAAATCTTTTCAGAATTAATGTACATAAAAAAATAAGGAATTAAAAGTAAGACCCCAAGAACACATCTTAAAATGAAGTACATAACACAATTTTCATTTAGGCCTCATGATAATTGGGAGAGAAAAATATACCAGTTTCTGCAGCTGAATTTAATTATATAACACCTTAAATATATATTATATTTACACAACAAAATTTTAAACTATTTTTACAAAACAATAAATTTCTGATCTTGCCCAATAAAATATAAATTATTAGCTATTATCAAATAATAATCATAATCACCTGATATTCACTATACAAGACATATTTCATTGATTTCTTTGAAAGACAGGGAATTATCTATAGAAATAATTCATGCAAGAAAACAAAGGACAGTTAAACCTAATATTTAAGAAAAAAATTCCTACCAATTAATTATTTTTTGTTGATGAAGAATGCGTGATACAAGGGACCAATGAAAATGACAAAGGAGAATAAATTGAACCATTTTTAAAAATGATGCTACAAATTCCAATTGGTACAAGCTCATCAAAGCTATCCATTTTACTATTCTGAAAAAAAATAAATAAATAAATAAATAAAATAAAATCTATGATTACAAAATCAAGTAGTATATTTCATTTTATTTCACAATTATTACATGTCATCTTATTGAAAAGAGCTGAAAACTGTAAATCAATACAGTAATTAATCAAAAGTTATTAAATTTAACAGTCAACATTAACATCACTATCAACATTTTAAATCACTTTTGGTTACCAATGGAATTTGAATGAGTTAATGAAGAAATATTATCAATGCACTAAATTTTATTATAGATTAACAATGAGCAAAAGGGAATTGTTTTTTGTATTCAAATTAAAAACAGTTAAGGAAAAATATCTTTACCATAAAATTGTTTTACATTTTTGATTTTTTATGAATGAAGATCTAATTTCTAGCTAAGAAATTATATGAAATTAACAATTTCTTGTCTAAGATTTTTATTAAGTATTCTTGAAATTCATTAGAATATAAATAATTGAAATATTATCCATAAATTTCTATAAAATGCTTAAATACTAGCATGAATGTTAATAATTATCATTGATTAAACTAAATGCCTTATCAAAAGTAATTAAAACAGAACTATATCAAAGGAACAAAGGCAACTTTATATTTCAGATTTTATTCAGAAAATTTATAATTTTACAAAATTTAATATATAATTGGCCACTACCAGCTGTTAATTTCAGCATAATTTGTATTGGTACATGGTATAGCAATTTATGATAGTTTATTATAAAATTCTTTTAAATAGTATATATCTAACTTTAAAAAATACGTTGAAGACTATTTATCATCTATAAAATAAAAGAATAGAGCCAACAAGAAAAGCTTTAATATTGGATATTATTTATTATATAGCCTATTATTTATTTTTAACACAATAGATTAACTACCATTTATAAGAAATACACAAAGCTTATAGCAGAGCTTTTAAAATAATGATGGTATATACAAGAGAAATATATTTATAAAATATATTTTATAGAGAAATCAATTTAGAAAAATATAGATATATTGATGAAAATAAACAAAATTGTTCCTCATAATTATATAAATAATGAAATTATATAAAAGTATTCATTAAATACTGCTATTTAAATCAAGACACAATAACTAATAATCAAATAATAATTGTGATAAAAAATAGAGAAAGATATTTTATAAAAAGAATAATTTATAACTTACAAAAATATAACTTCAAGAGTGGCTAGATAAAATATCAAGTATTGATGAATTTGAGGATGATGGAGAACATGTAGTTTTGCAATACGAATAATACAGAAGAAAAATGACATAAAACCCAAAAATGTCAAGAAAGAGTTTCTAAAATAATATAAATTACTAATTATTGATTTGACAATAAACCATATTATAAAAGTACATATATTTCAAAATGAAACCAAATAAAAAAGATCATTAACATAGATATTATATCTGTGTACTTAAAAATACTAATACAAATTGATCAAAACATATGCATAAATAGCTAAGGAAAAATTCATATAATCTGATCCTGCTTAAAAAAAAAAAAAAAAAAAAAAAAAAAAACACACACACACTGAATTTAATATTAGAAGTAACAGCCATTCCTTACTATAAGTAATTTTTCAAATGCAACTGTCAATTATTTAAGCAATTATCAAAAATTTTCACATATTTGTTTATTTTAAGAAAAATTCCTTTCAAGAACTACCTAATTAAAAATTGATAAAAATATTCATTTCTATGTCAAATAAAAGAATAATTATACACACTTTAAGATTTGAGTCCATTCATAATTTGACGATTCCATAAAAACTGTGATCTTTACACAGCTTTTTTAGTAACTATGCAGAGTTGTATTATTTTGCATGTAAAAATGCAAAAAATATTATATTTAACCACTATTTTTACAAAAGTATTCAAAGTAATTATATTAAGTTCAAAATATTTTTTTAATAATAGTTTTCTTAGGAAATACCTATCTTCAACAGAATAACAATACATTTTCAATTATTTTCATCTATATGCAAACAAATATCTAACACATATTCAAATAATAATTATTTTCATCTATAATTATTTTCATCTAATCAGAATTATTTTCATCTATATGCAAACAAATATCTAACACATATTCAAATAATCAGACAGTCATTAGTACAAAATCTTATTACTTGAATATATGATACATTTATAGAGCCAAGTGTTCAGATTTAATTGATTATAAATGCATTTTTTAATTTTTAAGTAAAATTTTGCTTTTATAAGAATGTTAATTCAATAAATATGGTGACAATTAAGTTAGTTATTCATGACTGATTTTTCCCACCCTTTTAATCTGATCAAAAAAATTTCCGATCATTTCACAGACTGAAATACTGTTTTTGCGCATTTTTATAAATGGAAATATATGTAATAGCCTTATTACAATAGCTATTAATTTGAATATTTCTATTTTATTTTTAGCATAACTCTTTGACTGTTGATTAACTCTTTGAAGAGAAAAATTATATAAAGGGAATAAAACATTAATTAATAATCTAAAATTAAAATGACAGTAAAAGTAGAAGTTCTACAGTTTACTTTCATGCTCAAATTGAAATAAAAAATCAATAAAACATAGTAACATTAAATTGAACAAATTTTAAATAAAGAACTATGTTGGACCTTAATTTCTTTGATGAAAATATTTAACATTCACTTTTAGGATGAACAATAGATATCAGATATTAAAATTAAGGACAATCTTCTTAAATAAACTTATATCTATAGACCATTTTCTTTTTGGTAAAAAATAGAAGCATTTATTTATTTTTTTGCAAACAATATTAAAAAAAAACATATTTATGAAATTGATAGGTATACAATTAAGATATAGTTGTTGCCGTCTGAAAAATTGTTCAAAAGGCGATAAAGTGCGCCAATTATAGACACCTCCTACGTTTTTGTTTCTCTCTGAAAACTTCATTCAGAAAGACCAGGAGAAAGGAAAGAAATTGTATTTGTAGCGGTATAGTCCGCATTCTGATACAAGCTACTGTGCTCAAATAAATATTTGTTATTGTTTGTTATCGATGGAATTATTTATTTAAATCTTAACAATAGTGATAATAATTCTATACATAAAGAATAAATTTAAAAATAGAAAAGATTTAAAAAATTTAAGCTATCTGTAGAGAAACTGTAATTGATCTATAAAGCACATTTATTTATAATACTTGCTATGATTCTTCAAATTCTTTTAGCAAATTCATTAGTTTATATTTCATTCCAATTTTATTAGGAAAATGTATTTTTAGCACGTAATTATTTACTATTATAGTATTTCTTGATGAAATCACTTCATAATTTTAATGCAAAGCAGACATCTACCACTGTTTTTAAAAGATTAAAATCGATTAATATTGGATAAAAATATAAATTATGGTATGCAAATGCATTGTATTTACATTTATCACCAAATTAAATGTAAACAGAAACAAGGAATGTCAAATTTTGACTACAATAAAATTTACTTGAAGAGCAAGATAAGAAAACTTTCATATATAATTTTGTTTTCTTTAATATGTCAGAGTTCATTATGAAACAATTTCCCAATTTTGGCAATATTTTCATTGATAATTATCAATTTTAAATGTTGACATTTCATTTACAATGTTCATAGTTTGAGTTTTATTTTAAAACAAATATAAAACTATTTTCATTAAGCAAGATGTAATAGAGATTACTTATTTTATTGTAAATTTATATTATTTACATATTATATTGAATTTTCTTTTTTTTTTCAGGCATATGCAGAAATTTTAAAGAATCTACACTTTAAATAGCTTTTATCAAATTATTAAAATAAGATTGAACTTTTTGTTTTAAATATATTTTTTAAAGTTTATTGGTCTTTTTATAAACAAGATTGGCTTATTTTGAGACCTGATTAGACTCACCTTGCTTTATTATAACATAGTTTCTAATATATCTGGAAACTGATCATTATATTTATAAAATATATCTTGTATATGCTGTAATTGCCATGTTTTCTGCTATCAAAGTAAATTTATAAAACAAGTTTAAATTTTAAAAGATATGAATACTTAAATTATATCTCAATAAATTAAACAAAATATTGAATACAGCAGTGTGCAACTAAAAATAACTTCACAAATACTGGAGTTTAATACTTACTTACTAATTAATACTTAATAAATCTGGATACATTGAATTGTTTGACATTGCAACTTTGACTTTTTTTTTGATTAATTTTAAAATGGAAATGAGTTTGTTTGAATGTAAACTAAGCAGATTAAATCACATTTTAAATGCAAAAGAAACAAGACTAAATGTTAGTTAGAACTCAAAAATATAATTACCTTAAAAAGACAACGAAGATTTTTAAAAATAAAATACATTGTTAAGACCTTCATTATAAAACAGATGGAACTCACTAATCCAAGTGATTGTGTTAAAATTAAAAACATAGCTGTAACAGTAAAAGGTTACAGATGAGCTTGACATCTGGTCTTGATTTATTCCTTCATGTAATGTCTTTACCAAGGTTAACTATATCTTTTCTGTATTCAGACTAACAAACATTAAAACTACTACATAAATAACATGAACTCAGATAATAAAACTGAAACTTCATCAACAATAATTTTTTTTTTCAATTACGTCCTTATGTTGGCTCTTTTGAGCATAATGAGCCTTGCAGTCCAATAAAGAAAAGATGTATCTCCAGAAGTGGAGAGCGTCTTGAAATGTGAAGAAGAGCGGGCTTCCTGGAGGGCAGAACAATTCCAAAGATGCTCGCCATCCATGTCAATATGTTCCCTACATAAAATGCAGTGGGGTGAATCCACAAGCCCTCATCAATAATATAAATCCTTCATCTTATCAAAGCTCTCCAGTTATTCTCCCACAAGTGTTTCAAGTTGAGAGAGTGCAGGGTAGTGACTGAAATCCATTTCCTCTTGTTATAATTCAGAGATTACAAAGACTTGATAATATTTTAATAGGATAAATATGTTGAGAAAGACAATTGTGAAGAGCAGAGAGATGAAAAATGGCAGCAGATTTGTCCCTTGAAGTTAGGTTAAATAAATATGTTTCATTATAGTCTATTTCAAATTTTTATTACGTAGGAAAGTACCTACATTTTGATTATAGCAATAACAGCAGCTCATCAGTCTAAAATGAGCTAACAAGTTGTAAATTATTATTTTGAATTGGCAAAGATGAGCTACTAAAACAAAGATCTAAACTGGTTTGGTTTAATGGGCAAGGTCCAAATAAGGACAAGCTGCATTAATCACAAGGTATTAGATAATTTTTTTGTTTTTTTTTCAACCCATTAAAAATTTAAAATAAAAGTATAATTTATGTGATATGTACATTAAAAATCTCTATACACACAATATATAATGTATGAAATTAAAAACTTGAAGTTTAAAATTAAATATTTCAAAATCAAATAGAATTTGTAAATCTGAAGATTTTTAAAAATGCAAAGAGATTGTAATGGGGTAAGATCTTAACTGGAAACTCTTAAAAGGACTATAAAAAAACTATAAAAAAAAGACAGAACTTAAAAAAAAACAGATAATGAAAATGACCTATTATGCTTCATCAGATAAATATTGATGAGCATTCAAACTTAAATATGGAAAGGAAGCATTGATACAATGGAATTAACACTTACTAATTAGTTTTTTATAAATCAATTACTAAAGCTTTTATAAAATTAAAAGTTGTTTAATCAAAATATTAACATTATTAACATGTTTTAGGAATAGGATGCATTAAAACTGAAATAATAGAAAAAATTTATTTGGAGAAAATTATAATAGAAAACTTAGCAGTTCTGTTTTCATTTTGTATAACATTACTTATAATGTATGTATGTATGTATATATATATATATATATATATATATATATATATATATATATATATATATATATATATATATATATATATATATATATATCTTAACTTTTTAAGAATTCTCTGATAAAAAATTTTCTTGATTGAAGTTTTCATATAAACAAAGCCATGATTTGATATAGAAAACAAAATAACATTTACACAGCAAGTGACATTAGCTTGGCAATTAATTACATTATTAGAAAATATACAAATATAATTTTTTCAAAATTGATAAAATTCAATTATTTTTGCCATACTAATATCACTTTCTTGACAAAATTAATTTTTAGCTATTATTTAAATGCAAAATTCTTTCTAGAGCAAACATTATGCAATAGAACTCTAACATTAAAATAAATCATGCCATCAGAGCTTTTCATCTATGGGGAGAGTAATATAGAAATTAATTGTGAAAATTTAAAATTTTTTAGCATTTCATTCTTCTGTGATTTTTTTTAAAATGAAAAATCTCTTATTTCAGAATTTTATTTACATCTGATGATTTGGAAATAAAATAAAAAAAAACGAGAGTTATTATCTGAATGAAAAACTATTATTTGTTTCATATAATCTGGAATAACTGAAAAAGGTTCAAGGTTCTCTATCATTAGCTGAATATTTACTGCACGTAGTTCACAAGTTAAGAAAACTAATGGTAGACAATAACAAAATGCTCCTTTTGGTTGCTTTAGCAAGAAGTGCATTAAGTTAAAATTTAGAAGTAAATTATCACAT
Organism: Latrodectus elegans; assembly: GCA_030067965.1. Classification (NCBI taxonomy): domain Eukaryota; kingdom Metazoa; phylum Arthropoda; class Arachnida; order Araneae; family Theridiidae; genus Latrodectus; species Latrodectus elegans. The sequence goes on along the minus strand of CM057815.1, from coordinate 50,642,630 downwards.
AAAACTTTAAACAAAAATATTTGCAAATCAGATAAATATCAAAAATTATATTCAGTAAAATGTTCAGAAAATTTCAAATAAGTCAATGAATCTTACCTAACACATGCAGTGGTATCAAAATTTCCAAAGCAATCTTTTACAAATACATCACTTGATTTATTTTGAATAGTAATATTTGATGGTTCATGTGGCAGTAAATCATGCCAAAATTTCTCTATACGTGCCATTTAGTTTTTTATTCTGAAATCACATAAAATAAATGGTATTAATTTTGACAGTGTTTATATACAGGTGAAAGGGAAATATATACAATTAAGATTATTTTAAGCATATCTGCAATTAATAAAGAGCTTATTTATGAATATAATAATGTTATAAGTATTTTAAGAAATATGAAACACGATAATTTAGCGTTGGAATTTTTTTGACATTTTACTTATAAGATAGCTTAACTGGCAACATTATAACAAAGAAACAAATCACAGTAAAGAGAACATAGTTCCTCTCAACATAGAAGAGAGGTATAATATCCTTCCACAAGTATAAGATAATGCAAATAAAAAAAAAAAAAAAATTTTAACTCATGTTAGTTCTTAAATCACGCATGGATAACTCTTAAAACTTTCCTTAATAGTAATATTAGACTATTATTTAGAGTAATTAAATCTTAAGTTCAAGCATATTCGTCAACATTTATGGAAAATCTGAAATAATTTTTATTTCCGACAGATAAGGTCTGAATAAAATAAGAAAAATCAGAATTTTAATTTGTTAAATGTTCTGACGAAAAATAACTTATATAATAAATAATACAAAATATAATAGACAATTTAACTTATAATTGTTTATCATATCAATATTATATTATGATCAGTTATAAATCGTGAAAATGTAATCTTAAATCTGTCAAAAATAGGGGTATAACAAAAACAAAATAATTTCATAATTAAACTTGGAAAAAAAAAGCAGCATAATTTATTTTCATTAATTTCGGTATTGAAATTATTCATTTGCTAATAAAAATTTTATATATATATATATATATATATATATATATATATATATATAATGGATTATGATACGCCTTAAACAAAAGAAAAATGTAATTTATTTACAACATACATTTAAAAATGGACATTCAATTTCTTTTGGACAACAAAAATGAAATGTTCAATGACACATGATGGACATTATCACTATTTCAATCCAAAAATAACAAACTTAGGAATTCGTTTCGAAATTAATAGTAAACAATTTACCCATTAAAACAACAACATGCGCGCGCAATATTTTATTTACAAACATGATTTTTGCGACGAATGTTTTGGTTTGTTGCCACTAATTTGAAGTCAACCAGAGGGCACTGCAAGATGGAAAAATTTCGTGATTAAACCTTGGAGGAAGGAAAATAAGTGGAGCAGCTCTATTGGTCAGCGCTTGACGTATGTGTGCCACACATATCCCCTCTGTCTTCCAAAACATTACACTAAAACCTGTATTTACTATTAAGCTTCATGTAGAATTCGTTATTAGGAACCTTTTAATTTTAAATAATTATAGTTGCTTGCTGTGCTTACGGATGCACAAGTTGACCGTCAAAAAATGCCTGGAGTATTTTTCACTGGTAATTTCATTAAAATTTAAATTTTTTCTCACTAAAGTGTTAATATTTCTAATCCTGTTGCACGTGCATTATATTATTCAATTTCATATGCCTATAAGCAGCCACGAAAAAATAAAATCTGATTTTATTGCAAAATATATTACTTCAAATCAGACGTTGATGTTTTATTTTGTAGTGATCCCACAATCTTTCGAGTTTCGAAATCAGTGACGGAGGAATACATCAACGGGCAGAAAAATATGGAAGGTTTTTGTAGTATTCTTAAAAACGAAAGTTAGTGTTTCGGATTATGTTGCCGCACTTCGAAAATTTACTTCTACTTGTGATTTTAATTGTGAATGTGAAAAATCTGTTGCTAATTTATTTTTGAAAGCACAGTTTATTAGAGGATTAAAAGATGACTTTATTCGAAAAAAATTTTTAATAGTTTCAGGTCTAACATATGATGTAGCTGTTGAACAAGCTTTAGCTTTAGAAGTTTTGAAAATAAACAATCGTGAATTATCGAAACACAATTTTAGTGGAAATCAGACGAAGTTTTTAAAATTTTAAGAACTCGAAGTACTTTTAAAACAAATCTCTCAAATGTTAAAGCGAGATTTTTCACAAAAACAAAACTGGTCAAATTCTCGACATAGATTTTCATGAACTTGGTATTTACAATACATGCCTACGATGAGGACGTTCAATCCCCTTTCTCGAGAATGTCGTCCTGGCATAACGAAATTATACTGTACTTTTATTGTATGTATAAACATACATACAATAAAAGAAATACGAACAAATAAAGACAATTTATAAAAGTCATACCTAATAATATACAAACAATTCTGTTGTAGAAAAACCTGAAAAAGTTAACAAAATATCTAAGTATAAAACTTTGTAAACGAAAGGGACACGTTGAAAAAGTTTGTTTATCAACACTGCTAAAAATAAAAAGGCTAGTTGGTTGGTTGGGTTGGGTTTTATGGCGCAAGGTCCAAAAGCGGACATGCTGCGCCAAAATTAAGTTTTGTAGCAGCTATTCATTTCTGCTTCAAATTACATTTTATTTACTTATTTTCGTTTTTTTTTTTAGAAACCCAAGCAACATTAAAATTTTAAAAAACAAAAATTAGTGTATATACATATCTTAAAATCCAGATTTAAAATACAAAAAAGAGGTTAAAAATATATATATAATTTTAAAAATTTATATTGTACAAATTTAAATATAATGTAAAAAACCAATTGCCCTCAAAAAGGCGAATAGGTTCCTGTGGGGTGGCTCCCCAAGCAAATCATACAAGGTTAAAATATCACAGTTAAAAAAGTGTAAACGATACTGGTTAAAATTTGGACATGAAATTAAAATATGATAAGCAGTGAATGGTTCATCACACGTTTCACAATAAGGATTTAATTCGTTTAGAAACAAATGTCTGTGTGTGAAACGTGTGTGTCCGATACGAAGGCGAGTTAATCTAACATCAGCACTTCGTAGCGGTAAAACTGATAATGATATGAGATATGGAAAAACGGCGTACAATTTGTTGGTGACCTGCATGCTCCAAAACTCCTGGAAGAGGGAATAGGCAAACTTTTTAACACACTTCCTCACATCTGGAAGGGGGATGGATGATGGCATTGGAGTTGATGCTGCTTTAGCAGCCGCATCTGCCTTTTCATTTCCCTCGAGACCTACGTGACCTGGGATCCAACAAAATTTGATATCATACCCCTTGCCAGCAAGGGAATCCAAAATTTGGAAAATCTTGGACACAACTGGATGACAGTGAATATTCGAATTCCCCAACGCTTCCAATACACTCAAGCTGTCAGTATACACGCAAAAGGAATGAGAATTTACAATACTCACGAGCTGAAGCGCTTTATAAATTGCAGTAGCTTCAGCTGTAAAGATGGAGCAGGAAGCATGAAGGCTGTAATTATATGTATTATTGTTCATAAAAATACCACAGCCGACATGTCCTGCAGTTTTTGAACCATCCGTGAATATTGGCGTGTAGGAAGAATACTGACAGCGATGTGAATAATAGAGCTGTTGGAAAATTGCAGAGGTTGTGTCCGATTTTCTACAGTTGGTAAATGGATTAATTATCAATATTTGTGGATCATACCAAGGTGGATGTGCTAATATGTCCGTTTTAATAAATCGGACATCACATAGGTCAAACAAGGATAAATGATTTTTTGTTCGAGTGAGGAAGGGTGGGATGCTGTATGGTCTAGCATCATATATCCTCTTCAGAGTAGAAGTAAGAGCAGAAGAATATAATGGATGATGAGGGTCAGACATAATTTTACAATAGTAATTGAGAGACAGCTGCATACGTCGCATGTCTAAAGGCAATTGTTGGCATATTGCATAAAGACTATGGACGGGTGATGTGCGGAATGCGCCTGAACATATTCTCAGAGCAGAATGATGGACAGTGTCCAGTCTGCGTAGAACAGAAGATCTAGCGGATCCATAAACAACACAACCATAGTCAAGTCGAGATAAAATTAATGATTGGTAAACTCGGAGGAGTGACGTGCGATCAGCACCCCAAGATGTATTTGAAAGCACCTTGAGGATATTGAGTGATCGCTCGCACTTCTTCCGCAAATGTAAAACATGCGGAAGAAAGGTGAATTTATGGTCAAATATCACTCCGAGGAATTTTATCTGACTGAAAACTGGTATAGCCGTGTTGTTTATACAAATAACAGGATCATTGTGGAGGCTAGTCTTCCTGCAGAAATGGACACATTTGCTCTTGCTAGGAGATAGTGTATGGCCATTCTCAGCACACCATGCAGCTAATTTATTAACAGATGTTTGTAGTTGTCTCTCAATTAAACGCATGTTTGACCCTTCACAAGAAATTTGCAGGTCATCAACGTACAAGGTACCATGCACAGAAGGTGAAAGTTGATGAAGTATGTTACTGATATGAAGATTAAAAAGGGTGACACTTAAAATACTTCCCTGAGGAACACCTTCAGGTTGGTTATAAGTATTGGACAAAACAGTACCAATACGAACTTTAAAACCACGGGAGCGTAAAAAATTTTGGATAAATATCGGCAAATTACCCCTAAAGCCAAAATCATACATCCTACGGAGAATTCCATAACGCCACGTACGGTCGTAAGCCTTCTCTATGTCGAAGAAAATGGAAACCAGATGATTTCTCCGCACAAATGCATTGCGGATTTGCGTTTCCAGAAGAGTAATATTATCTAGAGTGGATCTTCCTTTACGGAAGCCACTCTGATTAACATGAATGTATTTATTTATTTCTAAGACATATACGAGACGGGCGTTGACCATACGTTCAAGAGTCTTACATAAGCAACTCGTCAGAGCTATTGGTCGATAATGTGAAGGAACAGAAGGATCCTTACCAGCCTTAAGGATCGGAATCACTATTGCTTCGCTCCAAAGTAATGGAAATTTATTTTCAGTCCAGATCCTGTTGAACAAAAACAGCATGTTCAACAGGGAGTCTGGACTTAAATGACGAAGCATTTGATAGCTGATTCCATCAGGTCCTGGGCTAGTATTATTGGCCTGCTGTAATGCTTTTTTCAATTCCAACATCCGAAATTTACAGTTGTACGGAAAAGCTTGTCCATGGTTGAAACGAATTGGTATTCGCTCAGCGCGACTCTTAGTCCTTAAGAACGAAGGACTATAAGAGTCGTTGCTTGAGACACTAGCAAAGGTTTCACCAAGAACGTTAGCGATGTCCTTAGGAGAAGAATACACAGCAGCTCCGGACTTTAATATAGGAATTGAAGATTCCCTATAGATTCCATTGGCTGCTTTTACTCTTCTCCACAACTGTTTACTGGATGTGGAAGAAGTTATTGATGACACATAGCGAGACCAAGATGCCTTCTGACTTCGACGACGAGCTCTGCGAGCTAATGCTTTTGCTCTCTTAAAGGCGATAAGATTCTCCGTTGTGGGTATCTTCTGAATAGCCCCATAACTTCCTCTGTTTTTATATGTCTCTTGGCATTCTTTGTTCCACCAAGGTTTGCAATGCCTGTGTGGTATAGAGGAACTTTTAGGTATTGATGCATCAGCTGCATTCTTAATTGTTTCAGTGACTTTACAAACAGCAATATCAATATCTTCGATCAAAACCATTTCATCATCAACAACTGCCAATTGCGTAAATAATGACCAATCTGCCCGACTGTACACGTAAGTAGGTAAGTGTTGTCTTACACTATTACCTCCAGTCTGGGAGATGACCAGAGGAAAATGATCGCTATTATGCAGATCATTTCCTACATTTAAATTTAACAATGGCAGAAGAGATGGAGAACAAATGGCAAGATCGAGAGAATGAAATGTTCTCGTGGGTACATGGAAATATGTTTTCTCGTCGGTATTAAGCAGACAGAGACTGTTATCTGAAATAAAACGCTCTATCTGCCGACCGCGAGAATTAGTATCATCATTTCCCCACAAAGAACTATGGCCGTTAAAGTCACCCAACAGTAGAAATGGTGTTGGCAGCTGATCTATTAATGCATCGAGTTCCTCTTAGCAGATGACATCATGTGGTGGTAGATATAAACTACAGACAGTTAATAGGCATGTAGTATAAATTCTTACAGCAACTGCCTGTAGAGTAGTATTTAATGGATGGGCAGTGCTGGGGTAAGTATTGGATGTTAATATACAAACACCTCCAGACAATGCACCATCATCACCACAGTCTTTTCTAAAGCATGTAAACCCTCGCATGGAAAAATTATTGCTTGACTTCAGGAATGTCTCCTGAAGTGCACAACATGCGGGGTTGTATGCTGAAATTATAGACTTGATGTCATCATGATGAGAACGCAAACCATGGCAGTTCCAAGAAACTAAGGAAGTTATTGTTGAGTTAGAAAAGCTCCTTTCCCGGAGCCGGAAAGCATGTCATCTGACATGTCCTCCAAATAGAGATCTTCGTCAGAGGGATGTAGATATACAGCATCCGCTTCCAGGGATAAGGCTTTACGGGTGGATATGGAGGGTCTAGGATTGCCCTCCTTTGCAGATTTTAGTTTTAAAGCCTTTAAGGCTTTAGATCTAGCCGTTGGAGCTTTTCTACGGACAGTAGTTGCTGATGTTGATTTTGGCTTTTTCTCAGAATTAAGGGGTAATTTAACAATTGGAAGTGACAGAGCATCAGTTTGAGTACTAGCCGTTCTAGTGACCTTGGCGGCGACAGTTGCATAGCTAACTCCTGTTTGAGGTGTACGAGCGGTAACAGCACGTCTCGCCTCGGGATATGAGCAATTTTTCTTAACTTTTGTGGTTGTGATCTCCTTTTCCAGTATCCAGATAGGACAACTTCTAGCGTAGGAGGGGTGGTCACCTTTACAATTGACACACCTCTCCTTTGCAGTACAAGACAAGCTGTCATGGCCAACTGCTGCGCAGCGAGCGCAAGTCAGTTTGCCCTGCAAGCCGCTTTGGAGTGACCAAATCTCTGGCACTGGAAACAACGCAAAGGATTTGGAATAAATGGCCTGACGGATAGATGCATATACGCAGCTTTAATATGCTGCGGTAGGTCTGGCGTCGCAAATGTCAGAACGAGATGTTTAGTATTGATAACTTGCCCATCGCGTCTGACAGTTATGCGTTTTACAGCACAGACCTTTTGATCTTTGAGATTTTCTAAGATCTCGTCCGCAGACGTATTTAACAAATCCCTGGCGGATACCACACCACGTGAAAAGTTAAGATTATTATGAGGTTGGACGGACACCTCCAAGGTTAGCAAGCATGTTCATGCTGCTTATAAGAGTAACTTGTGCTTCTGATGCAACTTCTACCATTAGATCTCCAGACAGAAGTTTCCGTATGCTCTTCACTTCTCCGATATTTCCAGCAATTGCTTTTTGGATTAGGAAAGGGGATACATTATCAAATGTACCCTCTTTCCGTTTAACAATATAAAATTTTGCTTTTAATAATGTCAAGGTTTGCTCCCGTGGGAGAACGGAGAAATTTATTGTTTCCATAGTAGACATGGAAAATTCGGGACCTGACGGCACCACCCACCACCGAGTCCAACAAGGGGATGCAGACCAGCTGCACCAGTGCTAGCCAGGTCCTATACGCTCACAGTACATCCCTGAGATGGCCTCCACCCTTAACGAGTCATCCAGCAGATGTACCGATCGCTTGATCCATAAAGCCGATTGATGTGCTGAGGACCACAACACACCTCCCGTTTACCTGAAGCAGAGGCCAAAGCAATGTGTTGGTCTCAGGAGGCCTCAATTACCAGGATCCTCCTTTCCAGGGACACGGGTCTCCACGCACGGCAAACACGTGGGTGATTTAGTCCTCAAGAGTAGCTAATAGCAACAGAGCGGCGAAAGCTACTCAAGGGGAGCCCTTAACCTCTTACGAGGCAACCACACTGAGGGAGAAAAGGAAGAAAAAGCAGAAGAGTAGAGGAGAGAAGAAAATAAAGAAGAGGAAAGATCACTAGGGTACCTCGGGATTGTGACACCCGTGTTTACCTAAAGAAGGTAAACCCCCTGAGGGGAATAAAAAGGCTAGAGAAATTCAATCTGTTGAAAAAGATGAATATCTTACAGGTATTGATAATGTCAATATTTTTTCTAATAGGACTAAAGTTAATACTTTCAAATTTACAACAGACACTTAAAAATTGTGGGTTAATGTGCAGATAAACGGGAAAATACAAAAATTTGAATTTGATTCCGGGGCAGGATTTTCATTTTATCTAAACAAGCTTTCGATTTACTGAATTTAACAAAAGTTTTACATTCTATAGACGTGAAGTTTCGATCTTATACTCACGGAATTTTCGAACCATTAGGTTTTGTCAAAGTTTTAGTCAAATATAAAAAACTCCGAAGTACAGAAACTTTGTATATAGTTCCAGATATGTTTACACCAGTGTTAGGAAGAACATGGATTCGACATTTAAAAATAAATTTATCTGATATCGATAAGTGTTATCAACCTGAAGAAATTCAAATAAATATTGTCAATATTTCTAATATTGATAACATTATAAAACAATTTTCTATGTTTGAACAAAAAGTGGGAAAAATACCTAATTTTACGTGCTCATTTAAACTCCAAGAAAATTCAAAACCTGTATTTTTAAAAGCTAGAGAAGTACCTTTTGCTTTAAGCGAGAATGTTGACGAAGAACTTAAAATGCTTGAATAAGATCAGATAATTACAAAAGTAGATTGTAGCGACTTGGGTTCATCTCTTGTTGTTATACCCAAGCCTGATGGTAGGTTGGTTGGTTTTTAAGGCGCAAGGTCCAGATAAGGACAAGTTGCGCCAATCACAAAGGAAGGCATTAATGGGATGAATTATTCACCAGCAGAGCTCATCTGAGTCTCTGATGAATCCTCGAAGCTACCACCATCAGAGGGATAGAGTTTCACGGTATCTTCATCCAATGCTAACTTCACTTTTCTTTCTGTCAAGTAAGACTTACGAGCGCCTTCTTTTGCAAGTTTTAATTTCTTTGCTTTGGATGCTCTTGATTTTGCAAAAGTTAGTTTTGGCATAACGGTTGAAGATTTTGTTTCTTTTGGTTTGGGAGATGACGTAGTTGAAGGCTGCGAAATAGCATCAGTTTGCGTGTAGCAAGATATAGTGACTATCTTAGCGGTAATTGCACAGATAATACCTAGCTGTGGTGTACGTGAGGCGAAAATTCGTCGAGCCTCTGGATATGACACATTATATTTTATTTCCAACTGCCATGCCGGGCAAGATCGTGAGTAAGCAGGATGGTCGCCTTTGCAGTTGACACAAACCTCTTTAGCAATACAGGTAACACTATCGTGGACAACATCAGAGCATCGAGCGCACGTCAGTTTACTTCTGAGGGCTATTTTTGAATGGCCAAAGCGTTGGCATTGAAAGCAGCGCAGCGGATTTGGTTTATACGCTCTTACAGAACATCTCATATATGCAACTCTTATGTGTTCTGGCAAGTCTGGAGTTGAAAAAGTCGAAATGAGATGTTTCGTGTTGATTGAAACACCATCCCGTTTAAGAGTTATTCGTTTGACAGCACAGACTTTTTAAAATTTTAAATTCTCAAGAATTTCATCTGTAGATGTATATATCAGATCTGCCGCAGAAATTACTCCCTTAGAGAAGTTTAATGTCATATGAGGCATCACGATAACGTCAACATTGCCAATTTTTTTAAGTGTTTGTATCAAAATTGCTTGTCTTTCATTAGCAATCTCAACCAATATATCTCCAGATCGTAACCTTCGTATGTTTTTTCACTTCTCCTAGATAAGAGGAAATACTCTTCTCAATGAGAAATGGCGAGACAAATTGAAAAGAACCTCCTTTAGTTCTTTTCACAATAAAATACCTTGCATTGATCATTGATAACTGTTGCTCCCATGGGAGAGAAGAATTTATTGTTTTATCCATATAGTTTGTCAGAAAATTCGGAGACTGGACAGAATTACCCACAACGGAGCCCTACAAGGGGATGCAGCATATCAACTGCAACAATGGTAGTCAGTCCCTATACGCTCACGGTACATCCCTGAAGTGGTCTCCACCCTTAACGAGTCACCCAGTAGATGTACCGATCGCTTGATCCATAAAGCCGATTGATGTGCTGAGGACCACAACACACCTCCCGTTTACCTGAAGCAGAGGCCAAAGCAATGTGTTGGTCTCAGGAGGCCTCAATTATCAGGACCCTCCTTTCCAGGGACACGGGACGGAACAAGTTCGATATCCCCATATAAGATTTCTCGCCAAATCTGGCGCCCTTTGTTTACTGCGTAGTGTTGCCGATTTCAGCTTTTGTTTTTATTTTAGTGTTGCCAATTTCAGCTTTTCTTTTTATTTTAGTGTTGCCAAATTCCGTTTTAGTTATTTTTTTTGTTGTTGCCACTAATCAATTTTCTTCTGTTTAACATAAATTTTAAAGCTATTTAAAAATTACTTCGACTTTCATTGTTCTAGAAAATTCTATGTCCCACGTTTTTTCGACATTTCTATTTGAATTGGAAGCCATTTGTCTGTAGTTTGTCACCAGCGTCTAATCATCGTAAATTTTTATTTTTTACAATTTCTTTTACATTAATTCATTATTATCTTATTAATTTAATTCATTATTATCCTAATAATTTAATTCATTATTATCCTAATAATTTAATTCATTATTATCTTATTAATTTCTTTTACATTAATTCTTTTTTCATTATTATCTTATTAATTTAATTCATTATTATCCTAATAATTTAATTCATTATTATCTTATTAATTTCTTTTACATTAATTCTTTTTATTTCGTTTATTTAATATATATTTATTATTAGCATAATTTAATTTATTATTAGCTTAATAATTTAATTTATTATTATCTTATTGATTTAAATCATTATTATCTTATTAATTTCTTTTACATTAATTCTTTTTATATCGTTTATTTAATATATATTTATTATTAGCATAATTTTATTAGCATAATATTTATTATTAGCATAATCCTTTTTTTTTCAATTTTATAAGGTAATTTATATTTAAAATAATATTTTTTGCATGCCTTTTTTTTGTCTTTTTTTAAAATTTTATAAAGTGTAAATATTTAGAAGAATATCTGTGTAAATATTTTGAAAAAAAAAAAAAAACTAAAATGTGACACTGGTGACAGCGAAAAAAATGTCGAAATAAACATACCAATCGGCACGTCAGCTCAACTTCATATCAAGTAAGTCCATTTATATTTATTTCCCTTTTTTAAATTTCTAAAATGCTTATTTTTCGATCGAACTTCCGGAAATTTCCCGTGTTAGCTTGGCGCGCTTACATTGGCGACTTGGCGACAAAAAAAAATCGCCGCGTTCGCCAATATATGGGGAAACCGAACTAGTTCCCACGGGTCTCCACGGACGGCAAACATGTGGGTGATTTAGTCCTCAAGAGTAGCTAGTAGCAACAGAGCGGCGAAAGCTACTCAAGGGGAGCCCTCAACCTCTTACGATTCAATCACACTGAGGGAGAAAAGGAAGAAAAAGCAGAAGAGTAGAGGAGAGAAGAAAATAAAGAAGAGGAAAGATCACTAGGGTACCTCGGGATTGTGACACCCGTGTTTACCTAAAGAAGGTAAACCCCCTGAGGGGGAGAGAGGTATTGGGGACCATGGAACGTATTGGATGATTAGGGGTCGATATGATCTTAGCATAATAATTGAGAGACTGCTGCATTCGTCTCAGGTCTAACGGTAGTTGATGATATATCACGTATAGACTCTGGACGGGTGATGTGCGGAATGCCCCAGAACATATCCTTAGTGATGAACAGTATCCAGTCTTTGTAGTACAGAAAGTCTTGCCGATCCATAAACAACACAGCCATAGTCAATTTACGATAAAATGAGTGATTGATAAACTCGGAGGAGTGACGTGCGATCAGCACCCCAAGATGTACTTGAAAGCACCTTGAGGATATTAAGTGATCGCTCACATTTCTTCCGCAGATATAATACATGCGGAAGAAAGGTTAGTTTACGGTCGAATATCACTCCAAGAAATTTTATCTGATTGACTACTGTTATTGGTGTGTTGTTAATATATATGACAGGATCATTATGGAGGCTTGTCTTTCTGCAGAAATGGACACAGCTGCTCTTACTAGGTGACAATGTATGGCCATTCTCAGCACACCATGCAGCAATCTTATTAACAGATGTTTGTAAATGTCTCTTAATTAAATGCATGTTAGACCCTTCACAAGATATTTGCAGGTCATCAACGTACAAGGTACCATGCACAGAAGGTGAAAGTTGATGAAGTATGCTACTGATATGAAGATTAAAAAGTGTGACACTTAAAATACTACCCTGAGGAACACCTTCAGGTTGGATAAAAGTATTGGACAAAACAGTACCAATACGAACTTTAAAACCACGGGAGCACAAAACGTTTTGTATAAATATCGGCAAGTTATCCCTAAGGTCAAAATCATACATCCTACGGAGAATTCCATAACGCCACGTACGGTCGTAAGCCTTCTCTATGTCGAAGAAAATAGAAACGAGATGATTCCTCCGCACAAACGCATTGCGGATCTGCGTTTCCAGATGAGTAATATTATCAAGAGTAGACCTTCCTTTACGGATGCCACTCTGATTGATAGGAATACATTTATTTTTTTCTAGGACATATACGAGACGGGCGTTGACCATACGTTCGAGAGTCTTACACAAGCAACTCGTCAGAGCTATTGGTCGATAATTCAGAGGATCTGAAGGATCTTTACCAGATTTAAGGACCGGAATTACTATTCCTTATTACTTCTCTTCAAATAGATGGGAACTAATTTTCAGTCCAGATCCTGTTAAATAAATAAAGTAAATTCAACAAGGAATCTGAACTTAAATGTTGAAGCATGCGATAGCTAATTCTATCTGGTCCTGGACTGGTTTTTTTGGTCTGCTGTAAAGCTTTCTTCAATTCCATCATTTGAAATATGCAGTTATAAGGCAAAGCTTGTCCACGATGAAAACGAATTGATGTTTGCTCAGCACGACTCTTAATCCTTAAAAACGTAGGACTGTAAGAGTCGGAGCTTGAAACATTAGCAAAAGTTTAACCAAGGACATTAGCTATTTCTTGAGGAGAAGTGTATAAAGCAGCTCTGGATTTTAAAATGGGAATAGAGAATTCGTATAAATTCCATTGGCCGCTTTCACTTTCCGTTATAACTGTTTACAAGATATTGAAGATGTTATTGAAGAGATATAGCTAGACCAAGAATCCTTCTGACTACGTCGACGAGCTCTGCGAGCTAATGCTTTTGCTCTCTTAAAGGCAATTAGATTCTCCGTTGAGGGGTACCTCCGAAATATCCCCCATAACCTCCGTTGTTTCTTATAGGTGGTTTGGCACTCAATATTCCACCATGGTTTGCGATGCAGATGTAACTTAGAGGAACTTTTGGGAATTGATGCATTCGCTGCTGTAATAATTGCTTCTGTGACTTTATGTACTGCATAGTCAATATTCTCTATCATAACCATTGAATCCGTAATAACTGCCAATTGAGTAAATAATGCCCAATCTGCTCGACTGTACACGTAAGTAGGTGCCGGTTGTTGCACACTATTACCTCCAGTCTGAGAGATGACAAGAGGAAAATGATCGCTGTTATGCAGATCATTTCCTACAGCTAAATTTAACAATGGCAGCAGTATAAGGGAACAAATGGCAAGATCGAGTGTATGAAACGTTCTTGTGGGTTCATGAAAGTACGTTTTCTCGTCGGTATTAAGTAGACAGAGACAATTATTAGAAATAAACTGCTCTATCTGTCGACCGCGAGAATTGGTATCATTACTTCCCCACAAAGAATTATGCCCATTAAAGTCACCGAGCATCAAAACTGGTGTTGGGAGGTGTTCAAGTAAGGCATCAAGTTCCTCTTGGTGGATGACATTATGTGGTGGGAGATACAAGCTGCAAACTGTTAGTAAACACGCTGTGTGAATTCGTACAGCTACAGCCTGTAAATTGGTATTCAAAGGATAGGTAGTGCTGGGAAAATTATTCGATGTGAATATGCATACACCTCCAGACACTGCGCTATCGTCACCACAGTCTTTTCTAAAGCATTTATAGCCACGCATGGAGATATTGTTTGTTGACCTCAGGAAAGTTTCCTGGAGGGCAATACATGCGGGGTTATTAGCTGAGGTTATAGATTTGATGTCATCAAAATGTGAGCGCAAACCATGACAGTTCCATGAAACAAAAAGGGTTATGTTTTAGATTGAAAAGCTCCCTTCCTGGAGCTGAACATGTCATCTGACATTTCCTCGAACGAGAAATCTTCGTACGAGGGATGTAAGCAAACAGCATCAGCTTCCAGGGAAAAGGCATTGCGGGTGGATATAGAGGGCCTACTATTACCCTCATTTGAAGTTCTTAATTTTAATGCCTTTATACTTTTTGATCTAGCTATCGGAGCTTTTCTGCGGGTAGTTGATGTAGAGGTCGATTTTGGCCTTTCTACAGATGTAGGGGGTAATTCAACAATCGGAAGTGAGAGCACATCCGTTTGTGTACTGGCCGTTCTGGTGACTTTGGCGGCGACAGTTGCGTAGCTAACTCCTGCTTGAGGTGTACGAGTTGAAACAGCACGTCTCGCCTCAGGATATGAGCAATTATTTTTAACTTTAGTGGTTGTGATCTCCTTCTCCAGTATACAGATAGGACAAATTCTAGCGTAGGAGGGGTAGTCACCTTTACAGTTTACACACCTCTCCTTTGCAGTACAAGACGAGCTGTCGTGGCCAACTGCTGCGCAGTGAGCGCAAGTCAGTTTGGCCCTGCAAGCCGCTTTGGAGTGACCAAATCTCTGGCACTGAAAACAACGCAAAGGATTTGGAATAAATGGCCTAACGGATAGGTGCATATACACAGCTTTAATATGCTGCGGAAGGTCTGGCGTCACAAATGTCAGGATTAGATGTTTCGTATTAATAACTTTTCCATCTCGTCTGACAGTGATGCGTTTAACAGCACAGACCTTTTGATCTGTAAGATTTTCTAAGATCTCATCCGTAGGCGTGTTAAGCGAATCCTTGGCGGATATCACACCACGAGAAAAATTAAGATTTGTACGAGGTGAGACAGACACCTCAAGGGTAGCTAGCATATTCATCTTGACAATCAAGTTTGCTTATTGTTTTGAAGCAACTTCTACCATTAAGTCGCCAGAACGCAATTTTCTGATGCTCTTCACATCACCGACTATGCCTGTAATGGCTTTCTGAATAAGGAAAGGGGATACTGAATCAAAAGTACCCTCTTTCCGTTTGACTACATAAAATTGAGCATTCATGATAGATAAAGTGTGCTCCCGTGGGAGAAATGAAATATTTGCTTCCATATTTCAAATGGAAAATTCGAGACCTGACGGCACCACCCACCACCGAGTCCAACAAGGGGATGCAGACCAGCTGTACCAGTGCTAGCCAGGTCCTATATGCTCACAGTACATCCCTGAGGTGGCCTCCACCCTTAACGAGTCACCAAGTAGATGTACCGATCGCTTCACCCATAAAGCCAATTGATGTGCTGAGGACCACAACACACCTCCCGTTTACCTGAAGCAGAGGCCAAAGCAATGTGTTGGTTGGTTGGTTGGTTTTTATGGCGCAAGGTCCAGATAAGGACAAGCTGCGCCAAACACAAGATAGCTTACAACAGTTTTTTAAACTCATTAAAAGTATAAAATAATAATATAGTTAAAATGTACATTAAAAGTACAAAGTAGAAATATAGTTAAAATGTATATTAGAGGTATAAAATAGAAATATAGTTAAAATGTATATTAAAGGTATAAAATAGAAATATAGTTAAAATGCATATTAAAAGTTTGTAAACATACAATATACACATGTATAAAATTAAAAATTTTATATTTAAGTAAAATATTTCTAAATCAGATAAAATTCATAAATCCTATGTCTTTTAAAAACGCAAATAGGTTGCAATGGGGTGGTTCCCCAAGCAGATCTTCTAATGTTAAAATGTTACTATTAAAATATCTAAAAAGCTGATAGTTGAAATCTGGGCATACAATTAAAATGTGATATACTGTAAATGGTTCATCACACTTTTCACACCATGGTTGAAGATCACTCAAGATCAAATGCTTGTGGGTGAAACGCGTGTGACCAATTCGAAGACGAGTCAGTCTGACGTCTGCGCTTCGTGGAGATAAAACAGATAATGGAATGATGTATGAAAATATGGAATGGAGTTTGTTGCTGACTTGCAAGTCCCAGGATTCCTGCCAAAGAGAATATATGAAATGTTTGAATCCTTTTCTCATGTCCATTAATGGTATTAAAGGCAAAATGGAAGTAGCTGCAGATTTAGCGGCAGCATCAGCTTTCTCATTGCCATCTACACCTATGTGGCTTGGTACCCAACAAAACATTATCTCAAATCCCTTGTTAGTAACAGTATAAATTAATTTGAATATCTTAGACACAACTGGATGGCAATTATAGTTGTTATTCCTCAAAAATTCTAATACACTCATACTGTCAGTGTACACACAGAATTTACGTTCATTTTTAGTTTGTAGCAGCTGAAGTGCTCGGTATAAAGCCGTAGCCTCAACGGTGAAGATGGAGCAGGATTTAAGAAGGCTATAACTGTACGAGGTATCATCAAGATAAACTCCACAACCAACTGATCCTGGACATTTGGATCCATCCGTAAATACTGGAGTGTGCATAGTATACTGACAGCGATGGAATGAATAAAGCTGTTGAAGAATAGCAGTACTTGTGTCTGATTTTTTATTACTTCCAAAGGGATTCAGCACAATAATGTGTAGATCATACCAAGGGGGATGTGAAAAAAGGTCGGTAGACTCGATTCGGACATCACATAGGTCAGAAAGCAAAATTATGGATTTAATACGACAGAGAAAAGGTGGAATGCTTGATGGTCTAGCATTATATAATCTCTTAAGAGCAGCACTTGGAATCGTGGAACGCAAGGGATGATGAGGTGAGGACATGATTTTTGAATAATAATTAAGAGACAGCTGCATCCGCCGCAGGTCTAATGGCAATTGGTGGCAAATTACATATAGACTCTGGACGGGTGATGTGCGAAAAGCTCCACAGCATATCCTTAAAGCAGTATGGTGAACAGTGTCCAATCTGCGTAAGATGGAGAGTCTAGCTGATCCATAAGCAACACAGCCATAGTCAATTCGAGATAAAATTACAGACTGATAAATTCTTAGGAGTGATGTATGATCTGCACCCCAAGATGTATTCCAAAGCACTTTGAGGATGTTAAGCAGTCGCTCACATTTCTTCCGCAGATGTAAAACATGCGGAAGGAAAGTTAACTTCTTGTCAAAAATCACGCCAAGGAATTTTATCTCACTGACTACAGGAATGGGTCTATTATTTATGTGAAACACAGGATCATCATGGTAGCTAGTTTTCCTACAGAAATGGACACAGCAATTCTTACTAGGAGATATACTAAGACCATTCCGTTCACACGAAGTGGTTAAATTATTTACAGCTGTTTGCAATTGTCTCTCAATTATATTCATGTTTGAACCCTGATATGAAATTTGTAAGTCATCAACATACAAAGTGCCATGAACAGAAGATGGTAATTGATGAAGTATGTTATTGATGAAAAGGTTAAAAAGGGTTACGCTTAAAACGCTACCTTGAGGGACACCCTCAGCTTGAGTAAAAGTATTGGAAAGTGTACTTCCAATACGTACTTTAAATAGCCTAGTAGCTAGAAAATTCTGTATAAATATTGGAAAATTACCCTTAAATCCAAGATTATGCATATTACGGAGAACACCATAACGCCACGTACGATCGTATGCTTTCTCAATATCGAAGAAAATTGCAACAAGATGGTTTCTCCTCACGAAAGCATTTCGAATTTGGGATTCCAGATCTACTATGTTGTCAATAGTGGATCGTCCTCTTCGAAATCCGCTTTGGTGAAGGGGTGTGCAATTATTCTTCTCTAAGACGTAAATGAGTCTAGCATTGACCATACGCTCAAATGTTTTGCACAAGCAAGCAACTCGTAAGAGCTATTGGACGATAACTCAGAGGGTCAGATGAATCTTTGCCAGGTTTCAAAATTGGAATCACTATCGCTTCCCTCCATGAAGTAGGATAAGCATGCTCAGTCCAGATTCTATTAAACAATAAAAGTATGTTTAACAAAGAATCATGATTTAAATGACGGAGCATTTGATACGAGATTCCATCTGGTCCTGGGCTAGTGTCGTTTGCTTTAGATAAAGCAGACTTCAATTCTGACAGTTCAAACTCACAATTATAGGGTAGAATATGTCGATCATGAAAGCTTAGATGTGTCCGCTCATCGATTCTTTTAATCCTTAGAAAAGTAGGATTATACGAATCAGAGCTGGAAACACTAGCAAAGGTTTCACCGATGACATTAGCAATATCTACCGCTGAGGAGTGTATTGCAGCTCCGGTTTTTAATACAGGAATGGAATAATCCTGATAAACACCATTGGCTACTTTAACTTTCCTCCATAATTGTTTACTTGTTGTCGATGAATTGATTGACGACACGTAACGAATCCAAGATTCTCTTTGACTCTGACGTCTAACTTTTCGAGCTTCAGCTTTGGCTTTTTTAAAAGCAACAAGATTCTCCGTAGTAGGGTATCTTCGGAATATATTCCATTGCTTCCTTTGTTTCTTATAGGAGAGTTGACACTTTTCATTCCACCAAGGTTTCCTGTGTTTATGTGGAATGATGGAATGTTTAGGGATAGCAACATCCGCAGCTCTGATAACTGTGTCGGTGACATATTTAACGGCATCATCTATGACATCTGTCTTAACTCTTGTTTCTCTAATCACAGCCAATTGCGTGAAAAGTGTCCAATCGGCTCGACTGTACACATAATTAGGTGGTTTGTAACGCACACTATTACTTCCAGCCTGAGACACGATTAGAGGGAAATGATCACTATTGTAGAGTTCATTTCCAACAGCAAAATTCAGCAATGGCAGGAGTGATGGAGAACATATAGCTAAGTCCAGAGAATGAAATGTCCGTGTAGGTTCGTGAAAATAAGTTTTCTCATCGGTATTCAGCAGACAGAGACAATTGTCAGATATGAATTGCTCTATTTGACGACCGCGAGAATTCGTATCTTCACTACCCCACAAAATAGTATGGCCATTAAAATCACCGAGGAGTACAAATGGAGCTGGGAGTTGGTCAATTAAATCATCTAGTTCCTCCGAATTTACGACGTCATGTGGTGGTAAATACAGGCTGCAAACCGTGATAAGACATGTTACGTGAATTTTCACTGCTACAGCTTGTAGTGTAGTTCTTAGTGGATGTTCTGTACTAGAATATGAGTTTGATGTGTATATACAAACTCCTCCAGATACAGACGAATCACCACCATTATCCTTTCTAAAGCATTGAAACCCACGCAGTTTGGTGCTAACAGTGGGCTTCAGGAATGTTTCCTGGAGAGCCACACATGCGGGGTTGTAGCGAGAGATAACAGATTTGACGTCGTCAATTCGAGAACGAAAACCTCGACAATTCCATGAAACAAAAGAAGTCATTAATGGGATGAATGTTATTCACCAGCAGTGCTCATCTGAGTCTCTGATGAATCCTCCAAACTATCAGCATCTGAGGCATACAGTTTACGGTATCTACATCCAATGTAAGCCTGGCTTTCCTTTCTGTCAAAGAAGACTTACGAGCGCTTTCTTTTGCAAGTTTTAATTTCTTTGCTTGGGATGCTCTTGATTTTGCAAAAGTTAATTTTGGCATAACGGTTGAAGATTTTGTTTGTTTTGGTTTGGGAGATGGCGTAGTTGAAGGCTGCGGAATAGCATCAGTTTGCGTGCAGCAAGATCTAGTGACTTTTTTAGCGGCAGTTGCATAGCTAATACCTAGCTGTGGTGTACGTGAGGCGACAATTCGCCGAGCCTCTGGATATGACACATTTTTTATTTTAATGGTAGTAATTTCTTTTTCCAATTGCCATGCTGGGCAAGATCGTGAGTAAGCAGGATGGTCGCCTTTGCAGTTGACACATACCTCCTTAGCATTGCAGGTAACACTATCGTGGCCAACGTCAGAGCATCGAGCGCACGTCAGTTTACTTCTGCAAGCTATTTTTGAATGGCCAAAGCGTTGGCATTGAAAGCAGCGCAGCGGATTCGGTATATACGCTCTAACAGAACATCTCATATACGCAACTTTTATGTGTTCTGGTAAGTCTGGAGTTGAAAATGTCAAAATGAGATGTTTCGTGTTGATTGAAACACAATCTCGTTTAAGAGTTATTCGTTTGACAGCACAGACTTTTTGAGATTTTAAATTCTCAAGAATTTCATCTGCAGATGTATATATCAGATCTGCCGCAGAAATTACTCCCTTAGAGAAGTTTAATGTCATATGAGGCTGCACGATAACGTCAACATTGCCAATTTTTTTAAGCGTTTGTATCAGTATTGCTTGCCTTTCATTAGCAATCTCAACCAATATGTCTCCAGAACGTAATCTTCGTATGTTTTTCACTTCGCCAAGGTGAGAGGAAATACTCTTCTCAATGACAAATGGCGAGACAAATTGAAAAGAACCTCCGTCAGTTCTTTTAACAATAAAAAACTTTGCATTCATCATAGATACCTGTTGCTCCCATGGGAGAGAAGAATTTAATGTGTTATCCATATAGTTTGTTACAAAATTCGGGGACTAGACGGCATCACCCACCACGGAGCCCAACAAGGGGATGCAGCAAATCAACTGCAACAATGCTAGTCAGTCCCTATACGCTCACGGTACATCCCTGAAGTGGTCTCCACCCTTAACGAGTCACCCAGAAGATGTACCGATCGCTTGATCCATAAAGCCGATTGATGTGCTGAGGACCACAACACATCTCCCGTTTACCTGAAGCAGAGGCCAAAGCAATGTGTTGGTCTCAGGAGGCCTCAATTACCAGGATCCTCCTTTCCAGGGACACGGGTCTCCACGCACGGCAAACACGTGGGTGATTTAGTCCTCAAGAGTAGCTAATAGCAACAGAGTGGCGAAAACTACTCAAGGGGAGCCCTCAACCTCTTTCGAGGCAACCACAGTGAGGGGGAAGAGGAAAAAATGCAGAAGAGTAGTGGAGAGAAGAAAAGAAAGAAGAGGTTGGTTGGTTGGTTGGTTGGGTTTTATGGCGCAAAATCCAAAAATGGACATGCTGCGCCAAGAAGAGGGTTTTGAAAAGGATATTTTATTTTATTTATTTATGTATCATTTTTCACCATTATTTTTAAAACCCAAGCAACATTAAAACTTTAAAACACAAAAATAAATGTATACGTTTACATTAAAATCCAATTAAAAATATAAAAGGAAAAATTCAAAAGTATATATCAATTAAATATGATGTAAAAAACCTATTCCCCTCAAAAGGCAAATAGGTTACTGTGGGAGTGGTTCCCAAGCAAATCACACAAAGTTAAAAATATCACATTTAAAAAAGAGTAAACGATATTGGTTAAAAATATGGACATGCAATTAAAATATGATGTACAGTGAGTGGTTCATCGCACGTTTCACACCATGGTTTTAGTTCACTTAGAAACAAATGTCTGTGTGTGAAACGTGTGTGTCCGATACGAAGTCGAGTCAATCTAACATCTGCACTTCGTAACGGTAAAACAGATAATGAGGTGAGTGATGAGAAAATGGTACGGAGTTTGTTTCCGACCTGCAAGTTCCATGATTCATCCCAAAGGGAATAAATAAACCTTTTAATACCCTTTCTCATATCTGAGAGCGGAATAAATAGTAAAACTGGATCTTCAGCAGCCTTTGCAGCTGCATCCGCTCTCTCGTTTCCATGAAGACCTACGTGACTTGGTATCCAACAAAATATTATTTTGTTTCCCTTGCCAACAAGGGAATCCAATGCTCTAAAAACTCTCGACACAACTGGATGACATGTAACACTATTGTTCTTCAAAGCTTCAATAATACTCATGCTGTCAGTGTATATACAATATTTTTTATAATCATCTGTATTCACATGCTGAAGCGCGTAGTAAATTGCTGTTGCTTCAGCAGTAAAGATGGAGCAAGGATGGATGTAGGCTGTAACTAAAAAGCTGTATTGTTAATAAAAATTCCACAGCCCACATGTCCTGCTGTTTTAGAACCATCTGTGAATACAGGTTTATAGGATTTGTACTGACAGCGATGAGAATAGTATAGCTGATGAAAAACAATAGGTGTTGTGTCCGATTTTCTGTAGAGAGCAAAGGTATTGATGAAAGTGTTTGTTGGGTCATACCAAGGCGGATGAGTAAATGGATCAACAGACTCTATCCGAACATCACATAGGTCTGTGAGCCACAGATGTGATTTGGCTCGTGTTAGAAACGGTGGGATGCTCATTGGACGAGCATCGTATAATCTCATGAGAGAGGTATTTGGAGCCATGGAACATATCGGATGATTAGGTGTCGACTTGATTTTAGCATAATAATTGAGAGACTGCTGCATTCGTCTCGGAGTCTAATGGCAATTGTTGGCATATTGCATACAGACTCTGAACGGGTGATGTGCGGAATGCGCCTGAACATAATCTCAGAGCAGAATGATGGACAGTGTCCAGTCGGCGCAAAACAGAAGACCTAGCGGATCCGTAAACAACACAACCATAGTCTATGCGGGATAAAATTAATGATTGGTAAACTCGGAGGAGTGACGTGCGATCAGCACCCCAAGATGTATTTGAAAGCACCTTGAGGATATTGAGTGATCGCTCACACTTCTTCCGCAAATGTAGAACATGCGGAAGAAAGGTTAATTTACGGTCAAATATCACTCCGAGGAATTTTACCTCACTGACCACAGGTATAGGTGTGTTGTTTATACGAATTACGGGATCATTGTGGAGACTAGTCTTCCTGCAGAAATGGACACATTTGCTCTTGCTAGGAGATAATGTATGGCCATTCTCAGCACACCATGCAGCAATTTTATTAACAGATGTTTGTAATTGTCTCTCAATTAAATTCATGTTAAACCCTTCACACGATATTTGCAGGTCATCAACGTACAAAGTACCATGAACAGAAGGTGAAAGTTGATGAAGAATGCTACTTATATGAAGATTAAAAAGGGTGACGCTTAAAATACTTCCCTGAGGAACACCTTCAGGTTGGTTAAAAGTATTGGACAAAAACGTACCAATACGAATTTTAAAACCACGGGAGCGTTAAAAGTTTTGTATAAATATCGGCAAATTACCCCTAAAGCCAAAATCATACATCCTACGGAGAATTCCATAACGCCACGTACGGTCGTAAGCCTTCTCTATGTCAAAGAAAATGGAAACGAGATGATTCCTCCGCACAAAAGTATTGCGGATCTGCGTTTCCAAATGAGTAATATTATCTAGAGTGGATCTTCCTTTACGGAAGCCACTCTGATTGATATGTATACATTTATTTTTTTTCTAAGACATATACGAGACGAGCGTTGACCATACGTTCGAGAGTCTTACATAAGCAACTCGTCAGAGCTATTGGTCGATAATGTGAAGGAACAGAAGGATCTTTACCAGCCTTAAGGATCGGAATCACTATTGCTTCGCTCCAAAATAATGGGAATTTATTTTCAGTCCAGATCCTGTTAAACAAAAACAGCATGTTCAACAGTGAGCCTGGACTTAAATGGCGAAGCATTTGATAGCTGATTCCATCAGGTCCTGGGCTAGTATCATTGGCCTGCTGTAATGCTTTTTCAATTCCAACATCCGAAATTTACAGTTGTACGGAAAAGCTTGTCCATGGATTGGAAACGAATTTGTATTCGCTCAGCGTGACTCTTAGTCCTTAAGAACGAAGGACTATAAGAGTCGTTGCTTGAGACACTAGCAAAGGTTTCACCAAGAACGTTAGCGATGTCCTTAGGAGAAGAATACACAGCAGCTCCGGATTTTAATATAGGAATAGAAGATTCCCTATAGATTCCATTGGCTGCTTTTACTCTTCTCCACAACTGTTTACTGGATGTGGAAGAAGTTATTGATGACACATAGCGAGACCAAGATGCCTTCTGACTTCGACGACGAGCTCTGCGAGCTAATGCTTTTGCTCTCTTAAAGGCGATAAAGATTCTCCGTTGTGGGGTATCTTCTGAATAGCCCCATAACTTCCTCTGTTTTTTATATGTCTCTTGGCATTCTTTGTTCCACCAAGGTTTGCAATGCCTGTGTGGTATAGAGGAACTTTTAGGTATTGATGCATCAGCTGCATTCTTAATTGTTTCAGTGACTTTATAAACAGCAATATCAATATCTTCGATCAAAACCATTTCATCATCAACGACTGCCAATTGCGCAAATAATGTCCAATCTGCCCGACTGTACACGTAAGTAGGTAGACATTGTTCTACTCTACTACCTCCAGTCTGGGAGATGACGAGAGGAAAATGATCGCTATTATGCAGATCATTTCCTACATTTAAATTTAACAATGGCAGAAGAGATGGAGAACAAATGGCAAGATCGAGAGAATGAAATGTTCTCGTGGGTACATGGAAATATGTCTTCTCGTCGGTATTAAGCAGACAGAGACTATTATCTGAAATAAAACGCTCTATCTGCCGACCGCGAGAATTAGTATCATCATTTCCCCACAAAGAACTATGGCCGTTAAAGTCACCTAACAGTAGAAATGGTGTTGGCAGCTGATCTATTAATGCATCGAGTTCCTCTTGGCAGATGACATCATGTGGTGGTAGATATAAACTACAGATAGTTAATAAGCATGTAGTATAAATTCTTACAGCAACTGCCTGTAGAGTAGTATTTAATGGATGGGCAGTGCTGGGGTAAGTATTGGATGTTAATATACAAACACCTCCAGACAATGCACCATCATCACCACAGTCTTTTCTAGAGCATGTAAACCCTCGCATTCCAAAGTTATTGCTCGACTTCAGGAATGTCTCCTGAAGGGCAATGCATGCGGGGTTGTATGCTGAAATTATAGACTTGATATCATCATGATGAGAACGCAAACCATGGCAGTTCCAAGAAACTAAGGAAGTTATTGTTGAGTTAGAAAAGCTCCTTTCCCGGAGCCGGAAGGCATGCCATCTGACATCTCCTCCAAAGAGAGATCTTCGTCAGAGGGATGTAGATATACAGCGTCAGCTTCCAGGGATAAGGCTTTACGGGTGGATATGGAGGGTCTAGGGTTGCCCTCCTTTGCAGATTTCAGTTTTAAAGCCTTTAGGGCTTTAGATCTATCTGTAGAAGCTTTTCTACGTAGAGTAGTTGTGGATGTTGATTTTGGCTTTTTCTCATAATTAGGGGGTAATTTAACTAATGGAAGTGACAGAGCATCTGTTTGAGTACTAGCCGTTCTGGTGACTTTGGCGGCTACAGTTGCGTAGCTAACTCCTGCTTGAGGTGTACGAGCTGAAACAGCACGTCTCGCCTCGGGATACGAGCAATTATTCTTAACTTTAGTGGTAGTGATCTCCTTTTCCAGTATCCAGTCAGAACAACTTCTAGCGTAGGAGGGGTGGTCACCTTTACAGTTTACACACCTCTCCTTTGCAGTACAAGACGAGCTGTCATGGCCAACTGCTGCGCAGCGAGCGCAAGTCAGTTTGCCCCTGCAAGCCGCTTTGGAGTGACCAAATCTCTGGCACTGGAAACAACGCAAAGGATTTGGAATAAATGGCCTGACGGATAGATGCATATACGCAGCTTTAATATGCTGCGGTAGGTCTGGCGTCGCAAATGTCAGTACGAGATGTTTAGTGTTGATGACTTGTCCATCACGTCTGACAGTTATGCGTTTTACAGCACAGACCTTTTGATCCTTGAGATTTTCTAAGATCTCGTCCGCAGGCGTATTTAACAAATCCTTGGCGGATACCACACCACGTGAAAAGTTAAAATTAACATGAGGTTGGACGGACACCTCAAGGTTAGCAAGCATGTTCATGCTGCCTATAAGAGTAGCTTGTGCTTCTGAAGCAACTTCAACCATAAGATCTCCAGAACGAAGTTTCCGGACGCTCTTTACTTCGCCGATATTGCCAGAAATACCTTTCTGGATTAGGAAAGGGGATACAGTATCAAAAGTACCCTCTTTCCTTTTCACAATATAAAATTTTGCCTTCATTAGTAATAAAGTATGCTCTCGTGGGAGAGAAGAGAATATGAATGTTTCCATATTAATCATGAAAAATTCGGGACCTGACGGCACCACCCACCACCGAGTCCAACAAGGGGATGCACACCAGCTGCACCAGTGCTAGCCAGGTCCTATACGCTCACAGTACATCCCTGAGATGGCCTCCACCCTTAACGAGTCACCCAGTAGATGTACCGATCGCTTGATCCATAAAGCCGATTGATGTGCTGAGGACCACAACACACCTCCCGTTTACCTGAAGCAGAGGCCAAAGTAATGTGTTGGTCTCTGGGGGCCTCAATTACCAGGACCCTCCTTTCCAGGGACACGGGTCTCCACGCACGGCAAACACGTGGGTGATTTAGTCCCCAGGTGTAGCTAATAGCAACAGAGCGGCGAAAGCTACTCAAGGGGAGCCCTCAACCTCTTACGAGGCAACCACACTGAGGGAGAAAAGGAAGAAAAAGCAGAAGAGTAGAGGAGAGAAGAAAAGAAAGAAGAGGAAAGATCACTAGGGTACCTCGGGATTGTGACACCCGTGTTTACCTAAAGAAGGTAAACCCCCTGAGGGCAAAGAAAGAAGAGGAAAGATCACTAGGGTACCTCGGGATTGTGACACCCGTGTTTACCTAAAGATGGTAAACCCCCTGAGGGGGCTCATACTGTCAGTGTACACACAAAATTTACGTTCCTTTTTAGTTTGTAGCAGCTGAAGTGCTCGGTATATAGCCGTAGCCTCAGCGGTGAAGATGGAGCAGGATTTGTGAAGGCTATAACTGTAGGAGGTATCATCAAGATGAACTCCACAGCCAACTGATCCTGGACATTTGGATCCATCCGTAAATACTGGAGTGTACATAGTATACTGACAGCGATGGAATGAATAAAGCTGTTGAAGAATAGAGGTATTTGTGTCTGATTTTTTATTTTTGCCAAAGGGATTTAGCAAAATAATGTGTGGATTATACCAAGGAGGATGTGCGAAAAGGTCGGTAGACTCGATTCGGTTGGTTGTTTGGTTGGTTTGTTTTTATGGCGCAAGGTCCAGATAAGGACAAGCTGCGCCAATCACAAGATATTATACAAGCTTTTTTTTTACCAATTAAAAACATAAAATAGTAATATAGTTAAAATGTACATTAAAAGTATAAAATACCAATATAGTTAAAATGTATATTAAGGTATAAAATAGAAATATATTTAAAATGCATATTAAAAGAGTGTAAACATACAATATATACATGTATAAAATTAAAAACTTGATATTTAAATAAAATATTTCTAAATCAGATAAAATTTATAAATCCTATGTCTTTTAATAATCCTATGTCTTTTAATCCTAATCTCAACTAAAATATAATAATCTTTCAATTAATTTTATTTAAAAATAATTAGGAAGTAGGGAATCGCTTGTAAGATTGAAGTAATGCATAGTTTTTATAAC
Source organism: Latrodectus elegans (assembly GCA_030067965.1). Lineage (NCBI taxonomy): Eukaryota > Metazoa > Arthropoda > Arachnida > Araneae > Theridiidae > Latrodectus > Latrodectus elegans. Next base: position 50,614,792 of record CM057815.1, on the reverse strand, counting down.
TACAGAAGGGCCACCCAAGCATTGAAGTTCTTACAAAAATGCTGAAAACACCTACATTTATTCACTTTATTTTTTATATAACTTAAGCTTAAATCCCTTTTAACACACTTTTTCTAAACCACTCTAACTTTTTTAATTTAATTACTCCTGGCAACACTTCTTTACTCTAATTTCAAATTTACTTTTGGCAACTCTCCTACTATTTTCATATATAAATTCAATCTGATTTGCTGACTTTGGTTTCAGTTTGTCTGAGTACTTGAGTTCTTCTATATCTCAAAATATCTTATTCGCTGCGCTATTTAACCTCTCAGCTTATTTCTACAACCAGCTACTGCTCGATTATGAGATTAGACAATCCCCCTCCCGCGGGAGGAGGGCAATTTCTCACACAGGCGTCTGTCGACTGTTCTGGTAGTTTGTCCTTTTCAAGATTGCCGACAATCTATGATAACTGGATCCTGTACTCCTGATCCCACCACTGGTTAGGACACCAGATGACAACGCTAACAACACCACAGGTATGGATTTAGCTCAACGCAACTATCTTAAAATTCTTAAACAAATTGCTGACATTGAAAATTCAGAAAAATCCTGATTATTCGAAATCAAATAAACTTTACAGAGAAGCTTTACGAATTTTAGCTAGCAAAGCATTAAAAATTTAGATTAAAAATTCAAATAACAAAAATTCTGACTTGGGTAAATCTAGCGTATATACGGATATTTGAAATTCAAACCGATTCTTCCGAAAGCATTTCTCAGACCGAAGCCCCAGCCACTGAGAAGCAAGGCTTCACTCTCATTGATCAGAAAAAGAAGAATCGAAAACTCCGCAAAACCTTACAGAAATAAAAAAAATGTTAAGAAAATAAATGCAGATATTACTACTAACAATACTATTTCATCAAATATTTCTAATAAAAACGAAAATGATAGTCTTAATCAAATGGAAATTAATGACAATGAAAAAACAATTTCCACAGAAATTTCAAATAAAAATAGTGAAGAAGAAAACGATACTTCCGGTTTCCAATATGATAAAAAAAGCGACTATTAAAGATGCCAAGGTTACTTGGAAAACAATTAGTAAAGAATTAAATAATTTGATTCCGGATCAATTACATTGCAAAAATTAATGGATTAGATACTTTTACTATGAAGGTTGGTTGGTTTGTTGGTTTTTATGGCGCAAGGTCCAAGTAAGGACAAGCTGCGCCAGACACAAAGTCGTATCTGCTTCCTCTGTTCAAACCATTAAAATTATATTAAAATATCAAAATAAAATATAAATGTTTGTATCTTCTAAAATATATAAGATTTAAAATTAAATTAAAATATCAAATCAAAATATAAATATTTATATCTTCTAAAATGTATAAGATTTAAAATTAAATTAATTTTATTTTAAAATTCTAAATCAGATAAAATTCATAAAACCAAACCAAATGTTTTTAAATACGCAAAGAGATTGCATGGTGGTGGTTCACCTAACAAATCTTGTAAGGTTAAAATATTACTATTAAAAAATGTGAAACGATGATTGTTAAAATCTGAACATATAATTAAAATATGACGCACTGTGTATGGTTCATCGCATGTCTCACTTGTAGAAATCGAGAGAAAAAAAATGATTAAAAAATCTATTCACAAGAGAAAAGCCGTTTCAGATCCTAAGAACACAAGAAAAAAACGTTGTGATAAAAATAGAGGAAATCAGAATCCATGTGCAGTCACAAAAGTTGTAAAGACTCAAAAGATATACCCTAATGAATCAAATAGTAAAGATTTAAACATATTTCTTTCTGATAGTAAGATTACAATGAAAAATATAATTGAACATTTTTTTCGTGAAGTAAAGGTGTAAAATGGAATGGTGTTATACATATTCGTTTCAGACGAGCATTGATAGATTCAGAAGATGATATTTGTTCTTCTTACTTCAGGTCAAACTGTGTCACAACATTAAATGATATTGAAATGAATGATGTTTATGAAAAAATTAAAACTGCATTTGAAGGTAAAGGAAGCGGATGGATTATAGACAATATTATAGATTTTGAATTTAAAATGGGTCACTACGAACCTCTAGTTATACTTCCTTACCAACTTTTATAGACAGGAAAAAGGCTGTAATAAATATTGAAAATAATGACCAAAAGTGATTCCTTTGGAGAAACTTAGCTATTCCCAAAACATAATAATCCCCAAAGAGTAAGTCATTATAAAGAACATGAAAATGCTTTAAATACTAGTATGTTAACCTATCCAGTAAAAATCCATCAAATTGATAAATTTGAAAAAGAAAATTTCTTATCAGTAAATATTTTTGGATGTGAAGGAAAAGAAATATTTCTTCTTAGAATCACAAAATAAAGAATAGAAAATCATATCAATTTATTGTATTTAAGTAATGATCACATGGTTCACTTTATTCCCTAGTAAAAAAGATGAGACACTTGTTATCCACTCTAACTAAACATAATGGAAAAATGTATTATTGCGATTATTGTTTTTGTAGATTCCAGAGTGAATTAAACTTAAAAGAACATATTATTTACTGTCAAGTACATGCTCCTCAAAAGGTTATTTATCCTAGTAAAATGAAAAGTGGCTACAGTTTGATTAGCAACACTACTAGTTACCAATACCATATATAATCTATGTTGATTTTGAGCGGCTTGTTGTAAAACAATATTCGTGTAAAAGAACATTTGAAGTGTCCTATAGAGAGAACATTGCACGACATATTCCTTGTCTATTGCTATATAGTTATTAGTCTCGATGGAAAAAGTATTGGAGAACCTGTTGTATATCGAGGGGAAGAAGCAGTCGACAAATTACTGTTTGATCTTTTAAGAGGAAAAAAATAATATTCTAAAGTCTCCCAAACCTATGGTACTTTCTGATCAAGATCAAAGTGATTTTGAGAGAACTGTGAGTTGTCACACGTTCAAAGCTTTTAGGAAATGATTGTGTAAAGGACCATTGTCACGTAGCTGGAGTCTATAGAGGAGCCAGGCACAATTCTTGCAATTTAAATTTCAAAATAACGACTAAAAATTGGATTA